>CM053276.1:115041001-115406001 GCA_028583415.1 Protea cynaroides | reverse complement strand
GGCTGTGAATTATGTACATTCCAGAGAGTCAAACCTATGATACTGCTTTTCATACATTTTGATTTGTGGCTTGTGCAATGTCTACTTATTATTTAAACTTATTTTGATAAAATTTGTGTGCTCTGGGAACTAATCAAAGCTAGATACAGGGCATCAATATCTTCCCGGTACTTGATCAGTGTACATGCTTCTTGAGGTTAAATGTTGCATGAATGTTGTGTAATGTTTAAGTTGGATCATAGTTGACTTGGATAGTTGGATGCCAGAATATCATTGATTGGAAAGTATTAATTCTTTAGTTATAATATTATTTGACCTGAGTCCAATATTATTTGGCCCGACTTTCATCTTCTCAAACGATTGAAGCAAAATCATTCCTATTGACTTAATTGTCTCATAGTCATGCCATTCAATAATTTATGTATGTGGACCATTGGACAGTTTACTGTAAAATTTATTTGTTATTTATTTTGGATGTAGTAATCTAACCTTAAAAGTGAGTCTTGAGTCTTACCTAAGAGCTGAAGGATAGTTATAAATTTATTCCAACTTTAGCAATGGGACCTTAGAAGTGGGTCCAGTGTCTTCTCTCACACATGAATGTTGGTTTGGATGCTTTTGAGTTGCTAATGGAAATGATTTCTCATCATTATTTCATTGCATCAGGAATATTTTCTTGGTATCCTTCACTTCTCAAGTCTCTAAGTTTGCCTTAAAATGCAGGGGGCTCAAGATGCAAAGAAGGCAAAACGATATGGAAAAATTGGGAAGGAGATTGTCTCCGCGTATGTGACTCTTAATTCTCTTTGAGTCCTCTTAAAGCTGAAAGACTGTAGAAAACTCTAGAATAATTCCTGCTTTGTGATTATTAACTTTTGCCTCTTCAACAGCAGGTTGGTTCTAGGCTGAAGCCCTATTTTGAATCAGAGTAATTTGTTCCTGTATTTTAATTCTTGAGCTAAGTTATCAAGGCAATCCTAGGCAGCAAGAAGCTCTTTGAGGCCCTAGGCGACCAGTCGCTTTATGGGCCATGGTGCCCAGGTCCAAAACCTGATGATCTTGCCCTCCAAATGTTATAAATTTCAATCATTTCCCATTTATCCTCTTATGTTTCTATAGTTTCACGTTTACCTCCCTCAAGTTGTGACCTTTATAACCCTACATTACATATATTCAAATTTATAAGTGATAAAAAAAACTTGGAGAATACGGCCTGGGATATAACATCAGGTGCTTGCCTTGGCGCCTTTGGCCTTGCGAAGGCGTCGCCTAGATGTAGACATTTGGATACCGCCATGGCTCACGTCGGCACCATGACAACTATGTTGTTGAGTGTTTTGAGTCTTGGCCTGATATAAAGAAGGTTTGATGGGCTTAGGTTTGTAGCAGACCTTTTTTTTTTTTTTTTTTTTTGACTTTTTCATTGTCAGATATATCTGATTTGATTGTTTGTATAGGAGAATTCACTCGTCATTAACATTGTTTTAGGACCCATGAAAAGTAATAAATAGATGTTCATATTCATCAGTATAACTTCAATATGCAGTGTCAAGAAAGGTGGTCCAAATCCAGTATCAAATACAGTTTTGGCTACTGTTTTAGAGAAAGCTAAGGAGCTTGATGTACCTAAGGAAATTTTGGAGCGCAACATCAAGAGAGCTTCTGAGAAGGGACAGGAGGCTTACATTGAAAAATTCTATGAGGTGATTGTAATATCCTTATGTCTTGGACACATTTTGTGTTTTGTAGCTCTTCCCCACTCCCTCTTCTTGTTTTTGTCTTTGTTACTCGACAACGTAGTCCATTGGCTATTCTAAAATTGGCTATTTTATCCTTAAGTTTGTTCTTCTATCTCCAGGTATATGGTTTTGGAGGAGTGGGTATCATAATTGAGGTCCTAACAGATAAAATAAACAGATCAGTGGCGGCTGTTAGAGAGGTGGTAAAGGACTGTGGTGGTAAGATGGCGGATCCCGGATCAATAATGTTCAAATTTAGGCGTGCTAGGGTTGTAAATATAAAGGTCACAGATGCTGACAAAGATCAGCTCCTTGGAATTGCCTTGGATGCTGGTGCTGAGGATGTTATTGAACCTCCCATATATGAAGATGATCCAGAAGAAGATAGCTCAGAAAGGTAAGAAACTGGAAAACTATCTAATTTGTACAGGTTATGCAGTTAGCTATTAGCTGTTACTCTTCTCATGTGTTAAGCATTGTTTTTTTTGCTATTCTACTTATTTTGTGTTCAACATACATCTCTAGGGGCTTCAAAGGTTGTACTTCCTCTATGCTTATAAAGTTATAATGAAGTTGATTGTGTTAGAATGGTGACCTGAGTTTTCCCTGACTTAAGGCAACAAGAGCAAACAAAATAAAATCGAGTATAGTATTGAGGATATCTGAGAAGTACTTTATCATGAGGGTTATCTTTGAAAGTAAAGATTCCAAGTAGTTCAACTCCGGAATGTAGGTAGTTATTAATCAAGAAGGGAAAAAGGAAATTCCAGAAATGTATAGTATGAATTCGAATCTTCTGAAGATCAAGGCAGATTGGTCAAATACCATTTTTCTGCTTGTACTCGTGTGGCTTATCATTCATTCATTTGTAAGTTATCTTGATTTATATTATTTACATGCTTTCATGATAAAAAAGATAACCATGGAGTTGAGACCTAAATGATGCCCTATATACCACAGCTTTGGAGAAAAATAATAGAATTGCTAGAAAATGGAAGTTTTGGGGGGAAATGGAAAGTCTCCTTGGATAAGTGCATTTATTAGATCTAGGGCTGTCTGTCTTACACCTTACCTGTTTACCTGCCTCTGGAGGGGTAAGGGTCAATCAGGCCAATATTGAATGAAAGACAAATCAGAGAGAGTAATTTTATTACAAATAAGAAAGACAATTACAAGATAACAAGGGTCGTACAGGGACCACTTAATCCAAGGGTCTCTTGGGAACTCTCTCAACCCAAGTGTGAGATTCTCTCATTACAAAGAGGACCTCAAACTCTCTCAAACGGGCTGCACAAGCACTCCCAAAGAACAAAGACTCACAAGCATTCACTAATCCTCTTCAAAGCATATATTACACATATATAAAGGATATGATGGAGAGAATGAAACGTTGGGAGCAACTTGGGAAAATAAATGAAGCATTGAAGGGGAGGTGTAGTGGAGGGCATTAAATGGGAGGGCATTAAATGAGAGGGCTTTAATGGAGAAGGGAGAAATTGGGAGTTGGAAATGGGAAAGAGACCTTGGGAGAGGGATAAAATTATGGGAAATGTTGGGAAGGGTAATGTGGTGGAATGAAGTGCTCATTAGTAGCTAGGGTAATAGGCTGCATCATTCTCCCCAGTTGGGAAAAAAAACTCGTCCTCGAGTTTTAAGAATCGTTTTGTCGCAATCAAATTGCACCTCATAAACAGAAGATCCTATTTCATGGTTGATAACGTTGGTGTCTTTCTACACTTGCTCCATTGGGTTGCTATGTCCCATGTACACCATTTCAATGTGAAACATGCTGCCTGTGCCACCTCTGCCACCTCTGCCACCTTTCTAGCCATCGTTGTGAATTTACCGATCCATGTGATGTCTCCTTTGTATAAGCAAATGAATTTTTCTTCTACTACCCAGTTGAGTATGTTGATCAATGCCATTGATCAAAATTTCAAATTTCCATGTCTCTTCTTCCTGGAGGATTTCCTCTCACAATGATAAAAGAGAAGGAAAGGCTTGCCCATATTTTTCAAATCATGTGGAGGGTGTTGGTGTTCACAACCCTATCCTGTGGGTCCAACACCACCAGGATAAGATTCTTGTTGAAGTGCCACATCACTACGTTCCTATAGCCCACCACTGTTTGCTGGATTAGGTAGTGCCTATTCATCTTTTTCGAGATTAGTGCGTGTAATACGGGCTTCCTCCTCAGCACATCAATGCCAACTTGTCGTTGAGTCAAGACTTCAAGAAGCTGTGGCACACTATCTTTGGGGTTAATCAAATGCAAGGCCTTGTCACTAGATGCAATTAAATCTGATCCATTGATTGGATGTTCAGCATGGATTAACTGCAAATGGGACAGGAAGTTTGATTGCACCAAATATGGTCTACTAGCCATGCCATAGATGTCGATCCAACAAGGCATGTATTGTAAGTATTACCACCGTCATACACAATAGTAATCAATGTAAATGGAGAGATGTATTTGTAAATGGAGGAGTGTATTGTGTACATCTTGCACCATCACACTATTAGCCATTGGTTGTCATTGTTGGCAACCTGTGCTGACATAGCGGTGCACCATTGTCTAGAAAGAGAAAAGAGGAGAAAGAGTGTCTGCCAATGGTTGGAGGAGAGAGAATGTCAGGTGGGCCTCGCAGTCAGTTTACTCTGCCAATTGAAGAGAAAGGATGGCAGTGCAGCTCTTTAAATAAGTGTAGGAAGCCTTGGCAAGGCTGCGTCAACTAGGTTTCAGTCGGAGTTGATTGGACAAGAGAAGCTTCGACATTCGATCAAACTGTACATGAGTTCTGCAGCGTTATAAGCAGCACCAAAGTGATTAGCAGTGTGTGGGAGTCCTTATGCACATGTACGAAAAGTTTCGGGTCCAGATTCCAAGGTTCGTTTTGAAGTTTTGACTTTGAGGCTGATTTTGGTGGGTCCACAGCAGTGTCATGAAAAGAAATATACTGGAAAGATGTAGATTGTCGAGTTAGTTTCGCAATGGAATTGGAATCACTCAATTTCAATAACAGACGAGGGAATTATCGCGATTTTATGTAGGAACAGACGAAAAGTTCCAAAAATCAAACTCTACTGCTGGTTAGTGAGATTACAGTTGTTTGCACATTAAATAATAGATATTTGAAGAGCTTAGTTGTTATTATCTAAAGTGGAAGAGCAGCACTGCAATAATCGAACTTCTTTGAAAGGCCGATCGGACGGCCATGGAGGAGTTGCATTGACTAGATGTCGATCCAACGGATTGAAAAAGTGTGGGCTACAATGCATATCGGTGGATGGACCGAGATGCTCCCACGAGGCGCAGCATTGGATGGACGCCACTTAATAGTGTGCATCACATCGCTTTGAATCAGATCAGTGATAGTGTGTCACGCATACAGTGCAGCAGCAGTATAGACGTTATTCCACGGCCAAGAGAGAACATGAGATCTCTCTAACACAATTATGATGATCCAACGACCTCTGTTTGATCCCGCCTTTTTGCAGGGATCAGACGGTTAAAATTGGACTCGAGCCGATCAATCAAGAGTTGATAGCGTGCCTACTGTGTCATCGGTGGCGTGCTGAGGTGATGCGTGGGTGGACGGATAACTTGAAAAGATTTTGTTTTGAAATATTTCACTGGCCCATCTTAGATAGGCTAATCTTGGCCATCTGTTGTCCGAATTGGACTATTCAACTTGCGTTCTCTTTATTTTTGAATGAACTACAGTTTGAAAGCAAAAAAATTGGGACGATGGTAAACAGAGGCTGCGGGTTTTGAAGAAGAAGCTCTCCTTGTTGTTGGTGGTGTGATTTTCATGTTCTAATCTCTTCATCAACCATCAGTGAAACTGTGGAGGCTTTATTATAATGCATTGATGCTCCATTGATGTTTTTTGAAGAGCTTGGAGTTGTTGGATAACAATGGAGGTTGTTTGATCCCGGTTGAAACTTCAAAGAAGGGGTTAATGGTGCTTTTGATGTGTCGAAGAAAAAGGGGGAAGAAGAACAACTTGTTGAAGCTTTTGGAGGCTTTGAAGCTTTGTTGGCAATTGTGAAATGCGATGTGAGCTTTGTTGCCCATTGATGGAAGGTCTGTGAGCTTGGTTGTGTAGAAAGAGAGAGAAAACAAGGGTGCTTCATTTTAACTGCCCCCCCTCTTGAAGATTTAAGTTTATCGCTGTGTTGAGTTAGTTGAAGACTCCAATGAGCCATGTGGAGCTCTAGAGAAATCTCCAGATTTTCGGAAGCGATGGTTGTAAGCATTTCTATGCTTTGTATGTTTACTAGCGTTCAGTTATATGTATGCTACTTTAGGTGGAGATTGAATATACCTAACTAGGTTATGCTAAAACTGTAGGAGCATTGTTATAAGCCCGTGATTAATTGGTGTTGTAATTGTGTTTAATGGGTGCTAGACACTGGTAGCTTTCTACCTGAATTGTAGGTACGTTGGTGCCCTCTTGGTTATATGCTGGATAAATTGGGTGTGGGTGCTACTTACTGTAGGTGCAATTAAAAGAATCGTATTGAGTATATACGGAGCCCAGAGGGTATTATTCCGTGGATTAGGCAGTCACACACTATGGCTGTTGAACCACATATATTTGTGTGTTGTAATTTGCATTAATTACTTTAGAGTGTTGTGGCATGGTTTGCAGGATGAGTGTGTCCAACTAGTAGACTTGACTATTATGTAGTAGCGAGGTAGTTATACATGTAACTGTGTGTTGAGTTTAGTGCATGAATGGTCAGCAAGGCAACAGAGTTTTGTCAGGGAAAATTTAGGAGAAGAATTTTCGATCAATAATCATTGATTTACCCCCCTCTCAGTGACAGCCTGTGTTCAACACACACGCACACACAGACACACACACACACACACACACACACACCATAACATTCATTGTAGTTAGACTATTCATCTTCTTCCTCTTTGTTAAACACACTCCAAATAGAGGAATAGCTTCTACAAAAATGGTGGGTGAATCAAATCCTTCTTCCTTCACAGTTGCTTGGGAATCCACTGCCATGGACGTTGTTGTGTCGATAAACCCAACAATTTCATTCTATGTTCTCCTCTTCATTAGGAGATCTGCAGGTCAAAAAGAGAAATGGAAACGACTATGGACACAAATATCTCAAGGATCTTTGATCCTTTCTTGGATATAGGGACCAACTCAATTCGCATGAAACACTATGCAATCATGGAAGTACAAGCAAAAACTGAACTAAATCCTTCCTGTTTATTGTGGCATGCAACATTTCCTCTGTCGAAGATGGGAATCAACTTAAATCTTTCCTTCTTCGTGATATGCTCTATAACCGCAAGCCTCTTTGGGGGAGACAGCAACATTGCCGGACTTGCACTCTTAAAACACCGCTTGCTCATTTGGGAATATGAAATCGATCTTGTCGTAGATGGTGCATTCTTGAAAAAACTGATGGCACTAGAGCTATAGTCGTTGGCAAGACGAGCTAGCACGTCCATGACGTCAACCTGAAATTGATTCACCGAGACAAGGAGTACTATTAAGCTGAAACCCCTTCGTTTCTGTGGGTGGTTGACGAGGTAGTCTCTTCTTTTTAATTGCTTTTGCACCAGATCTTGAGGGTATTGTCTGAACGCAAAAGCTTCAATTTTGATCCCATTAGTTACTGTGGCAGTTGCATCATAAGAGCATTTTGAGAGTGCTTGCAATTTGAAATTTTGATGCAACAAACTTTCACTCAAGCTCTGATAACTATATAGAGAAAAAGGAGAAATGGATTGAAAATCATCCGGGTAGATCTGAAAGTTATCCTTTGAGAGTTGGCAGCCAATATTTCCACCACCACCACCCAATGTATCTTCTAAGTCAAGTGTATGGCCGGACAAGGTCCAAATGGGCAGTGGACTATTCGACGATGGGGGGACTGCAAGGCATGCTATTGGCATGCCTTGGTGTGGCCTTCTGTTGGACTTCATCGAATACTAGAGGTTTATTCCAATCTATTGGAGTAGCAAAACAATCTTCAACAAACTTTTCCATAGTTGAGTTTCTTTATTGAATTTTGGATTGAATTTTAAACTGGTTTGCCATAAAAATCAGAACTTGCTCTGATATCATTTGATACAGGCCAATATCGATTTGAAGGGCAAATCAGAAAATGAGAGTAATTTTATAACAAATAAGAAGTATGATTACAAGATGACAAGGGTAGTACAGGGACCATTTAACCCAAGGGTCTCTTGGGCACTCTGTCAACCCAAGTGTGAGACTCTCTCACCATAAAGAGGATATCAAATTTTCTCAAATGGGCCTCGCAAGCACTCCCAAAGAACAGAGACTCACAAGCATTCACTAATCCTCTTCAAAGCACATATTACAAACATAGTTGTCAAGGCGCCAAGGTGACCCAAGGCGCTGAAGAAGTGCTTGGGCACCTAGGCGTACCCAAGTTGTGTAAGGGTACATCTTAATAAGAGGTTTATATAAAAAGGAGCGCATCAATTTTTATTGTTTTTAATACATATGCGTGATTCGATGCATTATGGTGTATATATGTGCTTTATACATCCAATAAAAATGCTAAAAATGGTATTAATTTTAAAAATAAAAAAACAAATAAAACAAAGCGTGATATAATAAGGCGACCAATGGAGAGAATGAAACATTTGGAGCAACTTGGAAAAAGGAAAGAAGCATTGAAGGGGAGGTGCAGTGGAGGTCATTAAATGAGAGGGCTTTAAATGGAGAACGGAGAAATCGGGAGTTGGAAACGGGAAAGAGAAGTTGGGAGAGGGATAAAATTATGGGAAATGTTGGGAAGGTTGATGTGGTGGAATGGCCATTAAGTGCTCATTAGTAGCTAGGGTAATAGGTTGCATTTGTTAAGAATTAAGATTCTATACTGTTTAGGCTTGGCAGGGAGGTTAAGGATAAGGGGTTTATACCAACATTCCTTATCCATTAACCTTTCTATGGAGGTGTATATATATATATGGGAAATTTTCAGCTACCACCCAAAAAGATTTGGGCAAATCACCTACCACCCAAGTTTTTAAAAAAAAGCACCTACCACCCAAATTACACAAACGTTAGTTCATTAGCTGACGAGAAAGAGTTGAAATTGTGTGTAGATGTTTATACCCTTGTCATTTTAAACGAAAGAAAAAAGAAAGTCAAAACAAATCTTTAAAAAAATAAAAAGAAAAAGGATGAATACACTCATAGCGATTAGAAAGAACAGAGATTCGAATTGAATCGGTGATCGGAGAAGAGCTTCAGGAAACCCTAGATTTCGGCTTTGATCGGAGCTCTGAGTGAGAGAGTTTAAAAATCCCATGATTTCACTACCTCCTTGTAATCACTGCCGTTCCCGTCATCCCCTAATGTGCTTTTAATCTCATCATCATCTCTCCTTCCCATGATTTTTTCCCTTAAAAAATCCACCAACAGACAAACCACAATCCTTGTTTTCCGGCCTTTGAATGGGCTCGTTGCTTTCTTGTCGAAAGGATTCTCACCGAACTCATCCTTCTCTGACATTGCGATCTGTTTTTCAAGATCCACAGGTTCCAGTTTTGAAAGGCTCTCAAACCGTCGGATCTTCTGCATAAGTTTCCGCTTCTTCCCTGTTTAAAATTTATCAAAACCAGTTTTGAGAGGCTCTCAAACTGTCGGATCTTCTGCATAAGTTTTCGCTTCTTCCCTGTTTAAAATTTATCAAAACCAGTTTTGAAAGGCTCTCAAACCATCGGATCTTTTCAAAAGTTTCCGCTTCTTTCCTGTTTAAAATTTATCACAACCAACGCCATTAAAAGAGAGAGAGAGAGAGAGAGAGAGAGAGAGAGAGAGAGAGAGAGAATCTTTCTGGTAAAAAGATTTCTGGTAAAAAGAAACAAAAATACGGTGTGGTTACCTCTGTTTTTGATAGATTTATACACTAACCCTCATCGCGGGCGAAAATCTTTTGCAGAGTAAGCTTCTTCTCCGACGATTTGCAAACGGGAGAGTGGAGATGAAGGTAAACAGTCCGGTGAATTTTTTTTTCGATAAATTGGACTTTTCTCCTTACAATAAGGGTATTATTGTCATTTATGTATTTTATAACGGCTGACATCAGCAACTAACGGTACTGTTAGTCAACTAACGGTACTGTTAGTTGCTTTTGGATCTTTTTTATAAACATTTGTGTAATTTGGGTGGTAGGTGATTTTATAAAAAACTTGGGTGGTAGGTGATTTGTCCAAATCTTTTTAGGTGGTAGGTGAAAATTTCCCTATATGTTTTCTTTAGCCCATAACTCACAAGATTTTGGGCCATTAAATCTTGGTTCATTATGTATTTATGTCTTTAAGCCTAAAATGGCCCATGAGAGCATTAAATAATCTGCTGTTTATTATATTTTATTGGTAATTGTTATAGGGCTTGTATGTTTCATAATATTTTGTGGTTTATTAGGTCGAAGAGGGGAACTTTTTAACTATTTTGTAGTCTAAGCTTTCTTTAATACCAGCTGGGTAATGTTTTATTCCGACTAGGAGGGTAATGGTATGAATGTTACATGACTTTACCCTACTGTTGACAGCCCTAATTTGATCAACTAGCACTCATTTTCATCGGTGTGGTACTCCTCACTTTCCCACCATATGAAAAAGAAAAAGGAAAAAAAAGAGAAAAGAAATAGAAAGGATAGTACATTTATTCACTTCAATTTTTTGTCTGGAGCTTTTACAATAGGGCTTTGCGGTTGCAGACTTGACAGGGAGTTAAAGTTCTTAAGTCTGGTTTAGTCATAACTTATGTGATCAGATATCTTACAGGTACTTTTTCTTGATTCTACCAGTCAAGATCTCTGATTCTCCACCCTAGCATATTGGATTCAGTTTTACGTTTACCACCTATAACGTTCCAGGGAAGTGAGAATAGAAGGCTGAGAAGTATGGCTATTTAATGACCTAAACGATGTTAGAATCAAGGTTCAAGATTTCGTTTTCGACTGGAGTTTTGGCCCTGTTCGAAATCAAAATCACCAACGAAATTACTGAAAATGGCACAGAAATATGGTCCATTTTGGTGAAAAACAGAAACATTGAGAACCCTCAATTCACATGTCATATTGTTTCAACCCATGTCGAAACCGAAATATGCCGTCAAAATTTCGAAGCATGGTTGGAATCTCAAACTTCAAGATTCTGAATTTACAAGTGGCTATTCAAGTGGAGGATTCATGCAATCCTGGTATGGCCAGCTTAATAGCTCTAGCCCTATGATTTAACCGTGTGAGGTAGTAATAGTGGGAATCATATGGTGGGTAGCTTTGCACCATCTAGTAGGAATTGAGTTTAATTCAAGTTAGGATTGCCTACATATACATTTATGGGTTATTAGTTTGGATAAGGATAATATTGAAATGACAATAGATGCTTTTATTACCCTTGACAAAATGATTAGCAAGGTTTGTCCTACGCTTGAGATAGGAATGAAACTGCCACAATGGAATCTTTCTTAGCTGCTGCATGAGTTTCTTAACATGAAAATCCCATTAAAACAATGTGTTGCGATATGTTGCTCACAAGGGCATAATTGTCCATCCTATTTAAATCACTCTACTAATAGTGATGGCAAAGGGGTTAAAACATATCAAATTAACAAGCACTCTTTGCTACAAGATCTCTAATTAGTCCAAACATAAAATCTGCAGGAAAAAGTAATAGAAAAAATTACTTATCTCGAAATCTGACCATCCGAAATTTATGAAATTTGGTTTGGAAGTCCTTGATAACACTTATGAACACTCCTCAGAAGTTAAAGAAGATCTGAGAAAAATTGAAGAAGTTGTGGGGCCCGAAAGTTGACTGAACCTGTTAGCGCCCCAGATCTGGAAGATGATTGATTGCTTCTAGTTTGGTAGTAGTTTATCAAGGGAACTCAATGGATCTACAGGTAGGCTATGTCGCCAGCCAGTGTAGTATGTTTGTATCTCAAAACAAGAGTCAAAATATCAAGGAAGAAAGAGGAACAAGAGGTTGAGTCTCACAACTTGGTGAGGCTCAACCAGAAATTAATTACTTTTAATTTTCTGGAAAAACTCTACTGCAGCCATCCTGCATTCTCTTTATTTATAGCTTTGAAACATTACAAATAAAATAAGAAAGAACTGAACTTGGAAAAACTAAACCTCCTTTATAACTTAGGAAGTTTCTAAAACATAGAAATAAGAAAGTTTATAAAAACTAGAATTAGGAAACTAGATTTTAGGCAAGTCTTAATCTCCAAGCAACTAAGACTTCTAAACTAACTAGCCTAATTTTTAGGAAACTAAACAATGAAAATAAGTAAACTAAAAATTAGGAAACTAACCAAAAGATTCTAAGTACTGCTGTTGGTACTGTTCACGTGAATAGTACCGCGTGAACAGTGTGGGTTGGGCCCATGTTGACAGATCCTTGGGCTGGTCCACTACTGGCTGGTCCTTGGACTGCATCAAATAGAGTCGGCCATGGGTGGGTAATTTAGTTTTTTTATTACTCTTCTTTCTTATTCCTTTCTTATTTTTTAGGGACCATCCAAGCATTCAGTTCCTAATTGTGCTTTCAACAAAAACGACTACTAGGTCAAAGAATGTAAAGCGAGAAGTATGTTGAGAGGTTTTGGAATGATATAGAAAGTTATAGAAAATATGGGAAACCCATTAGAAGCTGCATAACGTCCAATCACCATAGAGAATGAAATTTGAAACAAATGAAAAGAGACACTGATGGCAAAGAGGGTTTCAACACATCCAATTCATAGATCCCTCTTTGTTACAGGGTAGGAGCATAAACTGAAACATTCTGGAGCTACAAAGATAGTTATTAAATCGTTAGCACCACATAAAAACATTCCTCCTAGAGTAGCTGTTGTGTGAGATTGAAAAACCTTCATTTATTAGAAAGGGGCTAGCGAGAAAGGCTAAGTGAAGTACTTCTCGGGACTTCTCTTTTCTTCTTTCAAATTCTTCTCTTCTCTTCTTGCTTATCACCAACTTTCTGAGAGTAGTTGGTGGAATAGGCCTTTTTCTTCCTCTTCGACAGTAGAATCAAACTCTTCGTTTGGGATCTACTAGTTCTTTGACTGGATCTGCTTTCGTAAGGCCGGATTTCATCTCCTGCGCCCTGATTGTAAATCACCCTGATTTACAACCAGCCTGCGGTCGAGCTGGCCTACGACCACCCCTGTCTTTTTCTTCGCAGGAGTGCGCATCCGCGCACTTTCTTTTCCTGTTCTCATGGAGGAGTGGCTTCCCCCACGGAGCGGTTCAAACTCTCGAAAGAGAGACAGACAAAGGTATTCGGTTATTGGGGAACAATCTATATACTTCTAATGTTGAATCAGGATCAACTAGGACAGAAATAAAGCATTGGGTCGAACTCTTCTTTGGCAGTCCAAACCCAAATTTAACCCTTAACAATAAACAAGAATTATTGATTTAGATAAATAATTTTTCAACTTCAAATCTGATTGCAAAAATGCTTTAAAATTTGGGATCCTTGATCCTTAAGATTTGAGAAACAATACTGCAGAAGATGAGCTTGATCCAACGGGTGGGATCGAAACCAATCTTGCCCGTAGGTTTCAAACAGGTATTTTAACAGAACCAAAATTGTATAACAGTAGAAAAAAATTACTTTTCTCAGAATCGAGCTGTTGAAATGTCTTCAAAGTTGAAGGGAAAGTACTCTATGTTGTGATTGATAACATACCCAAATTTGAAGGTGATCCAACCATGGATGAAAAAGTTATGAATTTTCGAAAAAACCATCATCTGAAAACGGGATTGGTTATATCTACTTCTCCAAGTTGGGTTTAATTGAATCAGCAATGTAATAAGTTGTAAACAACAAGCACGATAATAAGAGAGGATAAGAAGCAAAAGAAGAATGATTTGTGGTCGAGTCTCTTGTGGTCGAGTCTCACAACCGTGGGAGACTCAATCCAGAAAATTTCAAAGTCTCTTTTCTTTTTTCTAAATAGTCTTTACCCTCTACCGTCAGCCCTCTTCTCTTATTTATAACTTCTAAAAGGTTACAATAGAATAGGAAAGTTTCAAAACTGAAAAATAGGAAACTAAACTTCCTTTATAAAGTAGGAAGTTTCTAAAACAAAAATAAGAAAGTTTCCAAAACTGGAAAATAGGAAATGTGCTATTTTTTAGGAAACTAGTCCAACAAAAGAATCCTAACTTCTACTAATTGTTGGCGGCACATCTAGAGTTGACTGGACTGGTTTTTAACCAGGACTGATTTGACCCAATGGACCAGCCCCAGGCCTAAGCCCATTTGATTGTTGCTGGCAGCCCTTCAAATCCTATTTGATTTGCTTCTGCATCAGCTCCCCCCACTTAAAATAAACTCGTCCACGAGTTTTGTAATGGTGAAGAATGATTTCAGAGGGGTCGGTTGACAACGTCTTCTGATCTTGAAATTTTGGCTGTGCTTGAAAATTCGGAAGAAAATCTGGCATCTTAGGTCCACTCTCTTCAAAATATTGGGGAGGGATTACAAAGTCAATATGTTCAATATCTTGAAAAGATTCAAACGTGAAAGAGGTATCTATGGGGATCACATGTAGCTCTTTGTCTTCTATAGCCGCTTCTTCAATGCCTATGACCTCATAATCACTGTGACTCTCATTATTAGTCAATGAAGCTACACATGGAAGATTAAGATCACATATGTCTACTTCATTGACTTGAGTGAAATCATCCACATTGTAACTAATGTGGTCTTTAACTACAACATCTACAATGCAAATTGCTATATTAGGAACATCAATGTTGGTCTCTCCTTTGTTATCATGGATTTGTGAAACCTGTTCTTCGTTTTCCTTGACTTCAGTCACTAATGCTCCTAGAATGGTTGATGGTATTGGAGGTTTCATTGGTGGTGCAACTGTAGGTACCGCCTTCACGTCAATATCGTTAGCATTAGGCTTCCACCCCCCGCTAACTTGCGAACTAAATTTTATAGATGGTTGTGTCAGGTTTTCTTTAGTTATACATGCCACTTGGTGGTAACATTGTCGACGGAAGAGCCTTATTTGGAGATGTTCAGGTACGTATTCTCTCGTTAATTCGTACGTTATCTCTTCCCAAGTCCTAGGCTCTCGTCCTCGAACTCTGAGCTTCTACCACTTACGAGCAGCTCCAAAAAGTCTGGATTGTGCTAATTTTAATTTTCGTGGTTCGGAAAGATCGAACCAATCAAATTAATCATCCAATGCTCCCAACCAGTCACGAAAGGCTTGTGGGTCTTGCCTACCATAGAAATCTTTTTAGTCCAGCCTTACTTTATGTGAAATTTCATATCGGGGAAGTCTCCCATCATACTCATCATCTGGTAGATCTTGATAGTCCTCTCTAGGGACCCTTTGGAAAGCCCTAGGATTCATCTATTATGTATACTTGGTTATCCTATCAAGAAGCAATGGCTAGAAAAGAAGTTTAAGGATGTCTCCATCGAGTGTTTTTTTTTCAAATGATTTATCAGCTGTGTAATTCATAAGGGATGGAATATCTGTTAATATGATCTCTTACAAGATATGTAGGGTATGGATATCTGTCACGTACATGGTGGAAGGAAGATTGGTGGGGCTAGGGTGGGATGTGTGTTTGTTGTATCAACATCTATTATTTTTGTGATTGTTATGTTAATAGCCTTTATAAGAAATGATTTTGTTTTCTATAAGCAATGATGGAAGGGGTGGGAAATTTAGATCACATACATGTATTTGTATGTTTTTTGGAATCCCACATTGTTATTGTAATGTGGGATCCATTTTCAGAGTGTGGGACCTAATGAATATGAATGATGGTGGAATTTTTGAAAGGATACAAGCATATACAGATGAACTATCCTCGGAGGTGGTGAATGATTTAGAAATAGCCTTACTTTATGTGAAATACACATAACAGAAGGCAGGAGATGGACATCAATCGCTGGGGCATCAAATTCAGGAGAGAGGTCGTGAACCTTCAAATTCATGCTCTCATTTTTTTTCCCCACCAAAACTCTAGAGTTTCAGTAAAAACCCCTGAACTCCTGAACAGAAACTGGAAAGGAGAGAAACAAAATGGAAACCTCAACAGCCTGGGCAACAATTGGGAACCCAATAAAGAAACTTGAAATGGAAACAAGTGAAATATGTTGGATTTCTGAGTTCTGATTCCAGTTGCTCGGAATTCCGGTGGCATGTACCCTCTTGTCCCTTTGAATCTCGTGCCTCCTACTGTCTGCTCTCTTCAAGTTTGATGTGTCTTCCATTAGCTCTCGATTTCCCTCCTAATGCTGATTACATTCGGAGATTTTTCCGTAGATTTCTGCTGTGCCGAGCGCGGTTAAGGCGCGTTGAAATCTCAATACTAGAACACAGAACTGGAGAAGGGGGGGGTGGAGACGAGAGACCGGGGGGCTACGGGGACTCATGGCAGATGCGATGGTGGAGATGGGCACAACAGGTTGCAGGGCTCGCAGCGGAAGGGGGGGGAGGAGAGGGGGCAGGGGAGGGGGTGCCGGAGCTGGAGAGGGGGGGGGGGGGGGGGGGGAGGGGAGGGGAGGTGTAGGGATTTGGTACAGTTTCCATACCTTGTGAAATTCTAATACTACTCTCAACTTATGAACAACATTAATGGGAAGTATGGACAAAAATGTCACAGGGAGGTAAACCATTTCACTCTCCATCGTGCTGCCAAAGATAACCTTATATATATATATATATATATATATATGGTGTTTCCAAAGTTTTTGTGATTCAGTGTTTTAACACTTGGTTGGTTTGTTCTGTAGCTATTATAAGGTTGTAAGTTCGGCAGAGAACTACTCGGCTATACTATCTAAGCTGCGGGAAGAAGGAATACCTTTTGAACCCGATAATGGATCTGAGCTACTTCCAATAACCACTATCGAGGTATATTACTTGCTTGCTAGGTTAAATGCTTTTGTTTTCATTTTATCTGTCAAGCTTGACCTTGGAACTTGTTGAAGGTTTATTATGAGTAGTTAAATAATTTGGAAAGTGATAAACTATCACATGTCCACTTGCACTCTTATTTCTTATGTATGTATATTTTCTCTCCAAGATATCATATACTAAATGTTTATTATGATGGTTGAAGATATTTCTTTCATTTTTTCCCTTGAAACTGTTGATTCTGATCCCAAAGTATACCGTAAATTCCACTTTCATATAGGAGCCGAAGCTTTTTCTCCCCTACATAATTTTTGACTGATATAATACCAAAGGTGCACACTTAATTTCCAGGATGCTTCCCCCCAACCCCCGGGGTTTTTTTTTTTTTTTTTTGGGGGGGGGGGGCTGGTTTGGGGTGGGGTCCAAAGGCTGTTAGAATCAAGGAAAGACGAGATGGGTGAAGCATGAATCCACCAGTATCTGAAACACTTAACCAGACCTATTAGTAAATCTGTTTCAACTTATCCTGTTTCTTTTCCTTGTCATACTGCATTATAGAAATATTCAGTGGTTTCTACTGAGAAATTATTTTGGGAAAGAAAGGTTTCGCTGAGAGGAGTTTCAATTTCCTTATGGGAAAAGTAACTCTGAACAGCAGAGTGGGAGCCATGCCAGTATCCCTCTTTCTTTCTCTCACCATCCCTGCCCCCTACTGACGAATCTGCCATTTCCCTCGCCCATTGGTATGCGGCCTCGCAGGCAACAGTGCCACTCAGAGAACCTCTTCCCCTCATTATGTCATGGTTTGAAAGGTCTATGAGTCTGGAAGTACATTCATGGAAATTACCCAGCGTTGCACAATCATTGATGGGATCCATGATTTATTATATATGCCAAATTTGCATTTCTTCTCTGATTGGAGCCAAATACATGGCTTTTTCCTGTGCCATGAAATGGTTGAAATCAAGTTTTTAAGTGCTGTAAACTTGTCTATTGGTTCAGGTAGATGATGAAGCCATGGAATTGAATAAGGAACTTATGTCCAAGCTTCTTGAGCTTGATGATGTTGATGCTGTTTATACAGATCAGAAATGACCCAATCATCTGATGTGATCATTATCTAGGCAAATGAACCCCGGTTGCGTTACTGTAGGTGTCTGTCAGATCACTGGGTTGACAACAGAACATATTAAGCTCAACATGTTCTCAGTGGATTGGAGGATTGGCCATTATTTTTTGTTCAGTTTAACT
This sequence comes from Protea cynaroides, assembly GCA_028583415.1. Lineage (NCBI taxonomy): Eukaryota > Viridiplantae > Streptophyta > Magnoliopsida > Proteales > Proteaceae > Protea > Protea cynaroides. Next base: position 115,388,081 of record CM053276.1, on the reverse strand, counting down.
GAAAAAGTACTTTTTTGCTTTTCATATCTCAAAGTCTCGCTAGAAGAGATTTAATTTTGGCAGGAATACTGATTATAAAAATTCAAGTTGGAGAGAGAATAAAGCCATAGTCTTTTTTTTTTTTTTTTTTTTTTTTTTTTTGGGTGTGGTGGGGGGGAGGAGGAGGAGATAATAGCCCTTGTTATAATATAGGCCACCATATTTTTGTTTCTTTTCATTTCTTCAAATGTTCGGGTGCTCAAAATGTGTCCCTGTATGAGAATTTATTCTTTTGACAGGAATACTGATATAACAATTCAATTTCAGAGAGAATAAAATTTGAATAATAGCCATTGTCATAATATTATATATGGTCTACCTTATTTTTATGGAAAAAATAGTTCTGAGCTGGCAGTGTATAGTATGCCATTTCACATTTTTTTTTTCTTCTAAAAATGAATAACAGATTGAGCCATGAGAAGACGTAGCTCACGGTGCTATTTCAGAGATTATTAGCCTTATTTTTATTTTCATTTCATTTGTTCTAATGTTTGAGCAGCTGTTTTGAAATTAACGGGATTGGCCTACTCGACTCAGAATTGATTCGCTTACTGATTCTGACCGAGATAGACCAACTCCGAGACTATTCAAATTGGAATCATTGGAGACTGATCTTGTATTTGATTCCAAGTTCTTAAACCTTGGGGCTGGTTTCTGATGTGAAGATTCCTAAGGTTGTATACAGTGAGTGAAAGTACACCCCAAGCGTTTCATTTAAAGAAAAAAAAAAGGAAAAAGTACAACCCAAGCATTTCAAAAAAAGAAAAAAAAAAATACAACCCAAGCCCTATACAGAGTGATTCATGTTAAATATCTATATATATATATATATATATATATATATAGACTATTGACAAACTTTATATGTTTCACTCATCTCTGTATACAGTGATGGAATCTGAGTGTGGCACGCAACAGATGCCCTCGTTTAAGTTATTGGAGCCAGAACGTCAAGGGATTGCAATAGTGATCTTGCTGGTTTACCTTCGCATATCACCCAGCAGATTAACTGCATCACTAATCTTCCAATCTTGTCTTTGGAACCCAGCATCCATGTAAACCATAAGGAAGACCATAGGGAAACTGTGCTCTGGCTATTTCTTCAAAAGTGGAACCATCTAACAGCACTGTATATCCTTCCCCATTCTTATCACTGATCATGGAGATCACAACGCCTGTGAAAATAGAAAAAAGAAAAAAATGATTAAAGCAAATCTTTTTAAAATTTTTTAAGTAATACCAAAAAATAAAAAAGTGGACTGTTTTCAAACCTTCACTAAACGAGAGTAGGTTTATACAAGGCCCAAGTAACTAGTATTGGATCTGTCGTATCAGTTTTGAACTTGATCGATCTCTGATTTGATCTTGTTTTAATAATATTATATATAATATCAGTTACGTGTCAATTTTCCATTATTTTTAATCATCCAAAGTCCAGAATTATCATGTGGATTCTACAAGGATGCCTTCATTGCTTTGGATTGTTGGACTGCATTAGCTTTGCTACAGGAGCGTGATTTCAACAATTGGTCTTGGACAGAATTTTTAATATTGTTAAATATTTCAGATGACTTAGCTACCTTCTCTAATTCTAAAGTTTGATCTTGTAACTCCAGATCGTGAAGTGTTAGAATGTGTTCTAGAAGGGAGATTTCTGGAGGATATGGTTTCCCTCGATGTAACTCAAACTTCATTTATTAATGCAGAACGGTTTTGGTATATAAAAAAAAAATTTCTCTAGAAACCCCACAAAAAAAAAAGAAAAAGAAAAAGAAAAAAAGAAATCATTTTAATTTAAAAAAAATACTTTAGTTTATACAATTTTTTCAGTTTTGGTATTTGAGATAAGAGGAGTGAGGGGATTTTGTATCGATTTGACGGATGTACACTAATTACCAACATTAACAATCGTTCACACCAGATCAATGTCAAAAAGAACAACCCTTTAACTAATTAATGGTCTTGCTATTTGAACCATGATTGATTATACTAAGATTGTTGCCATAACAAATTTGGCCCTCATGTCAAGGTTCCAGAGAAAGCCATCGGAAACAGTTTGGGTTCTTATCAATTCCGTTTTTGATCAGTTTGTAATTGATTGAAACCCTAGAAAATGAAGTCGGGAAGAATTACAGAGATTTTTTGGAGTTTTTTTTATTCAATAAACTTAGAGTATCTATTTTATTATTATTTTTTTTTTGGTAAAAAAAACTTGGGGATCTTACTACCTTTAGGTAAATTTCTTTCATATTTTACTAAGAAAAGGGAACAATTGCCTTAAAACGAAGATCAGACATGAAATCAAGTGATTCAAAAGAAGGTTGCAAAAATCGGCTAGAATCGGAATTGGGTGCCTACCGATTCAGATCTCGATTACTCAAACCATGCTTCGTGCACATAATGGCCCATTTGCCTTATTTGGTCTACGTATGTGAGGGACCCAAAAAGGTTTTCATAAATTCTTTGTAACCATGTCATTCATGGATGCGACTATAAGTTACAGATTTATATGTTCATGCACACAATTATGTTTATTTACCTTAATAAAAAAATAGATGAAACAATTGCTTAGCGCTTCTATCAATTAATGCAGACACCTAGGAGGATGACGGATTCAACTATCCCGTCTCATATTGTGCCTTAAGGCACTCTCTTTCCTCTCCCTCATTCCTCTGCAAATTTTAGGCTCTCTTTGATATAGTTTATATTTATGTTTATGAGTTATTTATAATAAATCATTTATGAGAATATACTGAGTCATAAAAAATAACCCTCAAATACCATGAGACATAACAAAACAATAATAGATTATCATAATAATGATAATCACCTTCTAATTTATTTGTAGATTTTTTATTAGATCAATTTATTTTAATTATGAATAAATATCATAAATCATACCAAACAACTACTTATACTATAATATATTATATAATTAATTCTATAATACATACCAAAGAGAGTTTAAATAATAAGGAACATCGGGCAGATGGAAGAATAAGACCCATATAAAATTAAAAATGGAAGAAAAAAAAAAGCTGGGAATATCAATTACTCACCATCATCTTCTTCTGTTGCACCGGGCCGAGCCACAAAAAATGGTTCTGATGGCACGGCACCCTCCTCATGCCAGTTCTTGGCTGTTTTCTCCACTAAATCGATCTGTGAAAACAATATTGCGGATTGAGAACAATATTCCAGTCACCCATGGAGGTTGGGAAACCACAAGATTAGAAGAGAAAGAAGAAACACACTTTCCAACTTAATTTGATTGATTGATTAATGTTTATCTATATACTTACTTGGGGTGAAGTTTAATTAATATAATTACCTTGGTGAGGGTGTTGGGAAAGTTACAAGGGCGTCGAGCACCACAAGCATAAGCATATCTGTAGTTCTTCCCTAAGAAGGAAGGGTTGATGCTGCACATGTCCATCCCTCTTCCATGCTGATCTGGGTCTAATGCTGATTCCAGCCCTCCTGTAGGGCTCCCATCCAAAGGTATTCTAAAGCGTCCAACCCTGTAACACAACAGGTAATTAATAATACAAGTGCAAATTAAGGAACCACAAAATTGATGCATCTCTACAAAGTCAAGCTTTAATTAATGGAATATTCTTATTATAGAGAGAGAGAGAGAGAGAGAGAGAGAGAGAGAGAGAGAGACCTGGCATCAGGCAAGACATCTTGGGGAGAGAAGGAGCGGAGATTGTGCAACCTGAGCTTATCAAGAATGGAAGTATCAGCGTTGTGCTCACAGCAGTCGGCAATGATGGCTGTCACCCTGCCTTCCTCGTCTTCCTCTTCGTACGCGTTTATGAAATGGAACGTCACATACAGTGGTACCTCCACGCTCGCCACCTTGTTATAATACAAATAACCATGCATGCAAAGGAATTAAGGTTTAGAACAGAATTCCAAGAGAAGCAGACCGACCATACTTTCAGAACTGGGTCAAACCACCAAAGTGGTTTGATCTCAGGTCCAGTTGTTAAAGATTAAAAGGGTTGAAACGGTTGAACCCTGCTTACAATATTGCCAGTAGATTTACACATGACATGCATGAAAGCTTTAGACTCAGGACGCCATTGAAACTTGTAAAGTGGCGTAGGCTCCGCTCTCAGCAGATTCTGAGCACAATACCTCAACGGCATCTCCGGCACCACAATATAGTGTTCTGTCACAGGGAACGAGTGGACCCACCCAGGTGCAGGTCCACCCCTGCAACTCACCCTCCCTATCACTCTCCTCTCGTTTGTCCCTGCAGCCATCCTCACCACCCTGTAACCTGGGTTCACTAGATCGGGCAAAATTGTCAGCAACTCCGACTCAGTCACCACCGGGTGAGCTGAATGAATCAACCCACCCAACGAATCGCTGTACTGGAACCTCCCTATCGTCTCCAACGTGTCTGGGTCGATCTGGATGGACCCTTTGACAGTCTCTGTTAAGCAGATGATACGGCCGTCGCCGAGACGGACGACGCCGGTGTTGGCGTTGTCTGTTAAGGAAGCGCCTGAGAAGAGGTTGGCTAGTTCTCCTACGTAAGAGAGAAAGTTGTTGGGTTTTGGTGGTGACTCAGAGAATTCACGGTAGCAGAGCTTCTTGTTCTTCATGGCTGCTTTGTAGGCCTCTGATTTGATCTGACGATGGGCGGCGGTGACTCGGCCGTTGTTGAAGTGGAGGCGGACAAGGGTGGCGTAGCCGTCGAATAGGTGGCGGAAGTGGTAGTCATCTCCTATGTTCCATAGCCCTGGACCGTTCCTTAGGTAGGTCCCTCTCTGCATGCAAATGTCTCTCCATCAGTTCAACACTTCAGCTTCCAACATAGAAATCATAAAAGCTTCTGCATCTCCCATATTATCTGAGTGTAACCGACTGGTTACAATCGGACTTTGTCACTCATTTGTAACATTTTAGGATTTTTAAAATATCATTTATTCATTCCCCTAAGAAAATAAAACTCTATTTTAATTGCATTTATTTTGGAACGTTTGCATGGGAAATTGATTTGACATTTTTGCTCCCAGTTTTGGAAAGAATGCTATAATAAAAGAGGATTCCTTTGAAAAGAAAAAAAAATAAAAAATCAAGCCTATAAATCTGGTGTAACCGAGTCAGTTATATTCAGATTATCCATTTGTAAGAAAAGCTTAGGATAAGGCATAAACTGGAGGGAATCAACTATGTGTTACGGTCATACCAACCAAAAAGCAGTTTCCTTATGATTGGTTCCGTCTGAATGTAACCGATCCAGTTACAACATATTTTTGTCATGATTTTTTCTTCAAAGTAATCCCCTTTTTTATTATGACGTGGATTGAAATCAGGAGCTAGCAAATATATCAAACCAATTTTCCATGCATATTTTTCAAAACTAATGCAACTAAATGGGGTAGTTTTGATTTTTTAAGGGGAATGATCTTTAAGATCAAACGGTTACAAAAACCGATGACAATGCTACATTCTCACCAGGATTATATACCGTTAGATCTTACATCCTAATCTCCTTAAATACCAAAACTACCCTCATCGAATGATATGCTACAACCAGACATACCTAATGAAAATGATAATAGAATTTCAGCGCGTTAGGAGAGAGAGAGAGAGAGAGATGGAAGAAAATTCTCTCTTGTCTATTTCATCATAAAATCATAAAAAAAAAATAAATAGACGTAATCACTTGATCCTAAAGAGTGTGGTGTTATAATCTGTAAAACGTTCACAAGTTTGAGGAGAGAGTGTATACCAGCCACACAGGAATTTCTCCATGGACAAGAAGCTCTCCTTCCCAACGCTCCTGACGAACGCTGGTCCACGCTACCAGCTTATTATGGTTCTTCACGGTTTCTGTTGGTAGGGATGGCTCTGGGATTACCGCGGCAGGTCTAGAGCTTGTGGCAACATTGGTGATGGTTAACCCTTGCATGTTGCGGTCTGTGAAGGGGACTCCTTTCTTCAAGGAGAGCCCATTCTTTCTAACACCTCCAAACTGATCATCATTAGAATCCTTCAAAGCACTAGAAAGAACAACGTTTCTTCCTGCACCTGTAAACAATATGGAAGCCATGGAAGTGAAGTCAGGCTATATGTTAGGGAAGGAGTAATGTGCATGTTTAAGGTTAAGGGAAAATGTGGTATATATATAGCCCAACATCTGTCTTACGTGATCAACTAGTACGAGTCAAACTTCAAATTTCAATCGCTCATCATTACTCTCTCTCTCTCTCTCTCTCTCTCTCTCTCTCTCTCTCATAGTTAGCATAGTCTAGAAGCAGGTTTCTCGAGACTGCATAGTTAGTTATGTCACATGGCAGATCATTAACCATGTGCTTTAAACTCCAATGTGGCATTGTAAGGTAAGGTGACCGAAAAAATTTCGGGAGTGATTAATAACACTCTGGAGCTTGTTTCAATCTTATGAATGTGATTTTGACCCAATAAGGCTGTAAGGGTGTTTTCTTTTTTTTAAAGTTATCTTTTGTTAGTATCATCTATTAATTGATATTAGACCAAAATCATTAAACACCCATACTCTTATGTGTGAAGTTTGATATTATCTTAAATGTCATGAAGTATTTTCACTTTGCTACTGTTTCAATGGTTCCATTCGTCGCTGAGGGGGCCAAGAACCCCTTGCCCTAAGGTGGAGGTTTAGGGGCGTTCCCTCGACCCAAAATTTTTTGAGTTGGTTTTACAATGGGGGCAATTTTGTACTTTTGGGGTTTAGAGTTTTCCCCTTATATAGGAGTAATCTCGCAAGGAGAGCATTAACTGTTGGAACTTCTTCATAGTAGCATTGGATACTGATTGTTTTAATATCAACGTAGTGACACACGAGTTAGGATCACCTGCATGTACGTGTATTCTCCATGAGATCCTATTACCGTCTATTTGATGTAGGACCCACCTCTAAAGTGTAGGACTCACTAGATATGAACGGTAATGAAATCCCATAGAGGATACATGTACATGCAGATGAACTATTCTTTATACACACTAAGTTTGATGAACTATGTCAAATCATTATATTATATTTCTCTTTTATTTTTCTTTTTCTTATTATTCTTTTGTTGCATTATTAATCCCTAACACACATTTAGCTTTCCACATCTTGCATTCACATGAACCCCTTTCGCTTGTTCTGATCCTCTCTCTCATATTTATATTTTCATGATTCCAACTTTCACTTTATTTGGTTGGTGAGGCTCTCCTTCATGATTTCTGAATACTGGAAATATCAAATATGAACCAAAGAGTCTCTCCTAGGCCTTACCAATAAGACAAAGGACAATGACCCTTTGGGAATGATTCAAAGTTTGAGATATGTGGAAAAGAGGACCCACTGGTTCACAAAACAACATTAAATCATGCAATTGTTGTACAAGTGGCAAACAAGGAGACCAGATCTGCTGTGAATCGGTGTCCCCAGGAAACAGCTCTGTTGGACCATTCATCACAGTTGACAAATCTACATTGATCCTCTGTGACTCGGGTCGTAGGCCCACCGTGTATCTGATCGACAATCAGAGGATCCAAGGGCCAAAGAGTCTTTGATTGGGCTCCGGACCCAATACCAATCCAGGGTTTTGTCTTCAGACATATCAATGGGACTTGATTTTCAATTCTATCTAATCAGGTCAATGGTCCTGTTGGGTTTCACCATAGACCAACGTATGCGTTTCAATAACCCAGCCCAACTATGGACGGTTGTACCTAGAACTGTCCAATTTTTTTATTTATTTTTGGTGAAATAGAACTGTCCAATGATTTGACAGAAAGTGGGCTGATAGGTGGTGGCCTATGACCCCAATACTCCATCCATGTTGGGAGAAAGGCTGCTATTCATGTCTCCACTGAGATATAAGAATTGGATCAATTAATAAGATAAAAGGGGAAAAAGGGAAGAAGGCCTCTGGTGGGTGGGAGCCCAGACCACCCAAAGTGGGGAACCTGAGACCAAACAATGAAACAACTTTGGTGGGCCCTCCAAAATTTAAAGTGATAAGTATGTTTGTCATTAAGCTAATTCAGCATTTCCAATTTCTAATGTGCAATTTAATTTGCCCTGTATTAAAGCCTTAACCATAGTTCGTGGAGTGATAGTTAAGAAAAAGAAAAAAAAGAGGAAGACTATTTGGGCTGTTGGGCTTCCTGGGATTTGTTGTTGTCTGAATGAGTTCAACGGAAATTCAACTTAACCAAACGGTTAAGTTGAACCTGAGGTTTTCTTTTCTCTAAGGGTAAAAGACAGTTACCTCCCCTGTAACTTATCTTATTTAGTTGACCCCCAAAGGTTTCAAAAAAGACAGTTACCTCTCCTAAATAACTATTAAAATCCAAATAGGTCCAATTTTTAACGGTGTTAAAGTTAATTTTGTATAGATAACTCTACCCTCAACCTTTTATCCATACTTTAAATCTTATTACTGTTAAAAGACCAATATAACCCTTTTATATCCAACTAAAATAAATCTTAATCTCATCTTCTTCTCATTCTCCCTCACGTTCTTTCCAGCGTAGATGATATGTTGGACTCAGATGCAAGCGGAACGATTACAGGCGACCAGTGAGGCAAAACTCCTTGATTAAGCACTAGTTTTGATTTCCATGAGTTGGTATTCTGATTTGTGTTTAATCATGTTGGATTTTCATTTTTAATATGAAATTCATATTCTGGTTCTCCTTCGCTCTTCCTTGTTGACAACCCTCTTGATTCCTACAACCTTATCCACATCACCTTCACGCAACATAGACAACAATTCATCATCTTTCAACCCCTACAACCCCAATAAAGCAGAATTCCCCTTCCAGCTTTCAAACGTGATGACTCCAATTTCTCAACCATAATCGGCAAATAATCTTCAAACTTGACTGCATTTCCTCCTGCCATTCCTAAATCTTCAAGTTCTTGAATGAAAATTTATGAAAAGAAGATAAGAGAGAAATGAAACTGAATTGTGGATGAGAAGTAAGAGGACCCCAGGGAACTAAATAATGGAAAGAACCAAAGGGGTTCCTGGAAAGAGAACCCAAATCTGAGAGAAAGAGAAACCAGAAACACAAGTCGAGAAAATCGAAATCCTGAGAAACAAAATTTTATAGGTTTTGGAGTCAAAATCAGCTACCATTGGGAAAAAATTCTCCAAAACCCTAAACCCAAGTATTCAACAAAAACGGAGATGGAGAGAGATCAAATAGTGAGGGGGAGAGAAAGAAAGAGAAAGAACCGGAGAGTTCCGGATGTTCTCTCTTCTAGTTTTGTAGAGAATGACTTCGTGCAGATGGCGATTAAATCCTTGATCTTCACTCTTTTGGTTTTGCAAGCCAAGATCGAAATGGAGTTGCCGGCCTAAATCATAGAGGAGTAGATGAAGGCCGAGATCGCAGAGGAGAAGATGAAGGCCTAGATCGTAAAATGGAATCCCTGGAGTTTTTGCAGAAAAATCCAAATGGTGGAGGAGAGTTTTTGCAAAAGACCCAAAATGGTGGAGATTGAAAAATGAATTTTTGGCACAGAAGACCCAAAATGGTAGTAACCCTATTAAATAGTAAAAGTAAAATAGGTAGTTCATCTTTCTAAAAGGGTAATTTGATCTTTAAAAAAATATTGGACTCCCACCGTTACCATCTAACGGAATATTCTTAACGCGTGGGCTATTTGGATTATAATAGTTATTTAGGGGAGGTAACTGTCTTTTTTGAAACCTTTGGGGGTCAACGGTCAATAAGGTAAGTTACAGAGGAGGTAACTGTCTTTTACCCTTTCTCTAAATACGACTTGGGTTAATAACTAATAGGAATTGCTAATAATATATAGACGGAGAGTAGAGACTAACCCTAAAACAGAAAGCAACCAATTGCATGCTCTTCCATAATAGACTTGGTTGCTAATACATCGATGTATCACTTTACAGTACTTTGAGACGGTTAATTGAAAATCACTTCCCGTATCAAGCTCCATCCAACCATGCCGTCAGTCATTACCTTCCAATAATCTAAGCATAAGACAGTGACGTTTGCCTAGCCAACACTTAGATCTGATTTTACCCAAACTATTCTGGTTCACCCCAACATTACCCACTTGTCCGATTGTTGCTGAACAATTTTTTGATGTCAGACGGATCTCCCAAGAAGATAATTTTAATGTGGCCGATTTACCCTCTTTTGCAATCAGTTTCACTGTAGCATCCGCTACTTTAATTAAATATTCACTCTTTCTAAATGTGATTTCTTTGTTATGTATAATCGTGTCTAAGAGTATATCAATTGAAATAGATTCTTTTTAACCAAAATATTTCAATAGATGTTTCTTCCAAAACATATGATTTTCTAAATGTATATAATAATATCTAGACAGATTGATATGACAATTAACCCAAAATATGTCAAAACATTATAAGGATTACTCCTGACATATACTACCAGTCAAAAGTCCTAGACAAGGATGAATCCAGAGAACTTTGGTGGACCCACAGATAAACTCATCTACCAACATGGAATTATGTAGAAATTATATTTTCGAATTGATAAAAGCTTAGTTCATCATGTATGAAACTGAACAGCAAAGTAGTTGACCCACTTGCTAAAATGAGTGATTCCTTCCACTCAAAGTCATATCTTGGCTTGGTTGGGTTACGTAGAGAAAACACACGGCCCTTCTTGTTTCCTGGGTCTCGTCATGCCATAATTGATTCCCAAAATTTATCAATTTTAGAGTAATGAAGTTTTGATTTATATTTGTTGGTAGACAAACCATATGCACCCCACAATCCAAAGTTCAAATACTCCCCCCTAATCAGACCTGCTTAAGCCAAATCAATATATTAATTTCAAATTGGGGTGCTTGTGGAGGGTCCAATCCATGATTCGAATTTGGAATGTAGGGCCCCACAATGATGCGCACTCACGTCACTTGACGTGTCATTTTAATAGATTGAGATTTGACATGTTGTGGCTTTACTTTGCTGACAATGTGCTTATGTGGCATCATTCTAAACTCCCATTAGGACTTATGTCAGTGTTTCTTCCAAGGTGATTGGGATCATGGAGGCTGCTGATTCTCATTCCAAACTGTACCATTAATATCACCCCTCGGCTAGGTCAAAAGTTGGTGTATAATTTGAATTTGGAAAGTATAGACACATTAAAATAGAGAAAATATCCTCCCACTACTGGTGTGGGATGCTTGGCTAGACGGGATTGGATTTTCTTTTCTCATCGTTGGAGAAACTTCAATCGTGATTGAGTGGTGATATTTTATCTGGCTCACATATACTAAGCACGCCGGATAAACTCCAATCATTGGATCACGACTAGAGAAACTTGACAATAGAAAATAATCTTTTTTCTTACTAGACACCCTCACATCTTGACCATCTTGCATTGATACATTCTTTCCTCTTCTAATTATGTGGACTCCTTATTAAGGGTGTCAACGGGCCGGTCTGGGTCGGTTTCGGTCCGGGCTGAATCGGTGTCGGGTTTTATAAGCTCAGCCCAAAACATGTCCATTAAGAGTTCGGGCTGGGTTGGGCTGCGCTGGACACAATAACTAACAGGCTGGTTCGGTGTCGGTTTGTTATCGGACTGGGCTTATTGAGGTGATTTCGGGCTGGTTCGGTCCGGACCGGACTTATCAAGCTTATCGGGCATATTTTATATATAAGATATATAGCATATTTTATTATTTCTATCTATAAAATTAGTATCATTCCTTCTATATGTATGTAATCCAATAAATTGTAACAATTAACATACTCTTTTCAATTTTAGATTCACATAATCTTTCGAATCAAGAAGTAAACTATAATAGTGTAATATAATCCATCAAAATTTAAAACCATTAAAATTAAGAAACTGGGTCCAGATGGACCTTACCAGTGTTCGGGTTGGGTATTTTTTATTCGGGCTAGTTCGGGCTTCTTAACGGGCCGGTCCGGTCTGGTTTCGGTTTGGACTGAAACGGTGTCGGGCTCTACAAGCCGAGACCGAAACCTGTCCATTAAGGTTTGGTCCGAGTTGGGTTTGGATTATATCGGGCCGGCTCGGTCCGTGCTACCGGGCCGGGCCCATTTTTGACACCCTTACTCCTTATTGATGAAACTGTTTCTTGTGTCATGTTAGGTATGAGGTGAGAGATTCCTCTCTCCTAGCATTAGTTTCACAAAAAAGTACATATATTTTATGGGCATGGTTTTTGTACATGGCCATGTATGTACACAATTAGGGTTTCAGTTCTTCATTTAATAGGGGAATGGTAGTTTTAAGATTACAATTCTTCATTTGGTCGAAAGTACGACCATATATGTACACAGTCGTTTACAAAACCTTTTGCCATACTTTATTAAGAAAAATTTCTCTGAGTCATTAACGGAGGTACGATAACACCCCCTCTTTCTCCTCCCCCGAACATTTAGGGATGTCAAATAAAAATAGAAACCGAACCAGCTTGATTTGGTGCAGACAGAAATGAAACCTAGTCTTATTGGTTGCACTTTTAGACCCAATGAAAAATCAAAACCGAACTATACTGATTGATGAGCCCAAACCAAACCAATCAAATAGACCCAAACTAAAACCAAACCATCCCTGTTATAAGCCAAAAAGGTTAAGTCAACCTTTTACTAAATCTATACGTAGAAAATTAAAACCGAATTAACCCAATAATGTCTCGATAGAATACATTAAGCTATATTTTTACTAAATATACATATAGAAAATCAAAATGCACCTCACAATCCAAATTTCGAATACTTCCCCCCAACCACACCAGCTTAAGCCAAATCAATATATTAATTTCAAATTGGGGTGCTTGCGGAGGTCCAATACATGATTGGAATTCGGAATGTGGGGCCCTACAATGATGCACACTCCACGTCACTTGACGTGTCATTTTCTTGTATTTGATAGATGGAGATTTGACATATTGTCGCTTAACTTGGCTGACAATGTGCTTATGTGGCATCATTCTAAACTCCCGTCAGGGCTTATGTTAGTGTTCTTTCCAAGGGATTCGCATCATGTCCTCCCAGTGGTTCTGGGAGGACAGTGGCAACCTACCCTGGATGGTCGCCACGTGGCTCTCGGTGAATCCAAGACCCACGTCCGAGCCAACACCCAGCCGACAAGCCGAGCCGACAGGGGTTGTCGGCTCAGACGTGGGTCTCGGATTCACCCGAGAACTACGTGGCAGCCATCCGAGATAGGTTGCCGCGTCCTCCCAAAATCACTGGGAGGAGATGATGTGAATCCTCTTTCCAAGCTGATTGGGATCGTGGAGGTTGCGGATTCTCATTCAAAATTGTACCATCAATATCACCCCCGGCCTAGGTCATAAGTTGGTGTATAATTTGAATTTGGAAAGTATAGACACATTAAAATAGAGAAAATATCCTCACACTACTGGTGTGGGATGCTTTACTTACATGGATTCGGATCTTCTTTTGTTGTTCAAGATATTCCACCTGTGGTTCAATGGTTTGAATTCATGCAGGGCACATATGGAATGCACGTCGGATGAACTTCAGTCGTTGAATCATGGCTAAAGTAATTTGACAATTGAAGATAATCTTTTTCCTTACTAAACACCCTCAAATCTTGACCATCTTGCACTGATAGATTCCTCTTCTAATTATATGGGCTCTCTATTGATGAAACTGCTTCTAGTGTCATGTAAGGTATGTGAGAGATTCCTCTACCCTAGCATGCGTTGTGGAAAACTTTTTATTATTTAAAAAGTACAAACAAATAATTAGTTCTAGAAAAAGTATATATATTTATGGTCATGGTTTTTGTACATGGACCGTGTATATACATAGTCAGGGTATCAACTCTTCATTCAATAGGGGAGTAGTAGTTTTGTGATACACTTCTTCATTTGAAGGTTGAAAATATGACTGTACGTATACAACCGTACACAAAACCTTTTGCTGTACTTTATTAGGAAAAATTCTGAGTTATTGACGGAGGGTATGCTAGCACCACCTCTTTCTCCTCCTCCTTACATGTAGGGATATCAAATCAAAAACTGAAACCGAACCAGCTTGATTTGGCACAGACTATAATGAAACCTAACCTTATTGGGCTGTATATTTAGGCCCGATGAAAAATCAAAACCAGACCAGACCCATTGATGAGCCCAAACCAAACCAATCCAATGGAGCTAAACTAAAACCAAACCATCCCTATTATAGACCGATAAGACCCATTAAAAACCAACCTTTTACTAAATCTACGTGTAGGAAATCGAAACCAAACCAGCCTGATAATGTCTCGATAGAGCTCATTAAGCCATATTTTTACTAAATATACATATAAGAATTCAAAATGAACTGATAGTGGACTGATAAGAGAACATTAAGATTGCTCGATAAAAACCCAAAACCAGAACCAATATATTTTTTTTATAAGTTTGATTTTGGGCTCATGTGTACAGGACTGAAACCGAATCAAACCGATCGATTGGCCCCCTACTCACATGATCAAGTAACCTCTCCACCCCTATTAATAAAACAGTTTTATCACCCTCATTGATTCCCTATACCACTTGCCCAAGTTCCTTCTCCCTAAATGTTAATAGCTAGGCTACAATTTTCCTACATCATCAATGAAGCTTTTTTCTTAAATGGCCCAAAAAATCTGTCACTTGACAAATTTAATTGGGTGGAAATTTTTTATGTCAAGGTTCAGTTGAAACGGAATTTGACAAATAACAAAATAGAACTTTTAAAAATCTAAGACTATGAAAAATGCATATACTAATAGTTGGAGTATTGTACAAGTACATGGATATAAAGGGGTACTTATGCAGAGAATAAATGTACAATGAAAAAGAAAAATGGGTTTATCAAAAGATTGACATATCATATAATAGTCAGCATGGGGAATCTCCCATGCCACATCAATGCCGGTGAGAAAACGGTATCATCCATGTGGGGTCTACATGGAATGGAATGGAAAAGAAAATAATAATAATAAACTCAACTCATATGAGATAGTATATGGTAACATGCATGGTAGCATGGTAAAAATTTTCCCATGCATATTATTAAATAGTTGGGGATCAAACCCAACATGGCAAGACAGGAAACAATGGACCTTCTCATTTGAGCTTTGGTCTGAATACTGTTTTGACCAAACAGAGGAAAAGGTTTACTGGTTATTAGCTAACTCTTTTACTTACCTTCTGTCGGCATATTTATATTTAGTTGAAACAAACCCAAAGTCATGGAAGGAATCTGTAGAAGGTTTGAGAGTTTTTAGATAAATAATGTCCATATTCTTGGTGTCTAAAGGAATCAAAATTGATGATAGTTTGCTTTGCTACCTCACTCCAGATGAAGGAGTTCCATGGCAGCATCCATTATCAACCACTTGGCAAATATAATTCAAAGTTCTAAACACAAATGAATGATCAGAAAGCCAGCTTTTTCTTAAGTAGGGATGGAAGAACAACTATTTCCTACTTGGTTTGTCTGTATGACACCGGCCGGTGTCAATGGCATGTATCTTCTTGATTTAGTAGTTCCTAAGGTTTGTTGTGAGGTAGCAGACTGTAGGGTTTGCATGGATGGATGACTATCTGGGTTCTTGGATGCATGAAGCCGTGGAATTCTCTCCTATTTCTACCAACTTTGTGAATAACTCGTTGAATTTATCTATTATCTGCTGCTGTCCCTCCTCGTGAAAACTCATAACTCGTTCCAAGTTCTCAACACGATGAACCAGGTCTTGATCCATACCCAGATACCTGTGCTCTGATACCATTTGATAACATATGCTGGAAAGAAAGATTATTTTTTACATATATAAAATGTTGGACGTAAAAGTTTACGAAACGAAACCGAGGCTCAATGTATTGTGTCCTGGGCTAAAGCCCATTTCTAACTTGGACTTCCTCCTTAGCCGGGCCCATTGAAGAGGGATCAACCAGGTCCAACAGATCAACTCATTGGCAACCATGCAAGCTTCAATCCATGGTCCAGGCTGGTTCAGAACCGGCCCATATGTATTCTCAAAGAAATGGAACAAGGAAAAGCAACCCATAACATAAAAGCTAGAGTCGACTTATTTTTATTTTCTCATTTGGAATTGTCTAGATCTACTTTCTATTTGGGTCAAAAGTGGTATGGGTAGGGCTAGCTTTCAAACCATGGTTGGACTTTATAAGATTCTTCGTTGCCCTTCAGAACTGCTAGGTCCATGAGCCTAGACTAATACCAGTACTCGATATTTGGTCTGTTCGGGTATGGGCCCCATAGTAACAGTTGGAAGCTCAAGAGTATGGGCTGCACTGTTGCAGTGCAGTTTCGCAACTAATGGAAGATGGAGCTCAGGCCGCTCAACCCTGGTACGCTAGTATTTTTTGCAATGCTCTAATTCATCATAAAGAACGAGAATAGTTCATCTCCATATATTTGTATCCTTCTTCGGATTCTATCACTGTCCATATCTGGTGGGTCCTACACCACTCCGACGGTGATAGAATTTCATGGAGAGTACACGTACTGGTGTAGATGAAGGTGATCCAAACTCCTGATTCCTCCAGTGTGATGCAATAATTCCCTATGATAAAGTCTGGTTGGAACGAGTTTTACAGTCCAACAGTACAGTTATTGTTAAATGTTACAACATGGAAGAAAGGAAAGAAAAGGAAGAGGAATATGTCCATGGGGGAGGAAATATATTGGTATGGCAGAAACGTGATATTATTTTAAGTCAGGAAGTATTTTTCATTCTACCCCGTTTTTCTCAAGATATTTTGTACTATGGGTAGTGTAATCTTGTAAGGATGTGATGTGATGGTTGTATTCTTTATTGGAATAGTGATGAAAACTGTGACTGATCACTCTGTCGTGTACGTAGTAGCCCATACGTCTTGTGTGAGTGAACCCCGTAAAATGTTTTGTTTTGTTTCTCCTTCATTTTTTCCTTTTGCTATCGTACTTTTGCTGCGCTAATAAATCCTATGGCTCTAATTGATTGCAAGAGGAATTAATGGAGAGGGAAATGGAATTTTCGAACTTAAAAAGGAAACTTTTATAATTAATATAGCATTTGCTATTATTTGATTATATAACTAATTTCTAATCATTCCATATTTAGTTAGTAACTTATACTTTACTTTGCATCCAATTTTTTTGCATTTAAAGAGTAAAATAATTATTAAATATTTTATATTGAAAAGTATCATTATAAAATATGGTAAAAAATTTAGATAATTTATATAATCATGTTGTACTATAGTTATAAAAATTCCCTCTTTAGGTTTGAAAATTTTCACTTCCATTCTCTACAATTTTTCTTGTAACCAAACATACCCAACAAATATTTTCTTCAACATTTTAAGGGTTTAAATAAAATCATCACCCCCTCAACCCCAAAACTGAGTATAGATTATAGCACGACGTAATACAACTAAATAGTTATCCAAATCTAATGAGTGATGGGGATTTAATGGGAGTTCTTAGTTCTGCTTCTCTGACTTTCCTGGGAAGTAGCTATCCATAGTCGTAATCCTTTTAGTCGTCTCCGAGTTATTAAAAAAATGAATCTATGGTGTTGTGGCTGGTTTCATCTTTTTGTTGGACCTTAATTATGTTATAACTTAATTCCAGCTTTTGTTTTTAGTATTGGGTGTTTTGACTGGGTCTCCCTTGAGGGTCCAATTTATTGTGTTCTCCTAGAGATCAATAAAATATCAATAAGATATTATCTTGTGGGCTTAATTAATTACTGAACCTATTGACTGGTGGGAGTTTGCAGTATGTTATTTTAGGGATTTCTAGTAAAAAAAAGAAAAAAAGAAATTTGCTATATGGGTGTGACCAGTTTTAGTCTAGTTTGTCACGGATTAGAGATAAACTAACTTGATTCATTATGGAACGATCTAAGGTTTAGGTTAGTATTATAATTACTAGGTTCAGAGTCTCTGTAGTCCAAGCTACTAATTCCTCTCATTATTCCCATATGTAGAGAGAATGAAAGAGAATCTCCGGTGTACTGTGAAAAATTCAAATCAAAGCAAAAACAAAAAAAATGGCGGAGAACAACCTTCATTGTCTAGGTATGTCATAGTTATTAAATTCACCTCTTTATTGTTCCCGTTTTATTTTAGAATAACTGTATAAATTATCATGAACTTTGATTAAAATCCTAATTATAGAATAAGATTTCCAGTCTATTTACACAAAAAGTCTTACAATATCTACTTACAAATCTAGCTTCAATAGAGTCAATAGGACTGGTATGTTCTCATACGGAGCCAAAATTTGCCTGACCACATTTAAAATCTGTTCATCTGAAGCTCATGAGCCCATTAACAAGAGAAACGTTGGGGCTTGAATTATATTACCAACAAGCCATTGACTTTGTGTCTTGGTACCTCTGAGGCCCATTAGAAAATAAACGTTGGAGCTTCAGTCACCAACAAGCCATTGACTTTGTCTTGGTTCCCCTGCGATTCAAGAGGCCATTAACATATAGATACGTTGGAGCTTCAGTCACCAACAAGCCATTGACTTTGTTATGGTTCCTCTCAGGCTCAAGAGCCCATTAACATATAGATACGTTGGAGATTCAGTCACCACAAGCTTTCATTAATCAACTAACGATGAAGACAAATGAACTAATCAGCTTTCATTACTCTTAATACTAATTTAAGGTTGCTTCCTTCTTTAAGATAGCAACCAAATGGTTTTGGTCATTCTCTGCATCTACCAAAAATAGACTAAATAGAGAAGAATGAGAAGCTGTCCACCACTCTTATCGTGCATGTACCCATGTCTTTGTCTTTACTTGTGATCATCCAAGACTCAAGAGGCTAGGGCCGCCACTATTATTTGCACTCCCTCAATCAATTGACTTTTTGTACCATTTTTGTGGAGCCATGACCAGAATTCAGACGCAAGCTTTTCCTCTGTTACTCTTTTGGAAGGATATCAATCGATGCAAAAGTTAATGGAAGCTAGTGGTTGTCTGGACTCTTTGAATGTAGCAACAGATTGCCAGCTTATATCGTCCAATCCAACCTCCTGCAGCAATTTTGTCATATGGTTTTCCTGGAGTACTGGTTGGTCTCAGAGAGGGGACATCAACTCAGGGTGTCTATCATATATCAGCAGTCACTCACGTGGCTACTCTACGTTGTTGTCTGCAATCATAATTAACCTCTTATCCGACAACAGACCGTAAGCTACGGTAAGATATAGAAGTCAGTCTCCATGATGGAACTGCCCACCTCATCTTACAGACATGTACTGCAATTGCCATGACCAGATCATAGGGATGGCCTGGGAATGAATGATAGCATTCTCTGTTCAAATGCTTTCTTTATGTTTCCGTAAAAAAAAGAGCTGGTACTATATTTGTATTATTTTTTGGTTGTATTTAATATTAAAATATGATATGAATTAGCTAATCAGTATATGAAATCACAAACAAGTAATGCTAGCTAGTTGATAAAGTTGCAGCAATCTATATATTATAACTTTGTAAGTACTAGGTTAGAACCTAATGAAATCCGTAGTAATTCCGAACGTGATAGGGTAGATACAACTTGATATTGTTATATATGAATCAGTGTTTGAGTGTTAAGTTTTCATCTCAAAAGTTAAAACCGATAAATGGAGGGACTTTCATATATATATATATATATATATATATATATATATATATATACCAAAAGTTCAGTCTCTAAGCAATGTGAGACTATTCCTAACATTGAGAACATGGAATTGGCCAAATGATCGATCATCTTTGCCCTTGATTTGGCCTTAACTTGTTTGATATGATCCAATCCAATTGTTCCGACCAGTGTGCTGCACGGATTGGCCGGCCAATGTTTAGAATACAGAAAAAAGAAAAGAAAAAGCAGCAATTGTTTGCTGTCACTGTCACCACTTGTTTGCTCTCACTTTCAACATGTAACAAGACAAACGTAAGAGCTATCAGGTCACAGGTTGCTTGCTGATAATTCAACATTGTCAACTGAATATGATTTTTGAGTGTTTTTTTTTTTTGTGTGGGCTAACGATGGGTATGATCTAGACCTTCGACATGACTAATCTTGCATACTTACACGATCCCACAGCATCATAACATCATGAACACTCTTGCATTATTTCCAAGTCAATAAAATAGCTTCTCTTTTTTTATTTTAATAGCCTTTGTTTTCCCATCCTTGTCGGGTTTATAGTTTAAGCAACAAATGAGTTAACAAACATGAAGCCAACTGTTGCTAGGCTAACAATGTGTAGTTTTTGGGAGAGGGTTCCTCACAATATCAACGTGGAGAATTTTTTTTTATAACATATCAATAGGAGTGTGGGAAATGGTATAGCTTAGGGGCGCCTGTATAGATAGGAAGGAGAGAGAATATCAGAGAAGAACTGTGAGAAGGGACCCCACACTATTGTTGTGGGGATTTTTTTTTTTTTTGTTAAAAACTTGTTAGTGAATTAATTGAATAAGAATAGAGTAAAATCCATTCCAAAATTGGCATACTAGTAATTCTATTTGAGTATAATAACAACTTAATTGATTACTAAAAAAAATTGAAGTCAAAACTCTAATGGAGTTGATTGGGATACCTGTTTTTGAAGTGCAAGTCCTAGAGGTCATAGGTTAATTTAATATTCTCCTATTGATCAATGCATGTATCACAGACAGTGGCATTCAACCCTAGTGATTAATGCCAATTCACCTAAGAGATTATCAGCAAGAGAAAAGTATTATTGTAACCCAAAGTTCAATTCTACCCATATTTATCTCCCCCATCAAAAAAAAAAAAAAAATCATTTAAAATAATCAACAATAAAGAGAACTCTATGAAACAATCATTGAGAATAATTTAAATATATATTTTGAAACAAAATTTTAAAATGTAAAATGTTATAGGTAAAATTTTCATGTAAAATTTTATGTCAAAATAAATGAAACGAAAAAAAAAAAAACAAGTATGCTGTCATTTTTTTTAATATTAACCCTATGAAAAATATTATTTAGACAAGTATCTATTGGAATGGTGTAGACTATAGAGAGCATCAACAATGTAAGAAACCATTCAAGTTCCATTAATGCTATTATTAGTAGACATGATTAGTTTGACTACCACTCAAACTAATGTTCAAGTTATGAGGTAACTTACACTAAAAATTCGAATTCTCCAACTCTGATTATGAGTTTTTTATTTTATTTTTGAAGGAAATGGAAAAAGGAAAAAGAAAAATAAATAAATCAGCAAATAAAAAAGAAAAAAAAAAGAGAAAAAGAAAACAATAAAAAAACAAAAACTTATCATTGTCACCTAGGGTAAAAAAGGTCAATTTTTTTTTGTCACCCAAGGTGAGTTGATAATCTTTTCATCTGTGGTGATTTGATGTTATGGTTGGATTCCTGGAATAGTAAATTTAATCATTAACTTCAGCCTCATAGCAACGAAGATTGGAAATAGCTTTTCTCGATTCAATTCAAGGGTCATATCGAATGGTTGAAGAGATTCTCTCGAACCACCCTAGGTCTCTTAAAACCAAGTCCGGTCCAATTCTGTTAGGGTCAGACGCAACCTCAATCTAGGCCCAACCCTGTTAGGGTTCTGCGGCTTCTGCCTAACCCAGCCTGATTGTAATTGACCTTGATTAGACTGAACCAGGCCGGATTAGACCTGATTGACACTAACATTGCCTGTTCTAGCTATATGTTGCCTAAAACAGGATCAAGTCAATATAATCTAAATAATAAGAGAGAAAAAAAAGTGGAAATCGAAAAGAAAAGTTGGTATTCGATCAAAACTGAGTTTAATCGCTGATAGATGAAAAGACTCCACCGCAGTTGACAAGCAAAACCAAAAAATAAAACTTCAATAGTATTACAAGGTTGGGGGGAGAGGAGTAATGCTCTTCAAAGTATTGAAAGCAAGGTTCAGCTGCAGAGACTCGGGGATCGGACGTCACGGATCAAATCAGCCTCGCATGGAGAAGATATCGAATACGATAAAGCCTGCAATCACCTTTAAACACGCCCCAATTTTTTTATTCATCTTGGCTGACTCGACATGTCACGTGTTGCAGCGGATCGAACCCTGACCAATGCGGATCCAAATCAGCTTGGAATTCCCAAAATTACAGGTGTAGAAGTGGGAATGGACTTGAATCTTCTCTATCTGACTTAACCATTCAGTTAGGATCCAATGGTCGAAGATCACTCAACGTTCGTAGTCATTCATTGGTATGAGTGCCAGGTGATCCTCACCTCGACGAGCTATACAGCTGGAGGGGGGATCTTTTTCTGGTGGGCAGCTCTCTAAATCTGAATATGATGTGAAAATGAAAGAGGACAATAGGGCCAACGGGGTTACTTTTACTTTTCCCGTACACCGGCAGTGGTGATGTACATGCTTTGCCCCTGCCTCTGCAAATGGGCAATTAGTGCGGACGGGGCTGCTCTCCAACCGTTCAATTGCTTAACCCTTCCATCCAACGGATTAGACTAATTGACACGCATGCTCATACAATTCAATTGATTTCAAATCACCTTTCATGTATTCTTCATAATATTCCATCCTCATCTATGTGGTGTGAGACCATTGGAATTTCAACTCTTCATTCGATTGGAGTATCCAAATCCTTTTCTCCCAGAGGTTTGGGAGGAGAGGGGGCGGCCCCCTTAGATGATCGACACTTGGGATTCGAGTGAATCCGAGTCCTCCATCCAAGTAAATAAGCTGAGCAGACAAGGGAGTATCGACTAAGATGGAGGATTTGGATTAACTCAATCCCTAAATATCAGCCATCTAACGAGACCACTCCTTCTTCTCCTGAACCTCTGAGAGAAGAGTATGTCGATCCCTTGGCTAGAGGAGACAGCTCCATCCGGGACTCACTGGTAACCTGTTCAACCTGTCAACCTCGTCGAAAAGGCATCCCCACAGATTGTGACTCACCGATATCCGACGGCTTTAAATGTTGTTAGTCCACGTGTCGACTTTGGAGTGTCCGGCATGGAACATCAGATATCTTTAATCGATGCCCGAGTGGGTCCCCATAATCGGTCCCCTCGAGATTCTAGATGTGGGATTACAGTGTCTTTTACAGTACAGGGTACAGAGCCTTTTGTCTTGCTCAGAAGATTCTGAGAAACTTCAAATTTTAGGCGTCCAAATCGTCTCCTGCGGTCCTGCCGCCTGCCAAGGGCCGGATTTCAGTCGGCCCACCCCCCAATGTATTGGCAGGCGGCCAGACTGATCCCAAACCCTTGGATCAGCGGCAAGAACCGCCTGCCGCAGGAGACGATTTGGTTCCAAATTTTGGATCGAAATGAGAAATTGGACCCAGTTTGAACCAACGTGCTTTGCATGCACTACAAGGACGATTTTTTGGACACGTGGCATAAATTTTAAAAAATAAAATAAAATAAAAGTATCCGATTGGCAGATGATCCTGGACAGTATTAGATCCATCTTTAAAATTTGGGATAGAGATTTTCTACCGATCAATGGTTTAACTGTTCATCGGACAGACTGGACTCCATTAGCGTGCGTGTCGACCACTCAGCTAGTCGAATGGACGACTGGATTCTAGTCTCAAAATTTTCAGAAATCAGCATCGATACGAACCGACTAATCTGATATCAACTGCTTAAACCGTGTGTCAACATCTAGAGCGGGTATATTATTAACACCTAATATAAAGTATTAAAAAAAAAAAAAAAAAAAAAAAAAAAAAAACTTCTGATATAAGTAAAAGAGAAGGTTATCCACAATGGTATATAAGAATCATTATTTAGAGGCCCATAAAGTCAGAGGAGGAGAGAGAAAAAAAGTTATTTAGTTGCAGCTTGCAGATATATTTTATTAATTGGGGTTTAAAAAAGAATAAAAAACAATCATTGGTTGATACTAGTCTAGGCCCACCACAGAAAGTTTTAAAAAAAAAAGTAAATAAAAAATAGAAATAATCTTTTTATGGAAAGTTTCCTTCAAGTATGGCTTTTTTTTTTTTTTAATTTATAATTAAAAAAGAACAAAAAGACAATAACTTTAAATTATATATAATCACAATTTAAACATATAGGAGCATTCAGGATGTTGAATATAATCTGCAGAGAATCAAAAGGGGCCACACTAACATTTTAATAATCAATCTATCCAATGCAAATCCATGCATTTTATTATTATATTTTTCTTCATCGCTTTTGGTTTAGTATATAATAAAGTCCTCTACTACTATTCCATGAATGACACACTTATATATATTCCACTTGTTTTCCACTTTCTATTTTCTACAATAGAAAAAATAAAAAATATTATTTTACAATCTTTTGTCAGCTGGGCGAGGGGGCTAATCATGTTGTTAATAAGTTAGTCATTTTTGTCAAGGAAAATGGGTTTGTTAAGAAAAATGGATTTGTCCTTCTTTTAAAAAAATATTTTCTCTCATTGTTTATTTTTTTTTTGTTATCCAGTAGTTGGAGTTCATCCGACACGCATATTAGTATGCACATTGAGTGAACTCTAGCCGCTAGATCATGTATGGAAGTCCTCCAACTCTTCTTATTTGTCAACGTTCATTTGAAAATGTCTCACTACTATAAAGAAACAAATCCAATATTTGATTTCCTAACAAAAACTGTTGTTATTTGCTCGATTAGTATAGAGATCTGGTGATGATCCTAGAAGGAATGTTTTGACTTATTATTTTGCTGATGGCAATGTCGAAGGTGAATCTCAGACTTCAATGTGTTCTATAATATGTCCAGCTACATTTGGACATTAATATTATATATTTTTTTAATATAATTTAATTGCTAATCTTTAGGGCTGAAAAAAAAAATTGAGTCACAATCCAATCAAATATAGAAAAAAAAAACTGATAAGAAATTTTGACTTACAATATGAATAATGAGCAATAATTTTGAATAATAGTATAGTTGCAGGCATTTAGCAGTGATTTGTCAAGTTGTCAATTCAAATGTTCGATCGAACTAGTAAGTGGAAGGACTCTCCATATATAAAACCACATGCTTCCCAATACTCTTTCTCACATGTAATCCTACCGTTAGGTGATGTATATGTAGTAGTATATATGGTATTGCATAACACTTTTTAGATGACTAGTCCCTCTTTTTGAGTGATTGTCCGCTTTCTAAAATAATTTGGGAAGAAATGTATGTTTTTGAATGATGAAATTTGTGGTGGTAGTCACATTGGAAGTCCAATCATTAAAATTGCATACGTGTAATCACACAGACGTTTCATACTTATGTACGTTTGATATTGAAGGCCTGAATAACGGACAAAAGATTGGAAAAAGCATTTCAGCATATCAAATCTCAATCATTCGTCATCCCCGTCACTCAAATCAAATCACCAGCAATTATTCTGCTAATAAAGGAAAATTTTCTGTTGTGACCTCACTGGTATTCCGGAATTCGTATGGATGTTCTAGAAAACGAAAAGTATCTTGTCCCGTTGTTTAGTCATTTGGTGTATCACCGTGTGTGTCGAGCATTCAAGTCTGTCACTGTTACGATTTTTGACTGAACGATAGGAGATGATTCGGGTTCTTTGAAATTGGAATGTGGCAAGAATGGATTATCATATTCACTAATTATTCCTGCTAACAAAGGAAAGTTTTCTTTGCTAGGGGAAGGGGGACCAAACAATCACTTAGTTACTACGGACGTATTCAATGCCATGCTACCATCAAGCTTTCTTCTTGTTCCCTTTGAGGACTGCTTAATACATACTTGATGGAATATGTTTATCTTAACCTGAAACTGGAGTCCCCTATCTGTATGCCTTTTTTGTAACAATCCCCCATCAAGTACAAATATAAGATATGATGGATTTCACGTAGCACTCTTGTTAGGGTGACATAGTAATAGGGCTAAATCAGACCAATATTCTTGTGTAATCTCACGTGTATTTCCAAAATCCTAATAGCTGTTCTAGAAACTCATTCATTTTGGTGTTGGCAAGATGGATTTTGTATGGGGTGTGAGATCGGTTGATTCATATTCATTTCAACCATGGGCAATAAAGATTTGATTATTCATTGTTTTCAGGGATTGGTCAGGGTCTAGGATTTGGGAGAATAGAAATCCTTTTTTACGATAATTCCGGCTGTCAAAGGTTAGATTTCAATCAATAGACATACTGATGTATTGGTATGTGTGCTAATTAAACTCCAACCTTTGGATCACCTGACAGTTTCAATTATCACAGGAGAGGATGTGAATCCAATTTGAAATGGAATTAACGATTGATCTAATATCCTTCTATATATTTTTTTAATATATTTTATTATACATATCAATTGTCCAACAAATGGGATTGTCATGCGTTGATCATTCATGCACATTAATCAATACTATAAAAATAGCTTTTATCAATAAAAATATATATCCAATGTAGGACTGAATCGATTCTAAAAAGGTGGAGGTGTCGGACCAATGAGACCATGATGAGAAAAGGGTAGATATGGATTACTTTAAAAACAAGGCCATGACTCTTCTCCAGTCACTTGAAGATAATGATAAAATAAGAACAAATTTTCCCGATTAAAGTGTGGTTGAAGAATAACTCTAATGATATAAATGTGACACAAACGAAACCCAAGATGATTAATAAATATATCATTTTATGGTTATGTGGGCTTTGCTTTATCCTTTTGACACCCTAGTTTTTTATTACTAAAATGTAAAGTACACGAAAGGCAGAGAGGGCAGAAACCAGAGACCTTGCTGACATAGATTGATCAACAGTAATAGAATTAGTGGCACATATCCACAAAAAAAGCTTAATCTTTTAAGTAAAGGAAAATTATTCATAGTTTGTGTGTAACTCAAGCGATTATCAAACATTTCAGACAATTACAGTTGTTCCATTTAACAAACGATGCGAATTATAAAATTAAAAATACAATTTTACCCTTTTCTTCCTCTTCATCTTTCTATTTCATTTTCCTACAATATCTCTTTGTCCCCCTCACTATCCTCAATGTTATGCGATCAAGAAATGGAAAAAAAAAGATAAAAAAAAAAAAGGAGAGAAAACACACATGGACAGAATACAAAGATTTACGTGGTTCACCAATACAGTGTGTGATGACTAGTTCATGACTGTAGCAGATCAAATCTTTTACTATTTCAAAGATGAAAATTGATCACAGAGAGAATTCCTACGGATTCATGATTCACCAAAATCCTAGGACAAAAGGAATTTATATAATACTTCGAAAACAGATGAAATTATCAGAATACCCTAGAGTAAAATAGAACAAAAAATTCAGGAAGAAGAGATGTAAATTCATATTACACAATACAAAAGAGGAGAGGGAGGTGCATATTGTAGGGAAAAAAATCTATAAACTCAATAGGAATTTTTCTGTTCTCTGGTTTCTTGTGTTCTGGAATCTACCTCTTCCTCAACGGAGTCCCAAATCCTCTATTGAGTTTTAGTAACTTTAAAAATATTCTTTTAACTGAAACAAGATTTCATATGGGTGAATGCGAAACTATGCAACAAGAATTTTCTTGCTATACTCGGTTTGCAAGAAAATTTTGTCCCATACTGTGGGATCAGATTCTGCCATGCCTTGATGATAGCTTATTGATGTCCCTAGATTATGCCTAGAATGATGACATCTATAACAGGAGATCAAAGGCACACAGTGAGGTGGTCGAGTTTAACCTCGTGGCCATTCCGATGCTTAAGTTAGTATAATACAAGGACAAACATATGAAATCTGGAAGTGTGATTTTCGAACTCCAAGTAGAATAAAGTCGAAGTGTTTTGTTGTGGAGATAGTAACAGTAGAGGGACGCAATGTAAGCTTGAAAGTAATAATTAAGCGTACATTTCCTCTTCTTCATCCCTTCTATTTATAGCAATGTAATAGAGCTAAGAGTAGCCCTTCTCCTAGCTTCTTGGGCTAGAGATCGTATTTATCAGCCTTCGAGGGGTCTATGTGTTTGGCTGTAATTGGTCAGACAGATAGGCCTGTCAAGTCGAGGAGGTCAGTAGCTGAGCTACCTTGTGTTATGCCTTAGGCACAGAAGCTATCAGCGAGTTTCGATCCAATGGGAGCTGAGCTAATTCGTGTCAGATCCTTTTGTTGTAGCCCCTATTTGGTCTAATGTAATCAGCTATCCCATGCCAGGGATACGCGGCACCATCTAATTGGTGACCTGATAGGTTCACTGATAATAACTACCCAACTTCCAATTTTTCTTGTACTCGTTACTTCCAATCGACCCTCTTACCAATTAGGTAAAGGCACGTACCTGTTTTTTATTGGTCTTGGGGTCAGCAGCCTTCTCCTACTGGCTCCCAGGACAGCACCGTAATAGTTTGACAGACCCTATTTTCGGTGTCCACGATCGACCAACCCTCTTACCAATTAGGTAAAGGTACATACCTGTTTTTTTAATGGTCTTGGGGTCGGCGGCCTTCTCCTACCGGCTCCCAGGATAGCACTGTAATAGTTTGACAGACCCCATTTTCGGTGTCCACACATTTCCTCTCGATGGTTGCTATGTGAACGGCCCCACCGCAAATGCTGATTCATTCACATGGGCCCATACGATCAGTCTGGTATTATTTTTCCCTTATCACGTATCAAGGACATTACCAACTAAGAAAACTGGCACCTTTGATTATAAATATTAATCAAATAGTTTCAAGTAAATTTTAAAAAATATATATTTTTTGGTCTTTTGATCTTAGCATTGTGTCACATTGGTCCCACCACTTTGACACCATGTGACATGGCATGTTTTGGGACAAGTAGCAATCTAGAGCTACTTCCATCTGGCCTTAGCAAAATATTATATGGGTACAATGTAGTGTTATTCAGGATTGTCTTCTCTAATATATTCTATAATTTAAAAATAAAAATACATATTAAACACTGTTTTCATCATTTTAAACTGAATTCTTGACTTAAAATGCATGAGAATGGCAGCCAAAAATTCAAGATACACGTAGTAATGGTGGTGGTGAGGATTGAGGAATGACATACTGAAGATGAAGATCTCATTCTACTCATTGGGTTTGAGTTTGTCCATGACAGAATTGATTAAAGCAAACCTGTAGGTGTCATGAAATACAGATGCCGACAGTCACTTTCACCTTTGACAAGTAAAAAAAACCTAATTCCTCCTCACTGCATGCCTCTGCATCTTACTCTATTTTAGTGAATTCACTTTTTGGATAAGGAGACAGCGACTGCCCCGACGGTTACGGCTTTGGCTACCACCTTTCGGCCTTGGGTTCCTAGTCTCCATGCACTAGTGCCCTACTCTTTACTGATCTCCACTTCATCGATCACTGTTGAGAATTGAGAGTGGGGACTGACTGCCGTCTTCGTTCGTCGTTTCTATTTTCTGTTTGTTCCTCTTCCATCAGTTACCGTCTCTCAGAAGTCAGGAAGGACTGCGTTAGTACTGTGGGGACTCCCTTCCTTCATTGTTTGTTTGCGTCCTTTCACGAGTTTTCGACTGTGAGTTAGAAAATCATTAGGTATATACTCTCTCTCTCTCTCTCTCTCTCTCTCTCTCTCCTGTTATGTTTAGCAGAAGGTCCAAGCTATCAATCAGTCAAATATGGGAAAAGGAACTATATTACTAATGTGTAATTTCTTCTCCCATTCTTCTTTTCTCTCTTCTTCTATCAAATCCAGAACTCTCTCAATGAATCAGAGCTAATTCACATATTAACTTACAGCTTCATAGTCAATAATTTACCTTGTCATGTAGAGATTAGAGATTAATTCACCTGCATATACTTGTATCCTCAACGTGATTCTATCATCGTTCAAGTTCAAATATTATGAGTCCCACATTCTAGAGGTGGGTCTCATATCACATCATCAGTGATGGGATCTCATAGAGAGTACATATATATACAGGTGATTCAAACTCTCTCATGTGTATCCATGCATATGCACATCCCAATGTACATGGCAGTGCATCTTGTGATACTCTTAAATTTTTCAATGGTTTATTTTATCATTTATCAAACTTTTTTCTGAATTGAAACTTTATATTGCACAAATTCTTCCTATCCATCAAATTTCATCCCATTTTGACGTGCCACATATATGGTAGAATTATTAGGTGAGCCATACAGTCATGATATATATGGTGGATGGGCCACCCATCCAACATCCATCAAGTATGCTATTGGAATGTATGAGAGGACAAAAGTATCTCTAAAAGTCATCGCTTAAGTGTTATAAATACCTCTATATATAAAGAATAGTTCTTATGTTTTTCTATAATTTTGTGTTGTTATAGCATGTTATTGACTTAAAAAAATACAATAATTCTCATTTTATAGAAGTATTGATCTTGGTGGTTTAATAATTTTAAAGGCTTTAAGAACGACAATATTGTAACAGAGGGGTATGAAATAGAAGTTTCTTTGCAAGGTCTAACAAATATAAAATTAAACAATGGGTTTGGGTTGGATTAAATCTGTGAGGGGTTCTTTTTTTTAAAATATATTTCCCCCAAAAAAAAAACAAAAAAAAGGAATGGTCAATATATAGAGTCGGTGAAGATGATCCTTAGTCTACATACTAAACCGCTTTCATTTTTTATTCCTCCAAGAAAAAAATCATTGTTTTGTCAGACCTTCACGCAACTCAAATTAGATCATCGTTTTGGGCTTTTTGCCTAAATTATCAAATTTTCAATATAGAAACCAAACTTCTTTTTTTTTTTTTTACTAGTAAAGTAGTTTCAATCAATCCTCAAATCTTTCTTTGTCTTCCTAAGCTTACTGGCTTGATGGAATTGGCCAATACAATAAGTGCACAGGAAATATTTGTGGGTGAGAAAGCAATAGTATTGGTAATGTGACAGTTTATTTTTTCTTAAGGAGAAAAAAAAATATTATTCAAACAAACAAACAAGGGAAAATGAAGAAATTGCATTAGCAAATTTGATCTTGTTTTGATGTAAATTTTTTATATAGTGGTTCTATTTATTTTGATGTAAGTTAAATTTTTTTTCAAAGTTTTTTTCTAAGAGTTAAAATATATCGATCTCTAAGGGGGGAGACAAAAAGAAGTTTGTCTTTCTTTTATTTCTTGGAAACAAACATTGAAAATTTTTTAACATATAAAATTTTACATGATCAAAACAAACATAACTGTAACATTTTACAAGTTAAAAATTTTTTCAATGCTTGTTTCCAAGAGATAAAAGAAAAATTAACTTTAGTTTCTCTCCTCTAGCTTGCATTTTCCCATTGTGGCAGGGTATCTCTCCTCCATTGAGAGATAGTCGTTAATCATTATACATTTTTTTTTCTTTTTCTCAATAAATTTTGATTACCTATCACACACAAAAAAACATGGGAATTTTTTTTAACATGTAAAATTTTACGTCAAAACAATAGAACCAATCATGGCAACTCATGAGTTTTCATTTGAGATAAGCTTTTACAATTTAAACGGTATTAATTAAATTCACATCCGTGGCTGTTTTTGTCTATCTTAATAAATTGAAATGTTTTTTCAATAATCCTAGATAGACTTCTAGCATTAAAATAATTTGGCTCTTCTGCTTCTTCCTCTCTTGAGTGGATATATACAGCAAATAAAACACTTTTCATTAGAATTGTTCTACCTGCATATGAAATTAGAGAACCTTTCCGCGAACTTAGATTGTTGATGATGTTATGAAATGGAGATCTTTCCTTTAGGCTTATAAAATATCAATTTGTTGCAAAGTTTTGATTCCCAAACTCTAATTTTTACGAAAATGAAACTTTGAAACATAGAATTAGCAAAATCTCATATATATATATATATATATATATATATATATATATATATATATATATATATATATATATATATAAAAATATATAAATATCTATTTAAATATATAGAATATATATATATATATATATATATATATTTAAAGAAAAGGGTGGTGGTGGGAATTTTTTTACCTAAGGCTCTTCGGTAAATTATGACAAATCATTTGTGAGAATAAATTATGAGTAAAAAATAATAGCTGTTTAATATCAATAGATATAAAAAAGTAATAATAGATTATCACAATGATAATAAATACCTTCTAATCTATTTGTAGATTTTAGATTATACAAATTTATTTTAAATATAAATAAATATCATAAATCATATTAAACAACTAATCCATTGAAAGGAAGGGAAAAAAAGAAAAAAATTCATCTACACCCCATCAAAGATTGTTAACATCATCTACACCCACAAGAATGCAAAAACATCACCTAGGTCCCAAAACTTTGGCTGTGGTAATCAAAGAAGTCCACTCCGTCAGTTATTTCCTATTAGATGCTGACGTCAGCTGAAATAAAAATTTTCATGGACAATACTACCCTTAAAGTAAAGATAAAATACCATTTTACCCTTCTTCTTCTTCCTTTCCTCTTCTGCTCTTCTCCATAGTCAGATTCATATGACAGGAGCTGGTTTGGGGGAAAATTAGGGGAGCTGGCATGGCTCCAACAGATGGTCAGCTCCACTAAGATAGATTGCACTCCGTCAAAAGATTTCCGTTATTATTCATTGGAGAAAATTGGGGGAAAATGAAACCAATCGAACTCCAACAAATAAAATAACCTTTCATAAATCTTTGAAATCGAAGTTCTTCAACAAATAGATTGGGAAGGAAATGATCACTGAATGTAACAGGTCTTTTCGACGTCTATACGCAAAATGAGCAGTTTAAGTTTTCATCGAGAAGGCCAAGGACATCATCGCCTCCAGTCTTCCTATTTTTCAACTTCAACTCATCGAGATCTGGCGACTTACAGTCTCTGGTCATAAGTTCCTGCCATTTCCTTGCTTTATCCAACGCCGTCAGTGGTCGGCTTTGATAGCTCGAATCGCAGCGATTACTTCATTGGAAGATTCAGAAACGCCGGATACCGAGGGATCTGCAACAATAGGAGCCGAAATATCGCCTATGGTCGAAACACAGTCAGGACACTCCTATTGAAGAGCGAAAGCTAAGGTTTCACGACGATCAGATAGACATCTGAGATGCCAAGGAGTGGTGAGCATCATCCGCAGGCTTTTCCTTGCACAACATGCAAATGCCATCTCTATCGCAAGAGAGTTGCCGATGTTGCGTTGTCGCCATGGATGACGTGAATCCCCCCAATAGCGATCATTCTCTAGTTTAGGGAATGATACCTTTGGGTAGAGGATTCTATTTCTTCAATCGATTTCTAAGAACCACCAGGTTGGGTTTAAGCGGTATTCTCTGGTATTACCCCCATTTTGGATAATTTCTATGATCAGCAGTGACAAAATTGAGTTCTGCATCACCTGGTTCAAACTCAGCTTCAAGGGTTCGAGCGGAGGAAGATGGGATACAATCCTTGATCTTCTTGTGACTTGCACTGTGTCCACCCAAAGCTTGGTATGACCTGAATTCTATCTATCAGAATGTGAGGAAGAAGAAGAGAAGGGAAATGAGAGGAAGAAGAAGAGAGGGGAAATGGGTGAAAAGAATCTTCATATGATATCGAAGGTTAAATTAGTAAAACAATATAATTTTTAAAATTTTCAATTTATAATATGGGGGGTAAAACTATATTTCAACAATTTTAGTGATTTTCGTCAGTTAAGTAGACCTAGGTGATGTTTCTACAATCTTATGGGTGTAGATGATGTTAACCATCCTTGACAGGATGTAAATGAAATTTTTTCAAAAAAAATCATACGAAACTCTTTTCTGTCTATCACTCAAAAGAATTTCTAATCCATTGAAAGGAAAAGAAAAAAAATGAAAATCTTAATTACGTGCAAAAGTTTTTGGACCAAATCTCAACTAATCGTCACCTATAATAATGATCCAGTGGCACATGAAACACGAAACTATTCTAAGGTGGTGGAGTAACATCAATAAAAGAATACTCAATAGGGTTAACTCAGTGGTAAGAAACACACTAAAAGAGATCACGATTTTAACTCTCCCTGGGAATTACCTTAGAAAAAAAACAACGAGAGAAGGGCCTATTCTTCTTTGCCTTCGCTTCGCAACAGTAAACGGATGATCCGAACTCCAAACGTAAGCTGCCACACAATGATAGAAGCTGAATTAAAAAAACCATCACTGTCACTCTTTTTTTGGTTAAACCTGTCACCTTCTGATAGAAGCTGAATTAAAAGAACCATCACTGTCACTCTTTTTTTTGGTTAAACCTGTCACCTTCTTGTTCACTCAATCAAACAGAGGAGACCAGGGCCCACACAACCCATACAGCTATGCAATAATAAAAGACATGTACCCACGTCCAAAACTCAAAAAGGTGACCATTCCAATACAAAATCTCTCTCCCCTTGGGGGGTTTTACCTGAACCATCGAAGTCATCATCCCATGCATCCACCTAGCCAGGGTCATCACTCATCATTTTGCTCATCAGTTCGTCCAAATGCCATGTAAAATTCGTTCCTTTCTCATGTCTCATTATCATATAAAAGAAGAGGAACTACAAGTTGGTGAACATTGTTTGAGCTCTAACCAGCCACCTACACCTCTGATCTCGATCTCTTCAATCTTTCCCATGATCTCGTCAATCTTTCCCACATAGTAGTTCATTCATCTTGATGCCCTTTTTCATAGCCGTATTTGTGTCGGTTTCAAAATGAAATGTGTCTTGTATATTTCAATTTTTGCGATATTCAATGATTCTACATTAAAAAGAATTGGTTATAAATGTTGTCAATGGATTTCGTTCAGTGTTCTAGATAATGCCACTTAGCTACAACAAACAAGACAGTGAGGTGAGTGGGTTTTACTCTAAGACCACTCCGATGCTAAAGTCAGTAGGATTCCAAGACAAGTAGAATGAAACTCTTAGGGAGACACCAAAGTTCCTTAAAGAGCAAGGCTTTTGAGGTACGAGAGTTCTAGAAAGTCTATCTCCTCTCCAATGGGGAAGATGAATAGTATACCAAAGGGAATGTAAAGGGAATGTTCAGAATAGAATTGCAGAGTAATAGTACCTCAGGATATGAACTTTTCGGGTTATCTTGGACCTCTTTGCATTTGACAATTCTCTAATATTTATGGGACCATGGTGAAGTTCCTTGGGTCAGCTTTCCTCCACCTACCACCATCTCCATCATTTGTCAGATAGAAAGATGGGATAGAGGAGCTACGACCCCTTAGAGTGGCGAGTATGTGTCTTATCTGCATCTTTCGACCCCCTATGAACACGTTATGTCCACGTCAGCTACTTCCTTTGTCATCCCTGCCCACCATTTCCCATTTATCTAGTGGAAATCCTATTTTTCTGCTGATTTGGTCTCCTATATGGTGATGTGGCAGGTCAAGTCAGCACACCTTGCCTTGACGGTCGTTGTAAGCATTTATGAGCATTAATGACATCGCATTTAAAATCCAGCCACTCTTTTCCATCTGTCTTGTCGCCGCTCTTTTACCCAAAGGGGGGTCGAATTGGATCTCATCCCCCCGATTGTTGTCAGAACAGATTTTCCCTTGCATATATGTATTTGGCTTAGATGAGTGCCACGTGTAATATCTCAAAAACACTTTTACTGATCCCTCATCGATAATCTGAATCTTTGATCCCTTACCAACAATCAAATTTTAACATGGATTTATTTTCTCCCAAAAGAACCCCTTTGCCTCCTCTGTGTCGTTTCGACTCGAGGAGACAATCCTTTTGGGGAAAATGTACTTTCTACCCATATACACGTACCTCATTGTAACGTTCTGCAATTGATTGAGCTGTCGACAATTAAATGCGCGTGGTATAGTTCCG
Organism: Protea cynaroides; assembly: GCA_028583415.1. NCBI lineage: Eukaryota > Viridiplantae > Streptophyta > Magnoliopsida > Proteales > Proteaceae > Protea > Protea cynaroides. The sequence continues at coordinate 115,352,247 of CM053276.1, read as the reverse complement.
CAATTGATTGAGCCGTAACGTCATTAGGGATTGCACGAATCCTGCCAGTTTCTCGTTCATCTTGGCCACTCAGGTGCCTCTTCCTTGCAAAAACGTCGCATTTGCAACTTGGTTTTCAGTTATGCCATTCGAGATTCATTGTAAGACCCGCACTTTACTAATCCGGTCTTACCATGTCTTATCAAGTCTTCCTCTCATGGTCGGATCAAATGGATCAAATGCGTGAAGGAACCACAAGGTTAAGTACGTAAATCGAATAAAAAATCAGTAATTAGGGGAGTGTGGTCGCATACCTAAGCAAGTATGGTCGACCACACCTCAGAATTATGAGACCACTCCATTTTGGGACGTGTGGTCGCATATTTGGGACGTGTGGTTGACGCATTCTGCCACCACACGTGCGACCCCACGAAGTCATGACCGACTCCGAGTTTTAGAAACTTTCCAAAACCTTGGGATTTCTTTCTTAATTAAATTTGAACTCTATATGGAGGTTTTCCTCTATATAAAGGACGACCCTTAGCCTCTTTCACTCTTTTAGAACCCAAATTGAAAGGGAGAGAAAAAGAAAAAAGTAGGTTGAGAAGGAGATTTGGGAGAGAAAGGCTAGGAGGAGGCATTGTAGAGAAAACTCTGATTCTTCAACAAGTTTAAGGTATGAAACCATTCTCTATACCAGTAGGATGTCTAGAATAGGTCATAATTGAGAAGTTGAGTCAAGGTAGGATCTCAACCATGAGATCCATGGACAAAACTCAAGAGGGATCTATGAAGAGTAGGTTAGGGTGAATGATTATGTAAAATATGAATTGAAGGCCATAGATCAATCATAGGAAAGACCCTAATGATAAGCCTAGGAATCAAAACATGAAGGGACAGGATTGAGAGTCAAAGTCGACCAAAAACTCGTGTGATCGCAGCTAGGGTCGACCATACGAGGCACACATGATCGAGCACACGCTCTCGGGAAAGTTCCAGAGAGGGTATGGTCGCATGATATGCGACCACACGTATCGACCCTACACCCTGTGGTCACAAAAACTGAGACCACAGGTGCAGCCACACCTGCGACTACTCGATCTGTTTGATTCCAGATGGGACTTCTGTCTATTATAACTTGGTGAACTTGAGTCCTAATTTAAATACATTAATTGTTTAGGTTCTCAACGGATTCAAAGTGATTTTCAAAGCTTGAGAGAGGAACAAACATAGATCAAAGGTGAGGGAACAAAACCTAAACTAAATGGTTAACAACAAGCTGTTTATTTTATTGAGTCCAATGTCATAATTAATTCTATGCTTGTATGCTTGTAATGTGTATCTCACATGTCATCTAATATTACTGTTATTACAGCTCATGCATATTTACTTTTGTCTATTTTCTACCATGTTGATTGAAGATGATAGGAATAGGTATGTGATTGTGTATGTGTGGTTAGTGAGTTGGATGCGAGTGAGGCATCAGGGGGAGGACGTGGCTTGTGGTTTCTGACCTGGTCATCAGACTCTAGCTCTATCTCTACTTAAGTCTTGTCCACTGACATCATCGTATCGCCATTACCTTAGCAGAACTATTACGTCGTAGGGCATCAAGGGAGGTGGTCTCAGACCGTGAAGTCTTTGACTCTACCGGGGGGCCTTAGCTCTATCTCTATGGACGTATTGAGGGATGTTGGGATGAGACCTTGGAAATACTGGATGACATTAGGATTGGTTAGTTGCGAGTCCAGTTTACAAATCCTCACCAATAGGGGCTTACGTATTGGTATGGGTAGGGCATCAAAGGAGGTGTTGGCGGTGTGTGATCCGGACACCTTAGATCTATCTCTATTCCATGGTGGGTGCATATGGGATAGCAATTGTGTTTGATCCATTGGATAAATTCACACACTCGTGTATAGAGGTGCGGTGGCCGCCAAACCTTTCTATAGCATATTACAAACTTAAAAATCAGACCAAAGATATGAATTGAATGCATACACATGTTTGTTGTATTGTTTTGTTTTACTCACTGAGCAGTGATGTGTGTGCTCACCCTTTCGACGTCGAATATTTTTAGTTGATAATACAGGTCCTACTGCTGAAGATTATGTGAATGCGCCGACGTATAGACAAGTAGCGGCGATGGATGGGGAACTAATGGAGGAGGCGCATGATCTTTCATGCGAGTGCAATCAATGTGTCTTTGACTAGCTTTTGTTATATTTTAATTTTCAGACATGTAATTGATTATTTTATTTTTTTACGTGTTGAGTTACTTGGAGACAACTGGATTAAATATTTAATTATCATTGTTAAGATACTCAATTCATTAATTATAAAGACTTTAGCCTATTTGTTAATTATCTCTGATTATTACTGTGAAATGTGTGTGTGATTTGATACTGTGGGTACTACCTAAATGAAATCCTGGTTGAACCGTTGGTTTATTGAGGGTTCATCACACTATTCTGGTTAGTCTAGAATTGGGGTGTGACATTCATCATGATAGTTACTGGGACGCACTCCTTCGTAAACTTTTAAAGTCTTGGCTTCTCCTTTCTTCTTCTTCCTTACAATCTACTGCATTCAGTCCTTCTTCTTCATCTTCCCGCTGTAGCTCTTCTGCTTCCTCTAAATCCGTATCACCTGCTTGTGTCGGTGCGTCTGCTTCTGAGGTCGGTGCCTGTTTACTCTCTGGTCCCCACTGCGTTACTTCTGTGATGAAATCCCCTCTGACTGAGACCAAAATTTAGGAGATTAGGGCTTCTTACTTCATCCTCGACTTTATCGAGTTGATAATTTCAAACAAGGGGGATCGAGCCAGCCACCCCCATTCCCACAGGATGGTTGTGAACCAGAATATACTCTTTTTTGGCTTTCGATTCCCAGGCCACCCACTTGTATATGAAATCCTAGGTTATTATGGCCTTGCCCCTACTCAGCTTCTACCCAAATCCTGGGCCCATATCCGCTCCATCATCTTCTTCTTTCGTTATCGTGAGCCTCCCACCTTGAGGTTCTTCCAATACCTGTTCGACATTTGCTCCCATCCTCTGGAATAACCCACAAAACAACAAATTTGAGCCCAGTGGGACCTACTACTTCCATCGTAGGTTCTTAGATGAAGTCCTGATGATGATTGATTCGACCCCTTCATCTGTCCCCCATTGGAAGGAGAACTTCTTCGGGGCCATGGTAAGACCAGAGCACAACCTGCTGGGCATGTCTTCTCTCTCCATTGGCAACCAATGGCAGTTCATCGATCCGAAAGTCGTAGAAGTCATTCCGATATTAACTTTACTTAAAAAGGAAACTCTTCAGAGAGTGCAAGAAAGGGGAGAGTGGTCAGATACAAGGACCAGAGCACCAACACATTTTTGTACCAGTATAGGCTAAGTAAGTATCATTTCGGCCCCCTACTAACCCTGGCGCAATGATAGGCCTTGCAGTACCAGGCATCCCATTCAGTAGGGAACTTCATCAGTAGAAAATATGTTGACAAGCAGGCCCGCAACTTGTTGAGCCCGGATTGACCAAGAATGGCATTATGGCTGTACCGGGTCTCCACTACTGTAAGACCCGTATCAAACTAATCCAGTCTTACCACCTTGAACCAGGTCTACCCATCATGGTCGAACCAAATGGATCACGTGCATGAAGGAGACGATCCCAGGTATTAAACTGACCCAAAAACACTCAAAATAAGGGGAGGGTCGCATACCCAGCAAGGGAGGGTCGGACCCCCCCAATATAAAAGTCAGACCCCCAGTTTTACATGGGGGGTCAGACATTTTAAGGACCAAGGGTCGACGGGATCTCCGACCCCCCTATCAACCCCCGGTAGTCAATAAAAACAGTTCGAAACTTAAATTAGGAAACCTTCCTAATTTCAATGTGATTCCTTCCTAATCTCAATGGGACTTATTTTAGGAGTTTCTACTCTATAAATAGAATGTCCCCAAGCCTCTTTCACTCCTTTTAGAACCCTAATTGAATTGAGAGAAAGAGAACAGAAGGAAGAGAAGAAGAAGAGAAGGAAAGAAGAGAAGAAGGCAAAAGGAGAAGAGTTGCAGAGAAGGAGTAATCTTTTCAGGTATGGATATTATTTCCATGTGTTTCTAAAGACCTTAGTATAGATAATGAAGAGTGTATGATCTCGGAGAAACCCAAACCATCAACCCATGGTTAGGTTTTCATGGAAAACCATGGGGAAAATCATGAAAGCCATATAGGAGAATGAATCATGGTTCTAGGTCGTAGAACATGTGTGGAATGGACTGTAGGAGTAAGCCATAGGACCCCATATACGAAGAATGGGCTGAAGGAAGAAAAATCAACAAAACCCACAGGGGTTCGCATGGGGGGTCGATGGCCAATCGACCCTACCAAACCCTGAGCATCGACCCCCAGTATTCGGGAAGCCCAGATAGGGGTGATCGCACCCAGGGTCGATCATAACTCCGACCCTAACATCGACCCCCAGTTAACAGCATGGTTTTTAAATTCAGAATTAATTCTAATTAAATTTTATCAACTTTATTAGGTCTTCTAGTGATATAATACCAATATAAAGGTGATTCTTAAAGATTGAAAGAGGACTTACGGTCAATTTAAGGTGATGAAACAAGAATTTAAACTAATTGGTTAATAACAAACTGTTTTTATTTCTTGAGTCCAATGCTATGCTTGATTCTATACGAACATGCTTGTAATGTGCATTCAACATGTCATCCAATATTTTTATTTATTATTCATGCATATTTACTTTATTGTTTATAACATGATAATGATGATGATGATAGGAATAGGCATGTGGATGTATGTGTGTGGTTGGTGTACTTGATGCGAGCGAGAATCAGGGGGGGTGTCATAGGCTGGGCCTCAACACTCTAGCTCTATCTCTAACTCAAGTCTTGTGCATTAGCATCGTCGTATCACCATTACTTTAGCAGAACTATTACGTCGTAGAGTATCAGGGGAGGTGGTCTCGGTCCTTGTAGTCTCTGACTGTACCAGGGGCCTTAGCTCTATCTCTATGGACGTTCTGAGGGATGCTGGGTTGAGGCCTTGGATACACTGTTTGGCATTAGGATTGGTTAGTTGCGAGCGTAGTTTGCAAGTCTTTGCCAACAGCGGCTTACGTGTTGGTATGGCACTATACAGCAATAAACGTTAGCATTTGATGTACAATGTTCATGAATTGGGTGCTTGTGAGTCAACGATAAACATTACCTTCGAGCGGCGTCACACACTTGTGTATAGAGGCGGGGTCAATAAACGTTAATCTTTGACCCCCTAAACCTTTCTATTGCGCATTGCAAACTTTAAACCTGGCCAAAGATATGAATTGATTGCATGCATATGTATTGTTGCATTGTTTTGTTTGCTCACTGAGCCATGATGTGTGCTCACCCCCTCGACGTCGAATATTTTTAGTTGATGATGCAGGTACTACCGTCGAAGATTATGTCAATGCTCCAGTGTACAGGCACATGACGGCGATGGAAATTGAAGATGAAGTGGACACGCATGACTCCTCTTGCGAGTGCAACTCATGTGTATTCGATTAGATATTATTTTCATTATTTGGATTTAATAAAGACATGTATTTGATATTTATTTATGTCTTAGTTGACACAGAATAATTTGCTATTTAAATATTAATATCGTAGTAAATTCTCAGTTCATTTTACTATAAGACTTCCGCTATTGTGTATTTATTCTGATTATGAATATGGATGTATGAGGTTTAGATAAAACGAATATCGTCTGTCCGAGATCCTGGTTGAACCGTTGGTTTGCTAGTGGTTCATCACACCATTCTGAAGAGTGCAGAATTGGGGTGTGACAACTACCACGTACTTCAGGTTGATGCATACACGGGCAGGGTATACCCTTAGACGAGTGTCTAACTGGATCACCCCCTTCACTTGCACCCCCTCGCCATTGAAACCGTCAAGTGAATACCTAATAGGCCTCAGTTGTTCATCTTTGTACCCCAGCCTCTAGAAGGTGTCATAGTAGAGGATTTCGCAAGAGCTGCTAGTGTCAACCAGTATACGACTCACCTCCCATTTTTTTTCTATTGCCATCTTTATTACCAGTGGATCCTCGTGAGGAATGACCACATCGATCAAGTCATCATCCCCGAAATAGATTTATCCTCATACCTGACATTCTTGGAGGAAGATTCCCCCCACTTCTTTACCTCTACCTCTGACTTTTTTTCCTTTAATCGATTCTTCATCGATAGGTTCGACTACTATAGGAAGCACCTCTCGGTGCATGTGCTCCGGCCATACTGTCACAGTAATGTATTCTGGGTTTTCTAGGCTGACATATTCGTCATCACCCAAGCCTAGGACATGCTCTGGCCAGGCCTTGTCCAACAGTTTCCTGGGTAGACTTGTCACTCCCCATTTCTGAACCAACCAGAATGGTGTGAGTGAACCGTCACTGAACCAACGGCTCACACCAGGATCTCAATAAGATCGTGTCCACTTAGACAAACTATTGCACAAAACCACAATCAGAATATAATAGAATACAACGGAAGTCTTTAAATAAAATGAACTGAGTATCTATTGATAAATTTAATATAATATTCCATTATCCAAATTCTCAAAACGTAAATAATATCTTTGCATTACTTTAATGTCAACCGAAAATAACTAAAACAAATAAAAATAAAATCCTAGAGATACACGCAGAAAGGGCACTCGCATGAAGCGTCATGCTTGTCCTCTCCTGCCTGCACATCCAAAGCAGCAACAACTCCATACGCCGAAGCATTCACATAATCATCCACCGTATAACCTGCATCAAAATCTAAAAACATGTATATATACAAGGGTGAGCTCACAACTTAGTTCAGTAAGACAATCAGACAGTGTAACATTCATATGCATGAGTAACAATCATATTATATCATGGTCTCTTTAAGTTTGCAAAGGGCTATAGAAAGGATTGACGGCCATCGCACCTTTATACATGAGTGTGTAGAATCGCCCAGTAGATCACACCGCTGTCGACCCACATGCACCCCCGTGGAATAGAGATAGAGCTAAGGCTTCCAACACCTCCCCTTATGCTCCACCCATACTAACACGTAAGCCCCTGTTGACGACGACTTACAAAACTGAGCTCGCAACTAACCAATCCTATATGTCATCACAGTAGGCCATATCCCAGCACAGCTCCCTACGGCATAGAGATAGAGCTAGAGTCTGGTGGCCAGGCCGGAGACCATAGTGCCACGTCCTCCCCCTGATGCCCTACTCGCACCAAGCATACTAAGACAGAACAATATGCAAGGTAGACCCTATCACGGCATAGAGATAGAGCTAGAGTCTGGTGGCCAAGTAGAAACCACAGTGCCACGTCCTCCCCCTGATGCCCTACCCGCACCAAGCATGCTAAGATAGAATACTACGAAAAGGTGCTAGTGTGAGGAATGATCCCAGACGCCAGGCCATTCCCATTCCACACACCAACGAAAACAATCACATGCCTAACAATCATATCCTAGCATAGCGAGTATGCATGAACAATAATAATAACTGAAAGTAAAGGATGACATGCGAAATATGCACAAACACCAATCCACAAAGTCATAGTTATTAACAACGGTTTACTATCCATTAGATTATTAGGTTTGATTTCCTTACATGACGCTCGTTTGATATCTTGCTCTACGTCGCAAGATTCAAACGTGCTATCACAAAGTCCTATACAATATTAGGGTTTAGTTAGAATAGATTTTTTTAGGTTTTACGTTGGTCAGAAAACCAACGAGATTACAAAATATATCTCACAGAGCTGACCAGTCACAGTACCGATTGCAGCACTGTGGGGAAACCTGCGATCGATATGGTCAACCGGTCCTCACAGACCAGCTCCCGGAAGGTACCGGTCGCAGTACCGGAAGCACAGGGTGCAACCGATATAGTCGACCGATATGTCTCCGGAAGACCATACGTCCGGTTCTCGACTTCCGTCGGTCACCCCCTATTGATTCCAGGGTTTCTCCTACCCATTCTAGGTCTAAGCATTGAGTTAAAATTGTTTTCAACTCCATTCAAGTCCTAATTTGATGGTATTCATCCAAGAACTCGAATCTAGGGTTTATCGATTAAATTAGGGTTTGACGGCAAAGTAGGGTTTATTGGCAAGAAAGGGTTTTAGATCAATACATGCTTTGCATGGCATTGATTCAACAATAATCAACCCTATAAGAGTTCATAAAGTAAATGAAGGTTCAAGTACTTACCGTCGACTTGCGGTGAGTTATTCTTCGTCGAACGGTAATATCGGCTCTTCCTAGCTTCTCCTCCTTCTTCAGCCTCTTTCTCCTTTCTAGGGTTTGTGAGGATCAATGGAAGGGATTCTAGGAGGTTTAAAGGTGTTTATATAGGTTAGGTTTAGGTTTAGGAAGCCTTCTAGGATTAGGAAAGTCCTAGGGTTTGAAATTTGGAAAGTAGGACCCACAGAGATCCGGTTCGAAATTTCAAAAGTAGGTACCCATGCTAAAAGCGGTACCATCGATCAGTATGATTAAATTCTACCTAATTTGGTCCGTTTGGTCCGATTTCATACCTGGTTGTCATCCGCTCATCCCGTCTGGCCCGGTGATGATTGAAAGACCTGTTACGACATGAAATCAAGGTTTAGATCGGGTTCATAGAGTGCGGGTCTTACAGGACTCTTCTCTCAAACCATTCTCAATCCGCCAGCATCTCGTCCCCTAGTCATCTCCGAGCCGCTCCAACGGAGCAAATCGATATGTCCCAAAGATCCTCTCTGTGGTGATCGTGGCAGTGGTAGGGGCCGATTGTCGACTCCTTCATTTCTCACTGTAGCCGCTACAGGTGGATGGGGAACAGGTGCCACAGGTGGTAGAGGAGGCAAAGGAGGAGGAGGTAGTGCTAGCTACGGTCCCACAAACTCAGTCGACCACCCATGTTGGTTTAGATCCTTGACCAACCCCTTGAGGTGTCGACATGGGTTGGTGTCATGCCCATGGTCCTAGTGGTGCGTACAATACAATCGGCGATTACGCTCCTTCGGCTTGGATATCATCTTGGGCGGAGGGACTAGAAAAGTATCCCCCCTTTTGATGTTCATGATCTCAACCGTGGTGAAATTGAGTGCAGTATATTCTTGTGCAGGTTGGGCAGGGTACAATTCCTTGGCCAACTTAGATTTTTTACTTGTTTTTCCTTCCTTGGGAGCTTTCTCTGATGGTTCATTCTTTTTTTTTTGTCCCCAATAGCAGGGGCATTATTCGTACGCCCAGGCAGCTCCGTAACGGCTTCTACTCCTGACGCGTATTGGTCACACCAGCTGAAAATCTCAACATGAGTTTCGGGATGCTTCCTGTTGAGAGAAAAGGCAAACTGAGGGTCGAGGCAGGCCTTCGATAAGGTCGATACTACCACATCATGCTGCAGGTCCTTAATCTCCCCGGCCACCCCCTAAAAATGGATTATAAACGGGCAAATAGGCTCCTTCTTACCCTGCTTGATAGCCATCAGGTGGGATAGGTTCTTCTTTTGAATTTGACTCCTCTGAAATTGGGAGAGGAATAGGCTGCTCAGCTCACGGAAGGTCCCCATAGATTTAGGAGGAAGATTGTTTAACGAGGTCCTTCCTGCATCCCTTAGTGTGGAAGGGAAAGTCTTACAACATAGGGCATCATAACGGCCGTAAATGACCATCCCCACTTTGAAGTTGTCTAGGTGCCTCTCTGGGTCCGTCTTTCCATCATACCATCAGACATTCGGGAGGATGAAGTTGAGGGGGAGCAGGTAGTTCATGACCTCATCTGTCAGGGCCTTCTCAGTATAATAGTTTTGGAGGGCCTCAGTATCGACCCCCCTTTCAACATGCTACACTCGGTCCATCAGATCTTTTACCAAGTGTTATAGTCTGGCTGTATTCTCATCGACTGCCAGGGTGATCACGACAGGTGACACTACAACAATTGGCACGGTTGGAGGCACTACTACAACCAGAGGGATTCCATCAGCTCTCTCCTGTCAAGCTACTTTGACCCGTTCTTGGGCCTCTTCTCGAGCACACCTTGCCTCATCAACCCCTACTTGGGCCCTCTGTGCACTTTGGTCCAATTCCCTCTTTTAATCCATTCTTCGTGTTTGTAATCCTATGGCTTGCTCCTACATTTCATTCTACATGCATTCCATGGTCTGAAACCATGTATAACCCACCTAGATAGCTTTCATGCATTCTTCTACGGTTTTCCATGGAAACCTAACCATGGATTGATGGTTTGGGTTTCTCCGAGATCACACTCTCAACAATAACTAACCTATGGTCTGTAGAAACTCATGGAATTAGTATCCATACCTGAGAAGATTATTTTTTCTCTGAAATTTTTCTCCTTTTTGCTAAGTTCTCTTCCTTGCCTTTCTTCTTCCTCTTTTCCTTCTCCTCTCTTTCTCTCAATTCAATTAGGGTTGTGAAAGGAGTGAAAGTTGCTTAGGGACGTCCTTTAAATAGAGTAGGAACATCCTAAAATAAGTCCCTTTGAGATTAGGAAAGAATGATGTGTTGAACCGCTAATAACTGTCACACCCATATTCTGCACTATTCAGAATGATGTGTTGAACCGCTAATAAACCAACGATTCAACCAGGATCTCAAATAGGCTATCCCCGCGTTATCCAAACTTACACACATCCGTAATCATAATCAGAGTAAATACACAATAGCGGAAGTCTTATAATAACATGAACTGAAAAACTAAAGTGATATTAATAATTTAATAGCAAATTATTCTGTTTTCAACTGAGACATAAATATTTAAGTACCAAATACATGTCTTAATAAATCCAATAAAAAAACCTATAAAATATTTAATCAAATACACACGAGTTGCACTCGCAAGAGGAGTCATGTGTATCCACTTCAGCTTCAGCTTCATTCGCTGCCACGTTCCCATACGGAGACACATCCACATAGTCTTAAACGGTATAACCTGCATCATCAACTAAAAATATTCAACGTCGAGAGGTGAGCACACATCACGGCTCAGTGAGTAGCCAAAACAATGCAACAATACATATGCATGCAAATCAATTTATATCTTTGCTCTAGTCTGTAAGTTTGCAGTATGCAATAGAAAGGTTTAGGTAGCCAAAGGTCGCGTTTATTGACCCGCCTCTATACACGAGTGTGTGACGTTACCCGAAGATCACGTTTATCGTCAAATCACATGCACCCAATCATGAACATTATATAACAAAGGTTACGTTTATTGCTATATAGTGTCATACCAACACGTAAGCCCCTGTTAGCGAGGACTGCAAACTGGGCTCGCAACTAACCAATCCTAATGCCAAAAAGTGTATCCAAGGTCTCACCCCAGCATCCCTTAGAATGTCCATAGATATAGAGCTAAGGCCCCCCGGTAGAGTCAGAGACTACAAGGACCGAGACCACCTCCCCTGATACCCTACGACACAATAGTTCTGCTAAGGTAATGACGATACGACGATGTCAATGCACAAGACTTGAGTTAGAGATAGAGCTAAAGTGTTGAGACCCGCCAAAGGTTAACGTTTATTGACGTTCTCATCACACCTCCCCTGATACTCGCTCACATCAAGTACATCAACCACACACATACAAGCACATGCCTATTCCTATCATCATCATCATCATCATGTTATAAATAATAAAATAAATATGCATGAACAAATAATAGAAATATTGGATGGCATGCTGTATGCACATTACAAACAAATTCGCATAGAATCAAGCATGGCATAGGACTCAAGAAATAGAAAACAGTTTTTGTTATTAACCAATTTAGTTTGGAGTTCTGGTTCCTCACCTTAGCTTGCTAATAGATACTTTTCCAAGCTTTAGAATCACATTTACAATGTTATTATAGTGTAAATACACTTATCCTTCATGAATTTCTAAATTGCCAAGTTGCTGGGCGAGCTATATCTCCGGCAACCCTGGTTGAACCGAGCTGATGGCTGATACATCATAGAGAGACACATGTACCCTTGGGATAGAAGGTCAAGGTTCCTCTTCTCTATAAATTTGTGTTATACTAATTAGTAAATTAATGATAAAAGAATGAGTTGTTGATTGATTTGATTTACAATGAAGACAAAAGGTTTTATTACTTGCAATATGTAACTAATAAGCTACCCTTGCTATATACCTATTGTATTAATAATATTAATATGGGTTTCTAAGTTTATTTAGTCTTTCGAGGATGTCTAATTAGTTTTTATTAACAAACACGTGATTAACATTATTCTTATATCTCTTCTAAAAAATGATTGCTTATAAAGTGATATATTCCATATACCCCACGAAGACCCACCAAAAAGGTGATAAGACCCATAGACTTAGTGCCTACATGCAAGCAATTAATCACAAATATGATCTACATCTTATGATTAAATCTCTATATTTGTTTGTATCAATAATTAAATTTTTTTCAATGTTGAAATTCTTTCTTAATTTTAGCAGAAAAAGAAACAATTTATTTATAGGCAAATTGCCTGTATCAATAATTAAATCTATGTATAATACATAGTTGTATTAAACAAACTAATCTTTCTGATCTTGCAACTCGATTTGTTGAAAGATCGCATTCATCAGCATTCTGAATTGATGCCCCTAAGTTTGTGTTACGGGATGTAAACTAGAACACCTCGGATCAGCCTCGTTTTAGATTTTGTTAATTTGAGATCCTTCCCTGTTGATGGCAGTGCCACAGGTGAGGTAGGTTTTCATTGAAATAGATTTTATTCGTTATTTTTTTGCCCATCTGTACTTATTGACTCTTTTATTTTTATTTTAATAAAATCATAGTGGCCTTTAGCAAAAAAAAATGTGATAATGATACATATGACAAAAGCATGCAATTTGTGCATGTAAGCATACATCTAATTATGATTATTATTCTAACTTTTGAAGTTGAAAAAGTTAGGCAATCTTAATTGACTATTTTTAATGATAGTGCACGTGTTGAATCCAAGGCTTAATTCTCTTGGTTAGTTAATTAAAAATACATACTTACTATAAAATTTATTTTTATCTCTTGGTTAGTTAATTAAAAATAAATACATACTATCACAAATTATTTAAATCTCTTAGTTAGTTAATTAAAAATCGATACAACCTATAAAAAATTATCTAATGTGTTGTTCACTAGTGGTTGATATAGGATTCTAAAGTCTCCAAGTTGCCAAGGCCAACCACATACAATAAGAGAGTGATAGTCCCATATTGTATGCAGGCCGGCATTGTCATTATTAATTAATTTAGAGTGAGGTTCAAGAAGAGATTAGTCAATTGGGTTTTTACAATTTTTTTATATTTTGTTTTGGTCTTAGTTTGAGATGATATTACTAAATAATAATAATAGAAAAAAAAAATAAATTTAATAGTTTTTTTTATTAATTTTAATAAGATGACAAAAAGAGGATGATGGGTGATGGACATTGTCATATGACGTGGGTCTTTCTTCTCCTCCCAGAGCATTCATGGCTGGGAAATGTAGCAATGGCCGAATAAGGTCCAGAAGATTTGATTTTCTCGTACTGTTAAGATCTCAAAAAGGGAGGGGGGGTCTTAAAAGGGAGATGGGAAGTGCGTTTTAGATTTTTGTGTCTGATTTGGTTGCAAGTGTTTGGATTCATACACACACTGATCAAATCAAAGAAGGAAGCAGTGAAAAGGTGTGCTTTGTAACTCATGAACTTATTGAATAATTATTTAATCTTTGTAAGTACAAAGATCCTCGTCAATCTGATATTTGGTAGAAGGGTTGGAGACCTAGATGGATGGGTGACACCTAGTTTTCGGGTGAATCCAAACCCTTCATCTGAGTTGACACCAGAGCCGATAAGCTGAACCGACAAGGGTACTGGCTCGGATGGAGGGTTCGGATTCACCCAAGAGCCAGGTGTCGATCATTCATTCGGACCGCCAACTCTCGTGCTAATTCTCAGGTGAGAGAGGATGTGGATCCATCTTTATAAGCTTCAAAAAGCTTCTACTTGGAAAGAAAAACCTATTGGAAAATGGAATCACTGGCTATATACAATTCCAATCAACTGGTATAATTTACAATGATATATATAACATTATAATTGATGTAAATATGATGAACGATTTCCCTACTTTGGTGTACGGTATGCAATTCTGATCCCTATTATTGTTGTTCTTATTGAATGCTTGGCAAGATCCGTATTAATGATTGGGGTTTTATTATTTCCGCTTACAATCCTAAATAAACAATATCATTAGGTAATTGTAAAAGATTGTATTATTATGTGAACTATTTAATCTTTGTTTTTGCTGTTTGTTGTATTATTTCCTCTATGAATTTAAAAAAAAACAATATTAGAGGATTACCAACTGGGAAAAACCTTTTCCAATCTTAAAAGAAAGAATAAATTATAAGTACCTCCTCTAGAGTTTGTCTGAAACTCAGGTACACTCTAAACCTTTCCAATAATTACAGTACCTCCCTTAAAATTCAAAAAAATTACAAAAAACACCCATTTTGTTAGTGTTTTTTTGTTAACTAACAATGGAAAGAAGAGGTTTAATTTTGGGTAGTAACAATTAAACATTTTCTTTCCGTTGTTAATTAACCAAAAATCAATAACGGAATGAGTGTTTTCGTAATTTTTTTTTTTTTTGGATTTTTAGAGAGGTACTGTAATTGTTTGAAAGGTTTAGGATGTACCTGAGTTTGAAGCAAAATATAGGAGAGATACTTATAATTTACTCTAAAAGAAAATAGTGCAAAGAAGGAAATGCTAATATCCTATATTCCATAAAATAAACAAGGAAAAGAGTTTTTTGTCCGACTGTATCTCCTGATCCTCATAGGATTCACATCGTCTCCTCCCAATTATTCTGGGAGGACGGTGGCAACCTTCCTCGGATGGTTGCCACGTGGCTCTCGGTGAATTCGAGACCCACGTTCGAGCCGACACCCCTCTGTCGGCTTGACTTGTCGGCTCGGTGTCAGCTCGAATGTGGGTCTCAAATTCACCGAGAACCACGTGACAACCATCCGAAGAAGGTTGCCACTGTCCTCCCAGACCACTGGGAGGAGACGATGCGGATCCGACCCGATATGGGTTGTGAAATGATTCTTCTTTCCTCTTTGATACTTGTCCTATTAGACTGTGTCCTTCCCAAGTTGTCACATACAGTATTGTTTACTCCCCGTTCAATCAATCAAACCCCAAATATGAATAAAAAAGGCTTTCTACCAAAAAATAAAAAAAAGGCTCAAATCAGAGGTAACCAAGATAGTAAACAGTGTGTTTATGGAAAGCCTACAATGGGGGGAAAGGAAAAGGGGACCCTTTATATAGATACTATTACCATATTAGGGTGACCCCTCACCCGTCATTTTCATACTTCCACCATCCTTGTAAAGCTTCCACCACTACCTGAACCTCCATTCTGCAATATTTATTCTTTTTTTTTTCTTTGTCCATTCTGCAAGGTTTAAGAGATCTTTTTAAACTGGATAGGTGGGAGAGGTGAGTTTATTTCTTCTGTCTAGTTGTATTTATTAATTCATTTTGGTTCATCCACCGTGGTGAGTGGAGAGTCTGGATTGTGAAGAGGTCTGATGTGAATGATTTGGATAACTTCGTCAACCGCTCAAGCTTCATTACAGGGTCACCACAAGATGAGCATCAAACTGTAAAGGAATGCCAGGAAATAGTCCAAGCTCTGTTTGTTTTTCTCATTTTTTTTCCCTGCTTTCCTTTTTGAATGTAGAATCTACTTGAATACACTCCAGGAATTGATATATCATCTCAAGAACCAAAACCCATTTACAGATGTTAATGTGGTTTCAGTGTTCACTGAGGATCAGTGATAGCTGAAATCAATGTTCAGAGGGGAGTTCACATAAGAAACTGTATAATCAGAACTTCTGTCCAGGGAGAAGCTTAAAAGTATTTATTAATGGAAACTGAAAGCTTGGCTCAAGAACATATCAACGCACATTAACTAGCTAAAGTCTCTGTTTTGGAGACAGAAAAGACTAGAACCCACTGGCTATAACAGCATATGACACATTCCCTGTATCCATACTAAAAAAAAACTATACAGATGATTACAGTGAAGAAGGTTGAGGATTCCATAAAGAAAATACAAAAGAGCAGAAAGAGACAGACAGATTTTTTAGCCCTACAAAGAAAAATTAAGAGGACTAAAATATTAAGAAAAGGTCAAAACAAAGACAGAAAGAAGAACACACCATTCTAGTAATCCCAAAGTAAAGCTTCAAAGCTACTTGTTATACTCTCCCGCACTGGAATCTGTTCAGGAAAATAAACACAATCGTCGGAGCTAGGCAACCATGGCGGCGGATAGAACCACCCATCATCAGAGTCAACGAATATGTAATCGTTCTTGCAATCCTGTGAGTCTAAGGTCGATCCTAGTCGGGGTAACTCCACAATCTCGCTCAATTCATCTGATGTTGTTCCTAACGATGAAGACGATGAGGAGGAAGACGAAGTAGGAGCATCAAATTTGTCCATGGCAGCTGCTTTGGCTGCTGCAGCTTGAATGTCGCGAGGCGACAGAGACGCTGGCCGCGGCAACGACCCAGCGAGTTGGGGGAAATTGAGAATCGCCGAATTACCTTTGATGCTCATGGCGGCCACGTCGTGGGCTCTTGCAGCCATTTCAGGGGTTGAAAATGTGCCAAGCCAGATCCTCGATTTCTTGCGGGGTTCTCTAATTTCAGAGACCCATTTCCCCCAATTGCGCATTCGGACTCCTCTGTAAACAGGGTATTTGCTGCAATCTTTAATCCTCTTCACTTTCTTCTCTTCTGTGCCTTCTAATTTGGTCTGTTTCAATGATGGGTCTGAGACGGGCTTGAGAAGAGATTGAGATGAACCAGGAAAAGAGGAAGAAGAAGGAGATGATGAGAAAGAGTGGATACTGCTTTCTGTCTCTGAGTTAAGCGGTTCTGCCATTGCCGAACCTTCCGATGGATTCCTCTCAACCTGGGTTTAAATTTAAAACCCACCAACCAATCAGTCTCAGAAAACTTTTTGACTACTGAAATGTAGCACCTTCGAGACTAACATGGCGAAGGACACGGAAACGTGCCAATGCATGAAGATATGCAGAAATCAAGGATCACCAGAGAAACAGAGAAGAGAGAGTGATAGATACAAACAATTATGTTTGTCTTCTTTGACTTGAAAGCAGAATGTAGGCACAAAAATAGAAAGGCGGCAGAGGAAGAGAAAAAGAACTATAGAAGAGAGTCAAGAGAACAATGAGAGCCAACCATTTGTTTGTAGAGGGAGATAGCAGAGATCAACATGGAGAAAGACTTGAAGTCGACGATCATCATCAGAGAGAGGGACAGTGAAGAAGAGGAGAGAGAGAGAGAATAAGAAATTGAGTACAGAACTACTGATTGAGAAGGTTATAAAAATAGAGGAGGAGGAGAGAAGTGAGCCTTCAAAGCGACCTTCAAACAACCCTGCCTCAGAATCATTTATCAATGAACAATACTGAGAGAGAGAGAGAGAGGACCCACCTTACAGATGGGTTACTGCGAGCTCTATCGTATATAAAGGGGGTCCCTCGCTGAAGATAGCTATCGTTGCCAGTTGCACCAGATTTCGTATTCATTCATCATTTTTCCATTGGCGTTGATGGGTTTCTCTCAGGGTTTCATTCCATGCACTCTTACCATTTCAGCCCTCTTGTCTCTATTCACAGGAAATTGCCATTAAAAAACTCTCTCTCTCTCTCTCTCTCTCTCTCTCTCTCTCTCTCTCTCTCTCTCTCTCTCTCTTCATTTCTGTATTAAATAAGAGTTTTTATTTGTCTCCGTGCCTCCTAACATGAGGTGATTCGACCCATATCAAGCCCACCTACTATGGCTAAAAAACAATCAAGAGATCTTCTTCAATGAGCTCTTTCTATTCTATCATTGTTACGACTGAGCTCGCACAGAACAAAATACTAAAAGTTAATTGTATTGAACTAAGAATTGCTTGATACAATCTACTTCGAGGGTAGATACCTCCTGGGGATTAGAAGAAGAAGAAGAAAAAGAAGAACATTGTTAATCAATATTCTCTTTGTTACCACTCTGCTTCTTTTATAACACTTTCCTACTTACAATTCTGTTACAGAATCTTTCTGTTCTAACTAACAAACGTAATTCTTTAACTGTTTTGGCTTCCTTCTCATGCGTTCTCCACTGTTGTTAACCTCCAACTCAGACTGATTTGCCACCTCAGCTTCTCAAGTCGTAACATTTCCCACCCCTATGGAAAGAACCTTGTCCTCAAGGTTAAACTGAGGAAAACGATTCTTAATCATGGCCATGTCCTCCCACGTACTGTCCTCTATTGGTAGGTCCTAGGATTCAAATCATCTCCTCCCTGAACTTCAGGGAGGAGGGAGACATTCCCGTCGGATGACCGACACGTGGCTTTCGAAAAAATCAGAGCCCCACGTCCGAACCGAGACCCAGCCAACAAGCCCAGCCGACAGGGGGTGTCGGCTCGGACGTGGGGCTCGGATTTTTCCGAGAGCCATGTGTCGGCCATCCGACGGAGGCGTCTCCCTCCTGGAGACGATTTGGATCCTAGGTCTTGCCATTGAATTAAAACTTGCCGAATTGGAACTCGACGTTGTATTGTGCGAAATCAAATGGCATGAGTAGGCTGATACAATGTAGCGGATTTAGCCACAATGAGAGGCAAAGGAGTTGTTTGAGCTTGTGGTTCTCAAACACATCTTGTCACATCCCAATTTTGATCGAACCGGAAGTATGAATGAACCAATCACAGAATCAATGGCTCAAGCCAGAATCACATAGGATCGTGCCAATAATCAAACCATACATTCTCCACAATCAGAGATAATAAATAAATAGCAAAAACTTTATTAAATGAACTGAGTATCTAATGATAAATAAATAAATAAATCATTTATCGAATGTCAACCAAAACATAATTTAAATATCTTATTACAATTCCATAACTCAAAATCTAAAACTAAACCTAGGCATAAACAAAGTAAAAACATTCGCATGATGAATCATGCCTGTCCTCCACTGCTTGCATGTCCAAAGCCGCCACATGTCCGTACGACGATGCATTTACATAGTCTTCAACGGTATCACATTTATCATCAGAAATTAAAAAGAAAATGGTACCGTGGGGTAAGCTCACAACTTAGCTTAGTGAGAAACAAAACAATGCAGTAAGTATATGCATGATATCACATTCAATTCTATGGTCTGGTTTAAGTTTGCAATGTGCTATGGTAAGGTTAAGCGACTACCACACCTCCATACATGAGAGTGTAAGCACATCCATCAGAAAGGCAACTACTAACTCCACTGCCGTCCCACATCATTCATTACAGAATAGAGATAGAGCTAGAGCCTAATGGATCACACACCGTCGACACTCTCCCTGATAGTCTACCCCATACCAGTACGTATGCGTCTACTAGTGAGGGCTTGCAAACTGGATTCATGACTAACCAATCCTAGATGTCATTAAGATGTATCCAAGGGCTTACCCAGCATCCTTCAATATGGCACAGAGATAGAGCTAGAGTTTGCTGACAGAGCTATAGCCACACAACTCGATCACTCCCCTTGATACCCTGCGATTTACTATGTCTTCTAAGGTAACAGTGATACGATGATATCAGTGTGGTGAATGGTTTGATGCTACAACCTCTCCCATCAACCCACCAACCACACACAAACACATGTCTATCCTATTCATCATCAGTATAAAGAAATAATAATAAAATATACATGAACAAAATAACAATTATTAAATGACATGTTATATGCACAATTGGATGTATATAAGGGTAATTTATTATTAACCAATTAGTTTAGGTCTTGCCCCTCACCTATTAGATGACGTTGACTATCTTCACGACCATGAATATCACTCAAGTTGATTACAATCCCAAGAAGAATCAATTGGTATAAGTTAGGGTTTCGTTCCGTCAGTTTATAGTGATCAAACTCACTGTCCAGCCTGGCAAACAGCCCTTTCGGACATTGTCCTATCTCGTATCCGGTCTTACATGGCTCGACCAGTCATCAATCAGGACAAAACCTATAACACTTACCGAGAGTGTTCGATTCCTTGTCCGGTCTGACCTTTTTCTAATCGATCAACAGAACCGGTCAACCTTCAGGTTATCTTTTAGTCTGCCCTTTGTCAGAGTCGATTCTTTGACTCTCAATAGGATCCATTGTAAGACCCGCACGCCAGCAACCTGGTCTACTCTTACTTTCTCGTGTTGTGATCGATCTTCCCATCATAGGCTCAAGTGAACCAATTGTATGAAGAAATCACAAGATCATATAAGCAACAAGTCAAATTTAGTTTGTGTGATTTATTGTTTTAGTTTGTATGAAAGCAACCAGTCAAACCAGTAAAATTTGGTTTTGTGGTCAACTGTGTGGTCGACCGATCAAATTTGGGTTTGTGTGGTCGATCGATCAAATTTGGATTTGTGTGGTTGGTCAAGCCCAGAACCGACCCCATATTTAGAAAACTTTCCTAATTTGAGGAGGTCTCTTTTCTAATTGAGAGAGGACTCTATATGGAGGTTTTTCCTCTATATAAAGGATGTTCATCTACTCTATTTTACTCTTTTGCTTATTCCCAAACCCTAGAACTAAGAAAGAAAGAGAGAGGAGAAGAAGAAAGAGACCTGGAAAAGAAGAAAGCTTGAAGGAAGGAGAAAGGGAGACACAGGCTGAGGAGTTGCCGTTGAAACTTCAACCTACCACAGCGAGGATCAACGGTAAGTACCTTGATTCCTTAAAAGGCTAGGTTATAGTAGAATTATGGATTTAGGATTTTTGTTGCAAGGATATCAGATCTAAACTATGCTTTCAATCCTAACATGTTCGTTATAAATTCATAATGGGAACTATAATGATTAGGGTTATAATGAATGAATTAAATATGGATATACCACAGCGAGGATCAACGGT
This sequence comes from Protea cynaroides, assembly GCA_028583415.1. Taxonomy (NCBI): domain Eukaryota; kingdom Viridiplantae; phylum Streptophyta; class Magnoliopsida; order Proteales; family Proteaceae; genus Protea; species Protea cynaroides. The sequence continues at coordinate 115,331,228 of CM053276.1, read as the reverse complement.
AAGTACCTTGATTCCTTAAAAGGCTAGGTTATAGTAGAATTATGGATTTAGGATTTTTGTTGCAAGGATATCAGATCTAAACTATGCTTTCAATCCTAACATGTTCGTTATAAATTCATAATGGGAACTATAATGATTAGGGTTATAATGAATGAATTAAATATGGATAATGGCCGTAGAATGAACGTAGGATGAATCCCATTGTCGAGCCAAAGGATTGGATCGAGGCCCAAGCTTGAATCATGACCTGAAGGTTGTGTGGTCGCATTACTAGTCGACCATAGTGTGACCAATGAGTCGACCACAGACTCTAGGGAAGTGCCCAGGGTTTGTGCAGTCGCTTATGTGGTCTACAGTAAATGCGACCATAGAGTCGACCACACAATGTGTGGTCGACATATACTGAGTCGACAACAGAGTCAACCAGTCAATAACAGGAAGCATATTTTGGAGACCAGACAAGGTTTTCGATTACTGTAACTTGAGAAAATTAACCACTAACTTAAAAAAAATAATTGTTTAGGTTTTCAACTAGTTCAAAGTAAATTCCAAAGCTTGAAAGAGGAACAAACATCAATCGCAGGTGAGGGAACAAGACCTAAACTAATTGGACAATAACAAACTATCATTTCTTCTTATTTTTTGCTATCTGATATGATGTCATGTCTTGTATGATTGTTTGTGCATCTCACATGTCATCCAATATTTGTTATTTATCTGCTCATATATATTTATTTATGTTCCCTTATGATAGGATGATGATGCTAGGAATAAGCATGTGCTTATGTATGTGATTGATGTATTGGATTGGGTAGAGTATCGGCTAGAGGATGTGGTACTATGGTCTTGGGTCCGACTACCAAACTCGAGCCCTATCTCTATTCTGTTCTTTGCATTGACATCGTCATATCGTTGTTACTTTAGTAGAACTAGTATGATGTAGAGCATCAGGGGGAAGACGTGGTATTGTGGTCTTGGGCCTAACCGCAAAACTCTAGCTCTATCTCTATGGGCATATTGAGGGATGCTCGAGTAAGGCCTTTGATAGAAATTGTGATGACATCGAGAATTGGTTAATTACGAGTCCAGTTTGCAAGTCCTCGCTAGCAGGGGCTTACGTGTTCATATGGGTAGGACATCAGGGGAAGTGTTGACAGTATGTGATCTGGACACTTTAGCTTTATCTCTATTCCATGGTGGGTTTATCCAAAAGTGCGACAAGCAAGTGGGGTTACACGTGTGCATTTGGGACGGCAATGGCGTTTGAACTATTGGGCGGATTCACATACTTGTGTATAGAGGTGTGGTGGTCGTCGATCCTTTCTATAGCACAGTTGTAAACTTATACCAGACCAAAGATATGAATTGAATGCATGCATATGTTTGCGCATTGTTTTGTTTACTCACTTAGCTCATATTGGAGAGCTGACCCTTGCGCGCGCCATGCTTTTTAGTTTTAATGATGCAAGTAATACCATTGAAGACTACACAAACCCACCAACGTATGGACATGTGATAGCTATGGACGAACAAGCTATGGAGGAAGAATATGACTCGTCAAGTGAGTGTTTCAATTATGTTTACACTTAGTGTTTAACTTTCGTATTTTGGTATTTGTAATAATAGTTTGTTATATTTATGTTTTGGTTACTTAGAAATAACTGGTTTATTATTTATTTATCATTGTAGACACTTAGTTCATTATAAATAAAGACTTTCTCTATTTATTTTATTATCTCTGATTGTGATGTAGAATGTGTTTGGTTTGGATTGTTGACACGATCTTACGAGATCCTAGTTTGAACCGTTGGTTCTTATATACGGTTCATTACATTACTAGTTAGTCCAGAATTGGGGTGTGACATCCATCCTAAAATCATTCTATGGCCACAAGTTATTAGATTTTGGTCATCAATGTAACCCTAACTATTACGATTTATTGTAGGATTATATGGGAGATTTTGTAATTGCAGTCATGGTGTTGGAATCGATCTACCAACACTGTGATCGCAAATCCTAAACAAATCCTAATCTTCTACTGAGGTATAAAGACTTACCGTTGGTTCCTCGATGCGGGGGATTAGAAATCGATGGACTCTTCTCTACAGAGCTTTTTCTCTTTTCTCCAAGCTTTCTTCTTCTTTAAGCCTTATTCTCTACTCTTCCTCTCAACTCTAGGGTTTAAGAATGATCAAAAGAGTGAGAGAAAGTGAAAGAACATCCTCTATATAGAGAGAAACCTCCATATAGAGTCCTTTCTTAATTAGGAGAGTGGTCACCTAAAATTAAGAAACTTTCTTAATCTTGGAGTGGAATTCTAGGATTGACCGATCGCTTGACCAGTTGCCTAATATGCAGATCGAAAAAACCAATTTGTCTGATTAGACAACCTACGAAGGTTGAGTTTCCATACTTGGCTTTGTGGTACCTTCATCCAGTTGGTTTACTCGACCCTGTTATTATGGGAAGACCTGTCACGACACGGTTAGACAGGATTAGTGGAGTGCGGGTCTAACACATTGCTTCAAAACTGATACATAAAATACTGAATGAATACGGCAGCTGGTGGAAGTTCCAGGTGATACGCTACCTTACCTATACGATCAGTGATACAATATGGTCTGAAAAATCGTTGTCCTAATTTTTTGTTTGATCTAGAGCCCACCAAATGTTGCCGATACGATTGCAACTTGAGAAAGACCCAATCCCCCCATAACAAATTCAACCTTTGTTCTATTCTTATCAGCCTAAACTTTCACACGAGCTTGAGATCGAAGAATGTTCTGTTTCAAGACCTACAACACTTCATCACGTTGTCCCAACTCATGAGCTACTGCATTGTTGTGCGAAGAATCGCGTGGAATTGAGATAGTTCTGGAGGAGTACGCCCATACAAGGCCTGAAATGGTGTCATATCGATAGAGGAATGAAATGTATCATACCAAAACTCCACCAACGGTAGGAACAAAAACCATTGGTGAGGTTCATCGCATACAAAACTTCTGAGATACATTTTTAAACATTTGTTGAGGAGCTCTGATTTCCCATCCATCTATGGATGATATTGTAAGCACCCCATTTTTGCCACCCTCGGCATAAGTGAACCAATATGGCAGGTTTCTGACCTTTATCCTAAAGATTTGTAATTATCCACTGATCCCCACAGTAGGGTCATGGGCTATTATCTGCATAGATGCATAGGTCATGGAATTATCTTCGAAACGAGACTAGAATTGCTCAATTCCGGTATCAAATGAGGAAGATACGACCATTTTAGTCGGATGATACATATAAGGGAGGTTTCTGAAATTATCATAAATAATCTCAGGGGCTTTCATGCAAATTATCGTAAGTTGGATTGTTTGAATTTCAAATCATCATATCTTGATCATCCGACATCGGATTCAGATGGTTCCAAGACCATTATTCTTCATTCATGATGTTCTACAAAGTGGACGTAAAAAATCCCGGGTAGAAGTCACCAGTGGGTCCCATGCAAACTTGCATGCAAAATGATCGTCAAAACTTCAAAGCTTCATATCTTTCCCGTTCTACATCGGATTCGAGTGATTTCGGTCTCATTATGTTCAATTTTTAGTGCTCTACAAAGTGGACGTAAAATATTTTCGGTAAAAGCCTCGGGAAGGATCTCATGCGGAATGGTCGACCAAATTATCGATAATTGGTCCGCTTAAACTTCAAAAATTCATAAGTTGACCATTTTACTTCCAAATGAGGTGATTCAAGTTCCTATATTCCTCATTTTAATGTTCTACAAAAATGAACGCAAAAAATTTGGAATATAGGCCATCAAAAAATTCCATGCGAGATAACAGCGGAATGACCCGTGAAATGACAAGGAGAAGAAACCCGTTAATTCCAATCGGTCCAAGTCAACTCGGTTCAAACCGGTTTGGTCCAACCTAGCTCAACCCAATCGGTTGTCAACCTAAGTCGGGCCTCAACCCATTTCGAATCAGTTCATCTATGTGCACGATATTATATATATATATATATATATATATATATATATATATATATATATATATATATATATATATATATATATATATATATATATATATATATATATATATATATATATATACATGTATGTATATGTATGTATATGTATGTATGTTATTAAATATATGTGTATATATGTATATAATATATATTATTGTATGTAAATGATAATCCAAAAGATTTTGAGAAGAAAAAGGAAAGAGGGGAGAGAGAAACGTGAAAGTGAAGGGGGATTTTGGTTTTGGAGATAATCCAAAAGATTTTGAGAAAAAAAGGAAAGAGGGGAGAAAAAAAGCGTGGAAGAGAAAGGGATTTAGGGTTTTGAGATAATCCAAAAGATTTTGAAAAGAAAAGGAAAGAGGGGAGAGAAAAACGTGGAAGAGAAGGGGATTTAGGGTTTTGAGATAATCCAAAAATATTTTGAGAAGAAAAAGAAAAGAGGGGAGAGAGAAAACGTGAAAGAGAAGGGGATTTAGGGTTTTGAGATAATCCAAAAGATTTTTGAAGAAAAAAAAGAAAGAGGGGAGAGAAAAACGGGAAGAGAAGGGGATTTAGGGTTTTGAGATAATCCAAAAGATTTTGAAGAAAAGGAAAGAGGGGAGAGAGAAAACGTGAAAGAGAAGGGGATTTAGGGTTTTGAGATAATCCAAAAGATCTTGAGAAGAAAAAGGAAAGAGAGAGGAATAAAAGAAAAAAAGGGGGAAAAGGGGGAAAAGATTCCCTTCACGTTTTCAAGAAAGAAAACGTGAAAGAGAAAGAGGAGAAAGAAAGAAAGAAAAAAGGAAGGAAAGAAAAAGGAAAAAAAAAATATTTTTTAGAAAAAAGGATCTTCTAGAAAATGAGTGAAAAAATTATAAATAGGCAAGAGGAGGATCCTTTTTCCAGAGCAGAGAGAGAGGGAAACGTGGGTGAGAGAGAGAAACGTGAGTGAGAGAGAGAAAACGTGAGAGAGGAAGAAAGAAAGAGAGAGAAAAGAGAAAAGAAAGAAAAAGAAGAAGAAAAGAGAGAAAGATAAAAGAAAGAAGCAGAAGAGAGGAAAAGGAGGATTCACTTTCAAAGGGGATTGATACAACCCCCAATCACCCTTTATCAACGGTTTCGCTCGATTTGAGCCAAAGGTTAGTACTCTAAACAAATTTAGAGGTCGTTATAATGCCCGAATGCCAATTTTGCTTGAAAAAGGTTAATTTTCATGAAATCTCAATCATGAATGCTCTATTACATGCTTGTTAATGTTAGGATGCCTATGTCTAACATTTTTCATGAATGATAATTTGTCTAAGCTATTCAATGATGAATTTTTGATTGATATACAATGATGTTTGATGTTTTTTGTAAATTTCATAAAGTGATTTTCTGATGTGAAAATTCCAGATTTAGGGTTCAAACTTAAGACGTACATCATATGTATTTTTTCTAAGCTTTTGAAGCCCAAAATTTTATGGGAGTCTCTCTGATATGATATAAGACTACCCTAAGAATTTCGTTCCATTTGGAATTGGGGAAATATATCAAACAATTTGTCTTTGACATTGCTATTTTTCTCGGATGTAATGCAATCCTCCATCGGAAAGTCTCTAGACAAAGGCCTTATGGCCATAATCAGAAAATCCACTTAACATGAACTTTTTAGACATGAAAGTCTTCTAAAAAATGGCACTGATTTCATATTTTTTCCATTTTTCTTTGAATTGATATCAATTTTTAAGTGCATAGAGCTTTGATTTCAGATCTGTCATGATGTGCTGATTTGCATGATTGAAAATTTCACAAAGAAAATATACTGTTTTAACTTGTTTTTCTTAATGAAATTTTAGATCAGATAGTTATCTACATATACATATATCTGTATTTAATTTTCATTAAGAATAGAATTTTATTTGGAATTTATGGTGCAACTGGTCAAAAATCTGGAACAGACCTGACCAGTGTATTTGCCCGTACTTGGGGAATGACTTTCCTATGGTCTCTTTTTGGAATAGCTTCCTTGAGACAAAATGTTGGCCTCTGAGTCCTCTTTCCGAGGATATCTTTTAAGAATTTTTTGAGTAAGTACAGTGCCCTATCTGCCCATTTTGGTCCAGCCTGACAAAGCTGTCATCTTCTTTGCGTGTTCCATAATGTTTTGATTGATTCTCATATGCTTTGGTTGTTTCTCACATGCCATATTTGATGCTATGCTATGTTCGGATGCTCGTATGCATACACTGCCATAATTGGAATGATCACATTGCCATAATTGAAATAATCACATTACCATGATTGGAATGATACACATGTTTATTGCCATATTTGTCTGCTACACTTGCTCACATGCTATATTAAATGCTTATTGTCACAATTAGGGTAGAAAACCCTAAAAAATGGAAAGAAAGTAACATTTAGGGTAGAAAACCCTAAGATGGAAATAAAATAATAATTAGGCTAGAAAACCCTAAAATGGAAAGAATGTAACATTTAGGGTAGAAAACCCTAAGATGGAAAGAAAATAATAATTAGGGTAGAAAACCCTAAAATGGAAAGAAAGTAACATTTAGGGTAGAAAATCCTAAGATGGAAAGAAAATAATAATTAGGGTAGAAAACCCTAACATGGAAAGAAAATAACAATTAGGGTAGAAAATCCTAAAAAATGGAAAGAAAATAACAATTAGGGTAGAAAACCCTAAAAATAGAAAGTAGCAATTAGGGTAGAAAATCCTAAAATGGAAAGAAAATAACAATTAGGGTAAAAAAATCCTAAAAAATTGGAAAGAAAATAGAAATTAGGGTAGAAAACCCTAAAAATGGAAATAAAATTGCAATTAGGGTAGAAAACCCTAAAATGGAAAGAAAGTAGCAATTAGGGTAGAAAATCCTAAAATGAAAGAAAATAGCAATTAGGGTAGAAAACCCTAAATATGGAAAGATAATGGCAATTAGGGTCTTGCCATGCTTAGAAGATAGCCTACTAGATCATGCCATATAGGCTCTTGCCTTATTTGCAATACATGCCATATTTGAAAGATTTTTAAACAATCTTACTATATGTGAATTTCTTGTCATAAATGTTTTATGTGCCATATTTAGATAGAATATTCTATTTTTTGGCAATAACTTATTTTATGCAACACCCTAGTTAAACTGCCATATATGCACACTTCTAGAAGACAATGTAGGTGTGGGGACGTGCATTTAGGCACCCACATTCTTGGGAAGGACATAATGGGAATGATAAAATCTTAATAAAGAAAGAATGCCTTGCCAAACTTTTCAAAATTAGAATTCAGAATGAAAAGGGTAATTTAGGACGATTTGCCCCTCGGCAAACCCTAAACCTAGAATAGGTTCTAAACCCTAAACCTACAATAGGTTCTCAATCATTAACCTAGAACAAGTTATCCATCCCGAACTACGTGGATTCTGATTCCTAGGGCAAACCCTAGGATACGTAGGCCATTTGGGAGAATCCCAAATTCGGATCCACACCTTAGTCCACTCGGACTATCCATAGATCCACTAGGATATCTATCCATATTCCAACCCAAAAGGGGTTATCCAAACCTTAGTCCACTTGGACTATCCATAGATCCACTAGGATATCCACCCATCATTCCCGAACTACGTGGATTCTGATTCCTAGGGCAAACCCTAGGATACGTAGGCCATTTGGGAGAAACTCAAATTCGGATCCACACCTTAGTCCACTTGGACTATCCATAGATCCACTAGGGTATTTATCCAAACTTTAGTCCACTTGGACTATCCATAGATCCACTAGGATATTTATCCACACCTTAGTCCACTTGGACTATCCATAGATCCACTAGGACATCCCCCATATTTTAACCCAAAAAGGATTATCCAAACCTTAGTCCACTCGGACTATCCATAGATCCACTAGGACATTATCCACATTCCAACCCAAATAGGGTTATCCTTAGATCCACTAGGACTATCTATCAGTCCACATGGACTATCCAGCTCCTAACCCATAGGATTTCTCAACCATTTAAGCATAAATATTTCAACTTGAACAAAGAACTTAATCATGCACAAGCATAAATCACATCCATAAACTTTAATCACACCTGAACTACGATGGTGAACCTGATTTTCGGAATAATTCCGTAATACGTAGGCAATCTGATGGATCTGATTCGGTTCAATGATATCAAACCCCTTGGTTTGGTTTGGCTTAGCAAATAGAGTCTAGCATAGGGAAGGTATAGGAGACCGATTTCGATCGGGGCGGTTTGGGTGCCTAACCCTTCCCATAACCGTAACGACGCTTACCCAATCTCGATGGACCAGAATTCTAATCTAAGGGTCATGAGTCAATCGAAGTCTTACCTTGGGGTGAGATTTCACATTTCTAAGGTCCTAGACCTAAATCTAGGTGGCGACTTCTAATGATTTCCATCTTTGTCCTCACAGATATGCACTGCTCATTGATAGTGTGGTGCCCTGTAGTCGAAATTGATCCTTCCAAAAGAACTTAAGAACAGGGGATCACGATCGTTGACTATGGTAGAAGTAAATCCATGAAGTTAACCACTTCAGTTGTGAGAACGTGGGCGACCTTTGAAGCTGAATATGTACTGGGTAGAACATAAAAATGTGCGTACTTTGTCAAGCAATCAATTACCACGAAAATTGCTCCCTTTCCATGAGACGTCGGAAGGCCGGTAATGAAATCCGTCGAAATGTCTTCCCATTACTGAGATGGGATGGGAAGCAGCTGAAGTAATCCGATGGGCGACTGGTTGCTCACTTTCAGTTGTTGACACAGTTGACAATTGCCGACGAATTGCTGAACTTGCCGCTTCATACCAGGCCAAAAAAAAAATTGGCTGAAAGTTGGAGATAGGTTCAAAGAGAACCAGCGTGGCCTCCCCCTGGTGTTGAATGAAACTCGACAATCAACAAGAGACACAATGTGGAATCTGGTGGAACCATTAATCGGTTTCGAAAATATAGAAGAGAGTCCTTGACAGTAAAACCTTCGTAGGAAGAAGGTGAAGTCTTTAAAAAAAATTTAATATTTCTAAATAGCTACATTGGTGCTATGCTCAGTGCGCAACTGAGTGAAAAAGTCGAATTGAGGTCCACTGAAAGAAAAAATCATAGGAGAGTTGGAATACATCCGTGAGAGACGATCTGCTACTACATTCTCCGAACCTGATTTGTAAGAAATTTCAAAATGAAAGCCCAAGATCTTAGAAAGCACCTCTGTTGTTCAGGAGTTTGAATCACCTGATGCGTTAAATCTTTTAAACTTTGTTGATCAGTGCGGATATAAAATTTTTTACCCAACAAGTTATGCCGCCACTACTGCTTCAGTGATTGCGAACATCTCTTGAACATTAGTAGAAGCAACCTGTGGTTATTTTGGTGAAGAGTGGCGCCAATACCGAATCCTGAAGCATCAGTTTCAACCACAAAAGGAATATCAAAATTTGGTAATGCCAGCATTGGAGTAATCCCTGGTCATGGCCTGCTGAATAGCTTCAAAAGCAACTTGTGCGAAAGGAGACTAGAGGAAGGAATTCTTTCGGAACCCACGTAGCTCCTTAACCGAAGTTGGTACTAGCCATGACAGAATTGCTAAGATTTTAGAGGGATCCATAGCTAATCCCTTGCCTGAAATCGAATGCCCCAAATACTCCACTATAGGTTGACCGAAAGTGCATTTTGTCCTCTTTGCAAATAAGGAATGCTTCAACAAAATATCTAACATGGCTGTTAAGTGTTCCAAATCGGAGGACCAAGTTTTGCTGTAGACCAAAATATCATCGAAGAACACCAATACAAATCGGCGTAAAAATGGTTTGAATACTGAATTCATAGTAACTTCAAATGTGGAAGGAGCATTTGTTAACTCAAAGGGCATGACAAGAAACCCATAGTGCCCATCATGTTGGCCATGTGTTGTCATTGTTGATAACTTGGTTGATGTGAACAGTGTTGGTAAGCACACAGTTAGAGAAATGAGGAGAGAGAACGTCAGTGCAGGAGAGAGAATGTTTGACAAGTGGTAGAGGTGTCAATGTAATGGCAGAGATGAAGTAGCATTGTATGCATGTTCTACAGAGTTCTACAACCTCCATAGAGTGTTTGAAAAAGTATGCATTGAGTTGGCTAGGTCTCTACTGAGTTGATAGGGCTGCAGGAGTTTTGACAGGTCACAGAATGTGTGTGGGCCCCACTGGTAATGTGGACAACACCCACACAGGAGATATGCTGATAAATGATGTGGCAATTGAATGAAGATGGAGAAAAAAGAGAGAGAAAATGAAGAGAGAGAAGAGCAGAGAGACCGTTATTATGGTGGGTCCCATTGTTCTGTGGTGGCATGCCACCATGGCTGCCAATGTGGCCGAGGGCCTCCGCACCACAGGCCAACAGCACAACCGCGGGGCAGTCAAGACCAAGCTAAGCATGGCCAGCAGCAGGCAGCAGACAGCATGCCCAGTCGCAAACCGCAGAAAGGCATGCCCCAAGCCATGGCCCCCGGGCATGCTGGCTCGCATGGCATGCCACCCGCGCATGGCCTTGCCCATGGTTTTCCCTTCCCGAAAGCCGCAACGCAAAGCCCACCATATGCTCGATTGATTTCCAAGAGAGAGAAAACCTCTCTGCAAATCAAACCCTGAACTGATACTCAGATCAGTTCGGTGGTTACAAACGCCATTTAATAAATATTCAGGGGCATTTTGGGGAGTAAAAAAGGAAGAAAATGTGAAATTAGTGGCCTAAGAAGAGCCACGCATGTGACATTTTGATCCGACGGCTCTCAAAAATGTGGGATCCAATGTTGCACGAAAATCCCATCATAATCTCCCACGTGAAGCCTGATTGGGTGGGCGCAATATAAAGCAATGGTCCCTAGCGCATGGTGTTGGAGGCGTGACTCTGTGTGGCGTGCTTACGGTACGGTGGCGGCCCTGATCTAAATCCAATGGCCGAAATCAAAGCTGATTGCCTCCTGACTCAATTTGACTGATCGAGTGGACGAAAGGAAATCCCACATTTTTCGCAAGATCTGATAGCCAATGTTGGAGATTCTTTCTCCAGCCTATCAGAAGTCGACAGCGCTGACTGTCGTGTTAGCGCAGGTGGCACTATTGTGTAGCGCAGTGCACGAAAAGCTCTCTAGAAGATTCTATTTCATGTATTTTCACTAGCTGAAACTGTAACGGCCATATCTCAACCGTTTGACCTCCAAATCGGTCCATTCAAATTCCTATGAGCTCTATTTTGATTACTCTACAATCTCAGAGTAATTTGGGGACAAAGAATGGAGTTGAGGCTCAGGTTTTTGGTGAAAAATATCTAGAAGAAGGTTTTTGTGAGTTTAATGTTGATGATTCTTTACACCAATCCTTAAGGAGGTTATTGGGCCTCCATTGAAGAGTATTGACGGACCAGAATGGCTGTGAGCTATTAACGGTGCCTTAAGTCAAGCAAAAATCATGAGGAAATGGGAAGAAGAGAAGAGAAAGGGGTTTTTGAAGGTTGTTGTTGGTGTGTGAGCACTGAACCACCCACCAACCTTATTTTTGCATTACTATGATACATTGAAGATTGATTAGAGGTTGGAGGAGCTATCTATGAGTATTCATGGTGGTTGTTTGTTAGTAAAAAAAAAAAAAAAGTAAAAAATGAGAAAGAGAGAGATGGTTGTAAGCAATGGGTTTGTTAAAGCTCCAATAAGGAAACTTGAGAGCTAGTTATGGTTATCAGCCATTGAAGAAATGCTTTGAAGCTTTTATAGAGAGTTGAGAGAAGTGTGGTATGTGAAAGGAAAGAGAGTAGACGAGGGGTTTTACCTTGTCTATCCACTTGTAGAAGTCTTTCGATTAGTGAAGCTAGTTGAAGATTCCAGTGGGTTTCAGAAGTCTACCAGCCTGCACAGAGTTGCTCCAGCGACTACTCAAAGTACCAAGAAATACACTTCCAACCTAATATATGTGTTTTGCATTATTTAATTCTTGTACTCATAAATGCTAATATAGGTAATGAATGATGAATGTCAAGCTAGTAGGGAAAAATTGTAGGGCATCATTATAAGCCCAAAACTGTTACTATATGCTTTCCGTGGGTACGGGTTAAGCGTGGTGTATGCAGCATGTGCTAAGCACTAGTACTTAGGTACCTGAATTATTGGCACATTTGTGCCCTCCTAATTTTATGCTGGGTAAACTGGGTGTATGTACTCCCTATTGTGTGTACAGCTAAAAGTAAAGTATTGAGTATATACGAAGCTCATTGGGCATTACTCCGTGGACTAGCCATCACATACTGTGGTGGTGAACCACATATATCTTATGTTGTGGATTGTGTATATTTTGTATCTTGTGAAGTGCATGGAATGACTTGTAGAATGGGTGTGCACAATACGGTAGACCTGGCCATTCTGTGGTAGCAAGGTGGTTATGCATACTACTGTGTATGTGGTAGTGCTACAATTGTGTGGTTGTGGTCAGTGATTCCCCCCCCCCCCCTCTCAATGTCAACCTGTGTTCAATACTTCATGGGTACAAAACACAGTTTTTGGAATGTAATCCGTAGCAACACGAATTTGGTGATAGTCGGATTGTGAGTCTAGCTTAGAAAAAAATTGAGCACCACGTAGTTCATCGAATAATTCGTGTGCTGTCAGTATAGGGAAACGATCAGGAATTGTGATTGCGTTCAATACGTGATAGTCCACACAAAACCCCCAGGTACCATCTTTTTTTTCTTACCAAGAAGACAGGGGAAGAAAAGGGGCTAGTGCTCGGCTGAATAATCCTTGTTTGCAGCGTTTCAGTGACCAGACATTTTATTTCTTTTTCTTTTTTTCTATTTTTTTTTTTTTTTTTTGAAAATGGGAGTACCTATAGGGGCATTCATTAACTGGTAGAGCTCTGGGTTCTAAATGAATAGCATGATCAAAGGAGTGGTTGGGAGGTAAGCTGGTAGGAGTTGCAAAAACTTCATGAAATTTTGCAAGGAGCTGAGAAAGCTCTGTATAATCACTTTGGAGCCTAGAATCAACAGAGGCATATAGGGTGGTCAATGGTTGCACCTCTAATTGGAAGAAAATCGTGACTGAATCTATCTCTGTAAATCGTCGAAGAGTCTGAAAACCCACTGGTGTCGGAGCTGAAGAAGATACTCCTTTGAACAGGATCTATTCATCATTACAGTGGAACTGCAAAGTTAAAGCTTTGTAGTCGAACACCACCAGGCCCAATTGCCATAACCACTGGAGTGTCCAGTACCAATTCCGCACCATTTGGTAACAAAAGACATCAACTTCAACACAATGTCTTGTAATGGAAATTGGCAATTGTTTGATTTATCCATTACTATTTATGTTAGAGGTTACACTGACACGTGTCATATGGATGTGGTGTCAACGTGTTACATCTCACTCTAGGCACATGTTATTTATGTATATAAACAGTTTTCCTTTCTGTACTTTGTGAAAGATAGTGAAATACAAAAAGGAGTTCATCTTCTCCTCTCGTACTCTGATATTTGACAATTTAATCACTCCCCATTGCCCACCAAATAAGAAATTCGAGATGAGGGATCCACAGTAAGACCGAGATGGTTTGTGACTCTTGTTTAAATGAAGTAGTGTGCTCCCTCCATCAACCAAGATTTGCACAGTGGAACCAAAATTTGTTCCCTGAAGCCGAAGAGTATGAGGCGAGTTCAGACCTACTAACACATTATAAGATATCTCAGAATGTTGACTATGATCAGCAGAGTTTTCATCATACGAAAGTGATTGTTGTTTGTTAGGGAAAATAATGATTGATGATTAAATCTAACCATAGAAAGAGAACTTGAAATGATCTTTCGGTGATGAGTACGTGGCGTTCATCTAAGGTACATGGTATGAGAAGGAAGGTATTGCAGAAAATATTATAAGGAACCTGTGCTCGACCCTCTATGCTGACTCGGATAAGATGCGACAGATTGATGTGGGTTGTTGGGCCATTAATAGATTGTCATTAATGCTCATAAATGCTGACAACAACCATAAATGCAAGGTATGCTGATTTGATCCGTCGAGTCACTAGATCTTGGTCCAAATCGACGGATAGTCAGAAACTTACTTGGTAAAAGCGCAAGGACAGAAACGGACATCTGGGGGTATGGGGAACATGGCCCAAAAGAGGGGTCGAAGAAGATCAATGGGGGTCGAAAAGTGATTGACAAGACACTATAAAACGGTCTAGGGGGTCGTAGGCATGCGGACCTATTATATCCTAGGTAGCTAATGATCAAAGTAGTGACAGGCATGAAAAAGCTTGCCTAAAAAAGTTTCCAATTCAATCTATATATATAACAAGAGAACATGAAATAAAAGAAACTTGAACTCTGGAGAAAAACCTCTCTCATTTGGTTGTTATTGTTTTCAGTTAAGTTCTTTCAGTATCTAATTTCAATAGGAAAGGAGATAGTATTGGTGAGCAGTGTTTCAGGGAACCCTTATTTTCTAAAGGAGCTCCATTGTTTCATTGAGAGTTCCATATTGTCTATCTTGGTAATTCCATTCCGGATTCCATGGACAACACTGTTCGGGTAGTTCAAGTCAACATCCAATTCCACATTAGCAAAAAGAATTGTCAATTCTTGCAACGATGTTCTAGGGAGAATTTATCATCATGATAATAACAAAGGCCACAATCCCGATGTTGTTGCATTTCAGCATAACTCAAGCGTTTTACTAGAATACGCTGAGGATTAGTCGGAGATATAGCCAGAGGAACAGGTAGCAAAGGTGCCTTGGGTACGATAGCCTCGCTGGGACAGGGACTAGTAGCATCAGTAAATCTTGTAACATATCGTCTTCGTTCCAAAATCTTGGTTTCTTGTAAACGCGCCAACGCCACCGTTGGAGACATCGTCGTCAGTTGAAACGCTAAAACCTCACTGCGAATATCAGACCCTAAGTCGGAAATGAAACAACTTACCAATAAGGAAGTTGTTATGTTAGAGGTTTTATTAGCCAAGGTCTCGAACTGCGATTGATACTCTGGAACAGAAGATGTTTGGATCAATTTGGATAACGCGCCTTGGTGATCGTCAAATTCTGACAACCCAAAATGAATTTCGATAGGCTGAGTAAATGCAGTCCGTGTTGCGAACTCCCCATTTCGGTGCATCCACTGAAACCATTGAAGTGTAATGAAGAAATCATCAGCGTCATCACTGGTATTATGATATGCAAAGAAACGTTCTATTTTAAAGTTCCATCCAAGAAGATCATTGCCATCAAAGCACGGACAATCAAGTCGAATGGAACGTCGTTGTGTGTTCTGCGCCTGAGAATTTGCAGCATATTTTAGATCTTGAAATCTTGCAACCATGGGTTGGCTGGCCAAATCTATCAGAGACGAATGACCCACACGTATCGCCTACTCAAGGCGACTGTCCATTGTTGTAAGAGGCAAGATCAATTCAAAAAGAATATGTTTTATTCAGCCAAAGTAGCTTGAAACGCATCCAATCTCTAGGTTTGCGCAGCAGAGGATTCGCCAAGAACTTTAATGGACTCATCTAACAAACGTAATCTGGTACCAACGGCCATGCTCAATGAAAGCCCCAAAATGTTTCTACTGAGCTCGCACAGAACAGAATATTGAACCAAGAATTGCTTGATTCAATCAACTTCGAGGGTTGATACAATAGGGAATAGTCCCACATTGCTAATGAGATTGGAATCCTGGTCTTATTTATAGAGAGTCTCTCTACTTACTAGTTCGAACTTTTGAGTTGAAAACTTGACATGGTATCAGAACTCTAGGTTCCCTCGCATAATAACCCTAAAAAATGAGGCCAAGTCACTGAAAAAGGGACTATAGTCACCCAAAAGAGGGACTATATATCACCCAAAGAGGGACTATATGTCACCCAAAGAGGGATTAGTCACCCAAGAAGAGGGACCAATCACCTGAAAAGTGTCATGTAATGCCACATATACACCACATGATGGTGGGGTTACATGTGAGGGGGAGTATTGGGAATAGTCCCACATCTCTAATGAGATTGGAATCCTGTGGTCTTAAATATGGAGAGTCCCTCCACTTACTAGTTCGAACTTTTGAGTAAAAGAATAAGAACATTGTTAATCGATATCCTCTCTGTTACCACTCAGCTTCTTTTATAACACTTTCCTACTACCAATTCTGTTACAGAATCTGTTACAGAATCTTTCTGTTCTAACTAACAAATGTAATTCTCGAACTGTTTTGGCTTCTTTCTCACGCGTTTTCCACGTCGATTCCCATTGTTAACCTCCAACTCAGACTGATTAGCCACCTCAGCTTCTGAAGTCGTAGCAATCATCCACTTCCATACTTGTGTATGCAGGCATATATGCTAGAAGATATTTCTGATTTCTTAATTTCATTCTCAATAGTTTGATAAAACTTCAACTCTGGGATTCTTACTTCTGGTTCAAATTTCTACTCCAACTTCAAAAAGATTCAAGAGTATGAGGGAGTAGAAATATGTTTGTTAGCCTAATTTAGTCATAAACTCCAGAGTAGTGGTGGGGGGTGATGGATGGTGGCACTAGTGGTGAGTGGTGATGGTTGGTGACGGTGGTGGTGGGTGGGAGGTGATGGTGAAGGGTGGCGGTGGGTGGGTGGTGGTGGTGGAGGGTGGTGGGTGGTAGTGGATGGTGGTGGCGGTGGTGGTGGGTGATGGTGGCGATGGTTGGTGGCTGGTGGTGGTGGCGATGTTAGGTGGCGGTGGGTGGTAGTGGATGGTGGTGGCGGTGGTGGGTGTTTGGTGGTGGTGGCGGTGGTGGGTGTTTGGTGGTGGTGGCGGTGGTGGGTGTTTGGTGGTGGTGGCGGCGGTAGTGGTGGGTGATAGTTGGTGGTGGTGGTGGGTGGTGGTGGTGGTGGTTGGTGGCTGATGGTGGTGGCGATAATAGGTGGTGGTGGGTGGTGATAGAGGATAGTGGTGGTGGCGGTGGCGGTGGGTGGTAGTAGATGGTGGTGGCGGTGGTGGTTGGTTGGTGGTGGTGGCGACGAGGGGTGATGGTGGTGGCGGTGGTGGTGGTAGGTGGTGGTGGCGGTGGTTGGTGGCTGGTGGTGGTGGCGATGGTTGGTGGCTGGTGGTGGTGGCGATGGTAGGTGGCGGTGGTTGGTGGCCGATGGTTGGTGGTGGTGGCGATGGTAGGTGGCGGTGGGTGGTGATTGAGGATGGTGGTGGTGGTGGTGGTGGTGGTGGTGGTGGTGGTGGTGGTGGCAGTGGGTGGTGGCGGTGTGGTGGTGGCGGCAGTGGGTGGTGGAGGGTGGTGGCAGTGGTGGGTGGTGGCTGGTGGGTTGTGGGTTGGTGGTGGTAGTTGGTGGTAGTAGTGGTGTGGGATGATTTTTACTCCAAAATTGTGTTCTGAAGTCGAAAAGCATCTATTTGATGCTCCAAAAGATTGGATTCTAGAGCTCATTTGGAGCTGGTTCACTCATGGATTCTCCAGAAGTCCGAACCGGGTACCAAACAGGTTTCTACTCCATTTATGCTCCAAAAGTCAGAATCCAACTTCTGGAGTGTTACCAAACACCCCCTTAGTAATAGATCGGTGAGAATAAGAAATCTCTTCCTCCTAATTTTGATATTGAAGTCATTATTATTGAAGGAATGACCTGACTGACATCTACTTCAATTGGGGTCCCTTGCCCCCAACCTTTGTCTTATGGAAGCCCTTAGCTTCGTTCCCTCTCTCTTTCTCCATTATCATCTTGAAGTTGACATCAACCAAACAGAAACAAAGAATAGAACCTGACCCCAGAGAAAGAGAGAGATGATAATGGACAGCAGAAAATGAAAGGGTTATGCCCCAATATACAGTTATAAACAGTGGTTCATTAAAAATTTATGAATCTTCCACATACTAGAGGAGGAGGTGAGAAGATATGACAGCAGATTACTACTTGTTAAACAAGAAAGGTCAATGTCGCAGAGCAATTTCAGGGTCCCCTTAACACTTCATATTATTAATGGCTGTACCCCTCTGCTTCCTAATGATATAGTGGTCATTGTACCAGGACACCTGCATGGTACACTTTGATCTAATCATAAGAGTTCCAAAATAAGTAGACAGAAGCAGAACCAAAGTGATTTGGACAACTGAATTACCCTACCCTGGATAACCCAGATATCTGAATGGATTGGGGAGCTGAAATCAAGCTCTAAAGCTGCTATTAAAGAAGCAGAGAGTACCCTGTCACTCAGATCTCAACAAACTCAAGAACAGAGTTAGCAATGGATAAATTTAATTTCCTCACCCCCTTGATCATCTGTCAGTCAAAACTTGCAGGAAAGCCTTGAGGGTGAATGTAGACTAAAGGTTTGGTGGTCCAGTGTCACATTTCTGAAAGAATACAGAAATGTACCTCTTATTGATGGTTCCCCAATCACTCATTATTTGATGAATGTGAGGGGTAGCACTCAAGGTATCTTAAATAAGCTTTGGGCTGAGGTTTCCGTCAACTCAGGGTCCAATGAGAGGTAGGCACAAGTAACCCAAAAGAGAGGTCAACGTGTCATTTTACAGCCTATGTGAGAGGACACAGGGACACAGCTGGACAGAAAACTTTGTCCCATACGTTTCAGTTCAAATGCTAAACACTCCCAATAAATGATACCAGCTCAAAACACCTAGAGCTAAATCATTTCTCAATCCCCCATGCCCAATAAAACAAACCCAAAATCTGCATGAAATCTCTATACAACTGGTTCGGTGATCAATCCGTCATTGCTCCATCAGGCTCTCGCCCATTGGGGAAAATTCCCCAATGCTGTCTCCCGTAGGATTCTAGGCCATGTTTCAGTCCCAGAGTGGTTGATCATCCTTTCGGACCAAATACTGATTATTGCTTTAGTAAACTATTGCCTCACAAACTAGCTAATCAGACACAAATCCCTTCCTGGGCCTATAAAGTATTAGCAGCCGTTTCTAGCTGTTGTTCCCCTCCCAAGGACACATTCAACCTGATTTTGTAATAAAATCACTGTAGTACATAATAACTTCTCCTCAAACTCATTAGTAACATGGAGTTTAAAAACTTAGGTAGGTTTAATATGGGTATGTTCCAAATCCAAGAAGTTTATTTGCAGTTTATCTTGAATTAAAAACCACATCACAATCATCATCATTAGCAGTTAAAGATGTCATTAACAATCTAATAATCATAAATTCAGCTTTGAAAAGCAGGGCGAAAAAGAAATTCACAAAAATAAATTAACAATCTTAATATGAAATTAAAGTAGAGAATAGAAAGAAATGCAAAATGGGCTGGCAAGATGTTGATACATATCCTTGGGCTCAAGCAAAGCCGAAAGGAAACAAAAAGCCCAAGTTTCTTATTAATGTAGAAAATGATGTGGAGCAGCCTTTTCAATGAAGGCTGAAGTTGAACTATTGTTGGAAGTAGATAGCTATAAATAGACATTCACAAGAGAAGACAAAACAAAGTGGGAAGACCCATCTCAATATGGACCTAAATCGTCTCTCCTATCGCTCAGCCTATCAATCATTCATCCGATAAATTAGGATGTATCGATATACGTGTCAATGTATCCCAACTCGTCTAACGGACAACTGATAGACTAGGCAACAAGAAGAGGATCTTTTTCCTTTCAATGTAGTATAAGATTCGTTATTCCACAATTAAAGTAAATTTTATTTTTTTTTATTCTTTTCCATCTTCAATTATCATATTTGAGGGAGAGTCTTGATGTGACAGTAAAATTGTCATATTGAAACCTAGTAGTTACGGGTTCGAATCATGGAAACTGTATCTCCACGTTATGGGGGTACAGTTATGTATATTCTGTCATCCTCAAACCCTGCATTAGCAGGAACCTCGTGCACTGGAACGTCTTTTTTTTTTTTTTTTCCTTCATTTACCATATTTAACTTGCTATCTCCTATCATAGTCTCAATGTTTGAACTTTGAAGGCTAGCACAAGGACATAACTCCCTCAAGAAAGAGGACACCATTCCCTCCTCCATTGTCAATTCTCTCCGTTTATCGGTTCAATCTTTTGAAATAGAAACTTAATACTATAACCTATTTCAATGGTTTCTACTAAACAGCGATTTAGCGTAGTTGGTTGCTATTCTACCAATTGAGTGCAAACACCTAGAAGGTCACGGAATTGGTCACGGAATTGACCTTCTCTCTCACATTGTGCATGAAGGCACCCAAAGAAAAGAAAGAAAAAAAAAAAAAAAAAAGGATACAGTCAAGTAGCTTTATATAAAAAATGTCTACATGTTAAATTTGGTGGTTTATTTTAACAAAATGGCCTACCATGTATGAGTTAATACTATGGTCGTTTTCAAATAATTACACAGAGAATTGGCTTTTCATAACAAATTAGGATCATGATGGGGGAACAGAAGATGTGAAATTGGTTTGAACTTGAAACACGTGAACATGATTATCTTTTAAAAAAAAAAAAAAAAACATCATTATGTGAAAAACATGTCTAATAAATTAGGCATTTTCAAAACTGTCACGTGTCAATTATTAAAAAATTATACTGATGGTGTAGAAAACGGTTCCTTCACCAGATCCAAATCCTCTATCGGAGAGATGCCAGCTGTGTGATCAGATAAGCTTTTGTTCCCTTCTTTTGTGCAAAATATTGTGATCAGATAATGCCCCAAAATCTATCCACCTTTAATTGGGATATCTACTAAGGTTATGTTTGGAACTCAAGAAAAAAAAAATCATTACAAAACAAAGATAACGATGAATTTAAATGTCTCTCTCTCTTCCAAGTCAATATTTTTATTTTCTTTTCTTCCAAACTCTGTTTATTAAGTTGTATTTTCAAAGTGGCAAGGTCCACCAGACTTGGAGATAAAAACCACTTGATAACCAGTGCTTTCCAATTTCCATTTGAGTCTCTTCTTGGTGGATTAGGGGTGTTGGGGGATTATATTAAAGAAAAGAAAAGACTTGGAAATGGCATATAAGATGGAATTGTCAGCTACTCCACCTAGTCCATGAGCATTTGCACTAAAGGCTGTTTAACAGATTGAATTCAATTTCAGACAAGTCTACCAGCAAATATCAGAGATCTGTTCAATGCCCATCTCACCACATTCAATGATATTTATCACTTATTGACCTACCTAACATGAATTCCATTTTTTTTTCAGGGTTTTAGAGAGAGAGAGAGAGAGAGTATGTGTGTGTGTGTGTGTTTTCAAAAATCTACTTCATTGTCATGGGTT
This sequence comes from Protea cynaroides, assembly GCA_028583415.1. Lineage (NCBI taxonomy): Eukaryota > Viridiplantae > Streptophyta > Magnoliopsida > Proteales > Proteaceae > Protea > Protea cynaroides. The sequence continues at coordinate 115,309,964 of CM053276.1, read as the reverse complement.
CAGTTCACCTGTCGATGTGGTGTGGAATCTACCTTTAGAATATGTGACCCACTAGATATGAATGGTGATGAGATCTTGTGTAAAAAAAAATATATATACATACGGGTGAACTATTCTCAGCTATCATTAGGATCTTGTGTCAATGGTCCAACCATGCATGATCGAACTGTGGTTGTGGCCTTGGAGATGATGGTCCCAACATGATCCAACTGCTTAGTACATTGGTTTGTCAAAAGCAGGGGATGATGGAAAACCTTCCAACATAACCAAACCACATCAGATATGAACAAGGTTATATATTAATCAGGTTGTTTGATTCTTATGTGGAGTAAGTGGGTTTGAGAAGAAACTAGCTGTTGGAAGTGAGTTCGTTTAATGTTTACCTAATGCTAGCTTTTCTCTCAAACACTCTACCTAAATCTCAATCATATATATATATATATATATGAAGCAATCAAAAAGTTTAAACAAACTTGAATGAAGTGGGTGTCACTTTGTTGTCTAGAACTTGAAATAGTAGCAGTTAGAGGATATTGACAACCAACCTCTTTTTAAGTTGAGCTCATCAAGAGTCATGAGGTTGTTTTCCCCTTGATGGGCCATTCATCTTTGGGCCAACTGAAATTTATTGGGCTTTGAGGAATGAAACCAAGTTTATTGGCCTCATGAGGTGTCCAGACTTCAGTCAAGACATTATTTGAACCCTGAATTTGAAGTTTTGAATTAAGACCAAGTTTCCCTTCAGCCATGGATTCTAGTGCTTGGATGGGATTCTAAAACAGTATGACAACAGTTCCAGTGAGGATATAAATCCTCTCCATCCATCTAGTCGTTCAGTCGAACATTGGTTAGCTGAGATGCACCATGCACATATTCCGATGTAATCCCAACTATCCAATCAAACATTAGACAGCTGGACGGATGGAAAGGATTTCGGTGCGAGAAATATACTTCAGGTATTCAGTCATTAAAAAAAAAAATAATGAGATCTCAGTAGTGGATCATCTTTACCCAAGATAAAGAAACATTCTCTTTTATTATATATATCATGATGCTCCTCAACTTGGGTGTATTAAAAAATTTGAAAACACAAACCTCAAGCCCAAGTTAAGATTCAGGTCCTCTCCTGCGCCCAGCCAACCCAGCACCATTGGTTCACGCTCTCACCTGGGAGAGAGATCCGACGATGCTGGTTGGGCTGGATGAGGCAGGGTGCTTGAGAGAATTTGTTTCCCACTGCTCATGTTTATTTTTGGGCCTGTATCATTTTCAGTCACATCCAGGCCATTGGAGTTCATCGGTGCACGTGAAGATGCACTCTCAATGGCCCAAATACGACTGCAAAGATTACATGACTATAAAAAATCCAAGTCTTTTAATTTTTATTTTTGGCAAATTTAAGAAAAAAAGGTTTTTTTTTTCCCTTAATGGATTAGAGGGGCTATTGGGCATGGTCCCTAATTTCAGACTGGGGGAGGGTGGGTTTTGTTGCATGACACCATCACGCACTTCATTTCTCCTCAAAACCCGTTTGCATCATCTTTACCTTGTCAGTGTGAAATAGTGTCAAATACCAACTAGGTCTTTAGAAGTTTCTAAATTTGTTTAATGATTTGATTGACAACTCTACCCTTCAATTATATCTTATAATTAATTGGAAAAGCTAATAAAAATAAAATAAAAGAGGGAAAACATGAAATGAAAACTAACCCTCTCCTCTTCATGCCCCTGGTGATCATCGATGAAACATGCAACATGTGAGAACTAAGTTGGGAACATATTAGATGATGCTTGTTCCCATAAAATCTCGATGTTTCGATCATATTTTGTTTAGGCAAAAGTTTATGTATAAATATGATTAGATGGGAGTATGAATCCTTTCCCTTTTGTTTATTTTGTCAGTTTAAAAGCTTATTATATAGTATTTTTTATGAGATTCAAATTTTGCGAACATGTAAACACTTAAAGTTCCTTAAACACAATCAAATTTTAGTCAATTGAAATTAGTTGAGTAAAAGTATAGCTTTAAAAATTCAAGTCAACGAAAAAATTAAGAGAGGTCGCAAGTCAAAAAAATAAGAGAACGCATAAATATACACTGGCTAAAAAGGCGGTCGGCTACCCATGATTGGAATGTAGCTCGGCTCTCATATGTTTTATGACATACCCACAAAAAAAATATATATGGCATACACCCAAAAGCATATAACAACCATTTATGGAAACACAAGAATCATTCACCCTTATATGTATTTGAGAATATTTGATTGAATTTGAATATAAAATTTAATATGTGGTCAATCTCAAACATTATTATTTTTATCATATACCCAGTTATCAAATCATCTACCCGTATAGACCAACCATATAAAATTGTATTTTTATCTTTTCATATACTAAAGTTAGGTACAAGTTACTAACCCAAAAGGAGATCACAATATAAAATCAGGGGTTTTATAGTCATTTTAAGAACATCTTAAACCCCTAGTCCAAAAAAAAAAAAATCCTCGGTACTGGATTTGTTAAACGGAGGAACTAACAAAGAAACGTGACGAAAGCGCGGGCATCCGGACTTCCAAGTTTTCTCTCTCTCTCTGTATATATATATATATATATGGTCGGCATCAGCGTCTCATTTCAAGTTTCAACGACGAAGCTCTGTTTTGGGGAACTTCAAGAGTTAAAGACATTTTACCGAGAAAATAGAAATGGAAATGTCAGGGAGGTTCGGCGTCGATGATGGTGGAATAGACGAAGCTTATCGGCCACTCCCTTCTGTCTACTTGGGCTTCTTATCGATTTGGTTCCTTTCGACATTCTCTTGGACCATTAATACATGGAATAACCGCCATTTTCAGGTTCATATTTGTTTGCTTTTCCGGACTTTACTTTGGTCGAGGAAAGTTGCATTTGAGATTGTATAAATGATTGGAAAGCTTCAATTTTTGTTTCAATCCATGAATTCTGTTTTTCGAGTTGAGCAGAAGTGAACGAAACATTTAATAGTGTGTTTTAATGAATTATAGTTATGGTTTTGTTTTTTTTTTTTTTAATGTATTAGCGCAGTCAAACCATCTGCAGTGGACACTCGCCTCTGTTCCGTTGATTAAAGTTCTGCAGCTTACACTTTCCTCTCTCTTCTGGTACGTAGAAAGATGAATTTTACGCACATTGAGAGTTACTGGTTTAAAAATTTTGGATTCTGTTTATGTTCTGTAAGTGGAAATACACGCCTGGTTTCTTCATTTACTTTAAATGAGAAATAGAACTTTTGGATAGTTTAGATCATGCAGGTTTTGCTTCCATTATCAGGTGGTCTTAAAATGTCTATTTAACAGTTTTCTGGGTTGACTTACCCAAGATTGAAACTGCAAAAGACTTTCCGGCACATACATGAACATGATATATTTGGTACACTTCTTCTACCTTACAAAGTAGGGGCACAACTAAGTAGCCAAGGTATGTATTGAGAAGGACAGGAGAGCATGGTTCATTGCCATAGACTCTTTGCTTCTGAGCATTTTTTATTATTGGGTTTGCCGTATAAGACTAATTAATAGTCCAATACTCCCTCAAGAGAGGACAGATATTAGTTCCAGTGTTCCACATCATATTATGCAGCCAACCTTGTACTTGCCTTTTCATTATCTTATTAATCATTAATCTGCTAGTTTGCACACCAAAGGTCATTAAGAATCTCCTTTGGTAGGAGTCATAAAGAAATAATGCTCTGAACATGATTGATAATCTTCCCAGGATGCTTACTTGCCTTTTCATTATCTTATTAATCATTAATCTGCTAGTTTCCACACCAAAGGGCATTAAGAATCTCCTTTGGTAGGAGTCATAAAGAAATAATGCTCTGAACATGATTGATAATCTTCCCAGGATGCTTACTTGCCTTTTCATTATCTTATTAATCATTAATCTGCTAATTTCCACACCAAAGGGCATTAAGAATCTCCTTTGGTAGGAGTCATAAAGAAATAATGCTCTGAACATGATTGATAATCTTCCCAGGATGCTTACTTGCCTTTTCATTATCTTAGTAATCATTAATCTGCTAGTTGCCACACCAACAGCCAATAAGAATGTCCTTTGGTTGGAGTCATAAAGAAATAATGCTCTGAACATGATTGAAAATCTTCCCAGGATGCTTACTTGCCTTGGTTAGGGGAAAGATGAAATGCTTGACATTACTCATCATTGATTGTATATCCATTTCTTCTGCTTTTCTTCAATTAATTCCATAACCATGCTCTTTCAGGTACTCCTGCTTTAATTTTCAAACTTGCTCTCTGTGGATGTCATTCGGGGTGTACATTACTGGAGCGCTCTTTCAGACAGCTTCTTTTGTGTCCTTTTTGCTCATTTCTCATGGTTACTGTATCATGTGTGAGCGTCTTTCAGTACCTGAGCGCCGTACTACAGCTGCACTTGGGTGTGTTTCCTATTTGACTCTAGTTGGTTACAGAGCTTCTGTACCTTACTTCACAGTGAGTTTCTTGTTTTCCTTCATCACTGTCCTGAAGTTGTGATAGTAAAGTACATCCCTGGTGAACACACCCATTTATTTTTACGCATTATTTCATTGGAACTGTCAACTCTAGAGACTACTTATATGCAATTTGATGTTCAATTGGTAGCATAGCATCCACTTAGTTTTCAAGTACTTTTCTATAGGATCTTCTTTTCTGACATTAATATGAGCTAATTCTTTTACTTGTTATTCAGGTTCTTTTGCTACTTAATTATTTGATATCATTCTACGTTATCTTCCACCACATATCTCAGAATCTCCTGGTTTTGCGTGAACAATTAAGTTTTATAGAGGATGAAGGCACACATACAGTGCATGATGCAGTATATACTAAATACACTATGTTCAAGTATGTCTATCGATCTGATGTTGATTTCACTACTAAATCATGATTTTGCACAATGGATTGAAAAGAAAATAATAGCATAATTTGGCCTTTTATTCTTTTTTGGTATTTAATTTTTCTTTAATTCAGGAAATTCCAAAGTGCAATGCAGATAGTAGCCATGGCAGAGACCATGGTATGGACTTCCTTCCAATTTCCTTGATCCTAATGATATTTGTCAATGTTTAAAATATGGAAACCTGTTAGTTGAAATACTTGACACATTTTGACACCAGATATACATAAACACGGATGAAGCCTCAGATAGTTACTGGATCCGTGTTCTGGTTCGGGAGTGGGCACAACTCTGCATCTTCTTGTATGTTGGGTATGTTCTACCACTACCAACTTCATGTCTGCAGCTACATATCACTGAGAATTTTAAATGCTCAGTTGTTCGTAATGTTAGTTGTTTTTTACACATTTCCTTATTTTAAAAAAAGAACTCCAATATTCATATGGTGACCTATTTTCAACATGGCAACACTCTTTTCTTATTACAACATTTCACCTTGCGTTATCATATTTCTTTATGTGAGCTCTCTATTTTCCAGGTGGACTTTCAGGTCTCAGGAATTCTCACCCAATTTCTCAGTTATGCCTAATCTAAAGTATAAAGGGGAGAACATGGTGCCTCCCATCTACAGCATAGTAAGACTCCTTCCCCTCAGATCTAAAGACTTCTAAGAACTTAGCTTCTGGGATATTGGGATCCATCACCCCAATGGACTTATAGAATAGATTTGGGGTCTTATAACTTTAAATGTCTCACGATAAAAAGATAAGACTCATCATTGAATGGGCCCCATAAACAAATCCAAAAAACAAGTTAAGCAAGGCAGGCTCAATGCCCAAAAGTACAAAACCAACCCCAAACAGGAACAAATAACTGTAGCACACTGGACAAAGTAAAAAAACTAAAATGTTAACTATTTCTCTACTAATTCCAAACCCTATCGCAGGAAATGGATGCTGCAGATTTCAGCTCTCAAGAATGGCACATTGGGGTGGTAAGTGAAGTCTTTTCAACTGTAATCTGCTTATCTCACAATAAAATTTATTTTTCCTTGGATGTGAGAATCGCCTTATTTTAAGAACTAAAAGTCATTTAACACTTTTTCCTTCTTGCTAGTGCCGACTTAAGTTACTCTATTTCATTGCACTACGCAACACTATTTGGTAGATTGGTACAAGGACACTGGTACAACTGCCGGTGTCCAAAATGGATGCTGGGTATCATTCACAGTACATACTCCAAGAATTATATGGAATTAAGTAGAAAATTGAAGCCAAACTTGTTCTTGCTCTTTCACATGGATGCTGACTGCTAAGAGCTGACACGGAAATTTTTTGAATAACGACATGTCCTTGTTATATAGCTCGGTAGTTGGTATTTTCACTGAAGTTCAAAATGAACTGTTGCAGCCAACTTCCTCTCCTCTACATGCAAAAGGCTCTGTGGATTCGTTTCTAGTCATAGTTCAGCATCCTCATGCATATACAGTAACTACTGGAAGCCAAATGGTCCACACCTAGCTGCTCCTATCACGCAACTACAATCATCAGCACCAAAGAAAAAGATTTGGATCAAGGTTCATTTTCATGAAACAGCAATTTGGTAAAACAATTCAGGAACTGAAGTGATTGATACCTTTGTTTCTGTCCACTAATATCTGTGTCAAGTCAGTGTTTTGACCGCAATCTCTCACGAGGCAGAAGGCCAAGTTTTAAATTATTTTCATCCTTTATACATGTTATTTCCTGTTACAGCCACCTGAAAGCAAGGTCTGCACAATTGGGAGTCATAACTAAACCCTTTTGTGTTAGAATGTTGAACCCATTCACTCCCTCCCACCGATTAAAATGTATATTTTCTCCACCTATTGTATATTATCTTTTTTATTTTGAGACCATGAACTCATATGAAGTAAATTATGGGAAAAAAAATATTCAACAGGGTCTTGTGTACTGTTAGCCACAATACGGCATAGCAAAAGATATATCACCACAGGGTTATAACCTTTCAATCTAAAGGTAGCCACAATTCGGAACTATGTATGCAAATGGGAGAAAGTTCTCACAATGGAAGCGTAGAAGTATTGAGTTGGTCCAATTTCTGGGATTTGCCACAGAAAAGGGGGGAAATAGACTTAGCAGAGGGGTGTATATTTGAGTTCTGTCCTGCCTTGTAGGGATTGTGACTCATAGAGGATAATGAATCCCAGCTATGTCATGTATACTAATTGAATTTATGGACTTCAGCTTGCACCATTTAAAAAGAAAAGTTACATTTCATTAAAATAATTAATTCGTTAAATCACTTAAAAGGTTGCAAGATTGAGTTGCATAAAATTTCCTTGTCTATAGGGGATATTCTCATTAGTTAAAACGACAAAATATTTTCTGCACTGGGATGTAATAACTGGTACATAGAAACTTTGAGAGAATTAATCGTTGAGTGATGTGTAGACCCTCTAATCTTGAAGATTTTAGAACAGGGAAACACTATCTCTAAAGTGGTTATCAGTATTCTATTTATGGCTATCATCATCTGTTGTGACCAACTTATAAAACCACTTGCAGATGAGGGTTTTTTTTTTTTTTTTTTTTTTTTTTTATCTCGTCAAGGAAGGGAGAGAAGAGAGCTACTCATAACATCATTATGTACATCAGTATCTCATTAATAAATTTACTGTCCCTAAGGAATTGTTATATGTTAGTCCACAAGGCTTGCAATATGTTACCTTACAAAAGCACAGAATTACCTTTGTTGGAATGCTAGGGAGCACTGATCAATGCAAGTATGAACTCCTGCTCAAGTGACAAAACCATCAGTATGGACAATTCGTTAGCATGTCTTAGGGTCATATGCCATGGGGGACTCTGTTCTAAAGGATCTGAAGTAATCACAGGGAGGGAATGAACTATTTGTTTAGAGCCAGAGAGGAATGGTAATAAGTAGCAAGTTTGGAAGGGAAATCAAAGTTGCCTAAAGAATTTTTTTCCCCCTGCATTCTTAGCCACTTCCATAGAAGGCCATTTACGTGTATGTCCATCTTCATGCAATACAATTATCTTCAGTTACAAGAATCTCATGAATGTCTCCTGCTTTATATATATAATCCCTTAGAAGGTACAAAGAATGTCTGAATCTATCATTTTGTGTATGGATGTCTAAAAAGGATTGCCTTTTGGCAGTTCATCTGTTCATGTTGTATGTTGAATCTACACCGAATTACTTCCTGGTCTAGAAAGAAGTTAGCCTTACATTGCTATAAACCAAGGATAAGCCTTAAACTTGGCTTTCTCATCCCTTGGTTTTCTTATGCTGCATAAGGAAGTCATCATCATCATTGCTCTCTGTCATTATTCTTTTCTTGACTTTTAAGTCACTGTTATTCAAGGCCTGCTGCTGCTTTTGCAAGCTTTCTCGTTTGTCCGGTTTCAGAGGCTTAATAGGAGTTCCCATCATTAGTTGTTGTTGCTTCTTTTTCTTCCTCTCATGGGTTTTTTTTGCTCTTTCTGGAGACAACAAGCCATGTTCCATCATCCTGTTGAAGAAAGTTGATTATCCTTTAGTCATTTAACCACAGAGCAGTCAAACACTAATTAACACAATGTGCCGTGGATTATCTCATTGACCTTAATCAAGGACAATGTTTGAAAGTTCTATTGTATGTACATATAAATTTACATGCATGCTGTTGATTTGAGTTAAAGTTTGGTCAATGAATTTTTCTAATATAGTTGACAAACTTGGTTTGGAAACCACTACCACTGTTTCTTCTCTTCTTATATACATACATACATATGACAACAAAGTGAGAACAAAACTTGATCTTGAGTATGTCAACATGAATATATAGTTGTTAAAAATTAGATTTTTGGAACCCTTTTTCTTTTCTTTTTTTAAATTCGTGACCATATCAAATAACATGATGCTTTGATTTGAGCTCTAAAATGACATATTGAATGCAAGAGGGTTAAGTCATGCGTCTTCTGCATCTTATATTTTGCAAATGTTTTCAACAAACACTCAGTGACAATAATTCCCCCCTACTGAATATGAGTTAGACTGATTGAGAAACTAACACAGAAAATTAACATCAACACAAACAATAGGGAAATTGTGGAAAAGGAACACCAGTGTCGAATAGTAGATTAGTTTGAATGGAAAACACAACCCTATGGTGCACCTGAGAGGTGAGGTACTTTATTATGCTTTTTTAGCTAGTGATATACTGATATGTAAAAAAAGGGCCGTTACCCAATGCTGGTCCACCTATGCAGGGTCTTGGGAGGGGTGAGTTTGGAGACGATCCTAACCTTAGGCATTTTTGCACAAATTGGCCACTGACAAGATTCAAACCCAGGCAAATGCCCTGGCAGCCCAAATCTTTTACCATTGCTCCAAATAATGGCCCTAGCTAAAGTGATATACACTCTTTCTAAAATATGTCAAAAACAGATCTTCTGAGAGGAGAGCTGTAAGTAACTTTCAATAGAACAATAGATAATCAGTAATCTTCGTACAAGATGGGGATTAAAATATAAAACAAATTATCTAATCCTTTACTTGATCCATGGAAGGAAAACTTATAAGAAGGATGGGAATCCAGCCTCACTGATTTATCCCCACCATCAAGATCTAAAATCTATGTTCAGTTATCCTTTACTTGATCCATGGAAGGAAAAACTTATAAGAAGGATGGGAATCCAGCCTCACTGATTTATCCCCACCATCAAGATCTAAAATCTATGTTCAGTTATCCACATGATCATACCAGGAACAGTATTTTCGAGCTCAAATTTTAGCTCATTTGAAATTTGAATAAGGCAGCATTCATGGAAGTGTCTTTACCATTTTTAGCTGTTAATCCAGAAAAAAAAAATGGCCACATGATCCAAAGGTAAATTACTAAATGGAAACAAAGTTCTCAGTAACTAAAGTTGGTAAGGGCCTAATAATTATGATCACTTGGAGAGCAATTCCATCATGAAATGCCTGAAGAAGCCCACTGTTCTCTGCCTTTCGTGTCTTAAACAAAGCTAGTTACAGCAGTTTGTGCAATTGTGAATCAGTCCCGTGGTAGTTAACCATATAAGATCAATTGGTCTCCTCCATGGGGATATAATTAGGCTGAAGTTGAACTATTTTTCAGAAGGTACAGAGCTCCTTGGTCTTCTTTTTATCAGTTTCTGCCTTTTGTTGGACTGGAGTTTCATTTTAGTAAATCAAATCTTTTTTATTCTCTTGTGGTAGCATTGTTATCAAGGAAAGAGGTTGGTAGATAAATCCGCTAAGTGTTGAAAGAAAAAGGCAAATGTTAATAAGTACAAAGAAACGCACCAGAATTCAGCCATTTCACTTGAAGGTATCTGTTTCCACAATGACTCGTAGAATATCCTGAGGGGTTCCCTCTGCAATAGCAAGCAAGAAATACAGAGGAAAAACAAGGGGGCAGTTAGATAATGGAAAAAATTCTATGGACCAGTAGAGTAGAGGATGCAGATCTTAAGAACCTCTTCAGGAGGATCATATTTCTGGCCGGCTAAAGTGTAAACTTTTTTCACTTTCGCTTTAACAGTTGTGGTGGTCTTGGTAACGGATTTTGATGAATTCGATGTTGAATTTGCTTTCACCTTCAATCCAATAAAATAGAAAGACAATCATGATCACAGATCACTCCAATCCAATCGAAACTTTACATCTTTTAGAGGTCGGATGAGGGGAAAGGAGATGAATTTATACGGCAAATGATTGGTAGTAATGCAAACCCAAATCGACCAATCAAGGAAAAATAATAAGCAGAAAGAAGAGACAAATTAATATAATGTGAATAGCCAAAGATGGAGGTAGGTAGGTACCTCTGATTTTGTAACAGCAAAGACAGATTTATTCTTAGAATCAACCGTCTGTTTTTTGCTTGAACTCTCAATCTTCTTCTTGTTGAAAGATTGAAGTGCCGCCTTGCCCTTGGAAGATCCATCTTGGTTTGGTCTCACCTTCACATTAGATTTGATTTCTAATGAATCTGCAGCCATGTGTTTACGATCTTATCGATCTGATGAATCTGTTATCTTCTTCTCGGGATTTAGGTTTCTAAATCCTGTCAATGAAGCTTCCTCACTCGCTCCCTCCCTCTTTCTTTTCTCTCAAATCTGTATACGTTAGAAGTTCAAATAAAAATCGTTTTTTGAACTCGTTTTGCTGTGTCAGCTCAGAAAAAGAACGTTCAAGAAAACCGCTGGGATTCTCTCTCCGTCAGTCGCAGGTTATTACCTTGTTTGCCTCTCTGCTTGTAAGGTGGCCTTGTGGATGGAGGGTAAAAGGGTCATATCATGCTCCCTTGTTAATTTATGTCCGTCGCATGTGTGAAGCCTTCCCGCCACCTATGGCTATGAGGCTAAGACCTTCCTGCTTTCACTTACTTTTACAAATAACACGCGTGTCATAAGCGTGTTAGCTTCCGTGTTTGAGAAATTAACTTCTTTTTCTGTATGTTCCGTTTGTTTCAATGTAAAATTTTACGAAAAAATGTTCGAATAAATGAAATCGAGAATAACCCCACGACTGATTCTGATTCTCACTGGAATCGAAGAAATCAGCTATAATCACTTGAACGGATGAGATTCGAAATAGGCCAATAATCAGGATCACGGTTGATTTGAATCTGATCCGTTTCTGATTACTTGATCCCATGATTGAAGTTTTTCAGGTCCATGTGGGTTGTGGATCTTACTGGCACCACCTCTTGCAGTTGAGATTTTGAGAATGCAAGCCGCAATACCTCCCTCAGCTACGTCCCACTCTCCTTCAACCAAGCGATTGGTGATACTACCCCTTTTTCTTCACTACTTCCTTCACTTTCATTATTGTGAGGATCATGATGGAAAAATGTACCCGTAGAGATCATTATATCTGGAGACACATGTCACAAGGCATATCACACACGCAGTAGTTAGGAGACGTGCACACAACCATGAGTTAAGATAAACTATGATTAATTCACTATTGTTGATAAGGGTGCAATATTTGCACTGAAATAGTTTATTAAAACTGAGCTAAATCGTTTACATTGAAATTGAAAAATCGATTAGTAATCGATTCGGTAAAAATATTATACCGTTTATTTAATTGGTTTAAATCGACAGGTTACATTGGCTAAATATCGATTAAATCGAATAAAATGAACCATTTGGTTCCTTAAAAGTTAAACTCTAATCTTAATAATTTAGTATGTTATTTCCTCAAGACCCCAACGTCAATCCTAATTAATATATTATTTCCTCAATACCCTAAAGTTCCCAATGCCTAATCCCAATTTCAATTAATATATTATTTCTTCAAAGCCTCAACCCTAATTCTCAAAGGCTTAAACCATTAAACCAAAACTGAAAAACATAATAAGCATCCGAAAGATGTAGGAAAAGCACCTAGATTTAGAACCGTTAAGTCATGTAGTGATTTTAATATCCAACATAATAGAAATATGAGATCAACACAACTGAATAATAATATAGTTTTATATGTAAAAATTTTAAACCAACAAAAATTTCTTTCCCTTATCCATGATTCTTTCCCACGTTTTGCATAATTAGTTAACAGTTTGGTACGCTTCAAAGCTTATGTTTATTCCACTTTACTTTATAATTACATAATTTAAGATCCTTCTATGAATGCACTGGCATTTGCATTTTCAATAAACCACATTAATGTCTAAAACTGACCTATATTGGTCATTTGTCCATGAATCAAGAGATTCCAAATAATGGGCATGATAATGTGATTAAAATAAAAAATAGAAAAAGCTTCAACGTTTGAAAAAATTTAGAGAAAACAGAAAGAAAATATCAATCAATGCTACACATTGACTTATAACTTGTGCTCAACAAAGTGTTTACAACCGATGCATTAAATCGTTTATAAATAGCAATCAAAACCAATTAATGAAAAATCGTTTAAAAACTGATAAACCGAAATCGATCACTAATCGATTTTGGTTTCAATTTTGATACCATTTAGTCAATCGATTTGGTTTTGATTTTACCCTCTTATACACCATATCGAACCGGACCGGATCGTCAAACCGATTATAAACTGTTTAACACCCTTAACTGTTGATTAATTACATGTGTCAGCCATAAAAAAACAGTATCAATCACATAGCAAGGGACAATTACATAAAACTCAACCATTGGATCCTCATCAAACGGTCAAGGGACACTTCCATATCCACACGATTGCCTGCATTTAGGGATGGAGACAACAAATGTGTGCCTTGACCCCTATTCCATGATGGTAACTCATCAAATAACTTAGAATGTGCTCTAAGATCTGTGCAACTAAAAAAATACACACCTAAAATCACGCCACTCCATGCCATTCTAAAAAATAACCCCCAAAAACAAAGGTAAAACTAATCATTTTTTTTAATACTCTCTCTCTCTCTCTCTCTCTCTCTCTCTCTCAAATTAATCATATTGCTTGAGCCCTTCTCTTCCTAATCTCGGTTTCACTTATTTCATGAGTTCATCTGTTTATCTCCCCAAAGTTGACTTAGACATTGGAGTGGCCACAGGGTTATCCAACCCGCCCCTCTACTGTCTTTTTTTTTGTGACAGATGTTGTCATCAGGAACCCCATACCAAAATAGGCGATAACAATTATCACTTGCAAGGAGTTGTCCGCCGAGGTCTACCTCGCTCTTGTGCTCGTTATAGCTGGGATCGTGGTTGCGAGCAATAGCAAGCCTCTATTCCATTTGTTTGGGTTTCTGATTTGTATTGGATCCAACATTGATTGAGCTTTGAAGTTGATGGTCAAAGATTGCAATTGATGTCGGAGGTTGATAACCTTCCCTCCATGAATTTGCATCTCTACATGGCTCCTGTTGACTTTGAAAACCGCACAATATTCCTCTCTAAGTCAGATCACTGATACGATGTAAGAGAAGTAGGTAGAAGAGGCTGGGTTCTAGATCCAGGGACGGCTTCAATGCCTAAGTCAATATTCTAAAATGAAATGTAAAACAGTCGTAGAACTCAATCCATAGAAAACAATTCGTATTATAAAGACAATGTCAAATGAAGTGAATAAACTTGTAAGAATTACCCTTATTTTTGGAGTGAGGGTGCGAGCTGGATAAGGCAAATATAGACTCGTCCCATGTTAGATTGCTCTAGTTATAATAAGATTTTGGTCGTGTACTTGAGTTAAGATTTGCCGAGCTCTAACTTTTGAGTTGAACATGATAAGATCTGTCGGGTATGGTATAATTTCTTGGATATCGGAATCGTCCCCAACCTCTGGTGATACAGCTGGTTGACCCTTCGCATGGTACCACGTGGCAGCCTATGATTAATGGGTAATTTATGTACGTACCCATCAACTCTGGCCTACGGCAGCTATGTTTCTGCTTCCCTTTACTCTTTACGTCAATGTGGCTGCAATTACTGTGGAGAAGGCCAGGGATGATCATTATATGGTATTTTTGTTTTTGGGGAATGCATACGATGGCTTATTTGGTTAACTTGACGAATTTCTTAGTGATCAAACATACGAGCGCTTTGACGTTGCAAATCTTGGGGAACACCAAAACCGTCGTGGCGGGCTGGCGGCGATCAATAGAGTACTAATTTTCAGGAATTCAACGACGGTGATGAGGATGACAGGCTTTAGTGTTACCCTCTTGGTTGGGTGGGGAGGTTGCTTTATATATAGAATTGTAGTTCATTAACTAGATTATTAGTAATTTAATAACTGCCATTTTTTTTTTTTCAAAATTTTTAATTGGGGAAACTAAGGCATGTAACCACGATCCTTGAGCTCTTTTCTTATTCTTGCAAGTTAGAGATTGTTAGAGATTTATTTTTCTCTGTTCGATGATGCTTTTGGAGTAGATTTGTTACTCTTCTAAATGGTGAATATTTCTTTACTTGGGATCCATCCACTGAAGAAGACTGTTGTCCGGTGGTAATGATTTTGAGCTTGTGCTTTCATGGTTTGAAGTTTCATAAGATGATAATCATGGTTTAAAAAATAAAACCCTCTTCTCTTGATGATGATGCAGTTTAAGTATTGGGACATGGAAGGGTAAAAAGTCACTTCACTTCTCAAATTAGAATGGTTTGTCAATAAAACATTAAAGTCGATGTAACATCATCATCATCTATCAGAAATAAGTAAAGGGACTGAGACTGAGACTGTGTGTAACAACCTTTTAAAATAAATGAAAACAGTTTAAATTGTTTGAAACTTTAGGAAAATACTTAAAATTATGGCAAAGTCCAAGGAAATTGCAAGTAATTTACCTATACTATAATTTAATGATATTTCCTACATTGAGAATTTGGGTTCGAAAATAATATATCTTTACAAATTCCCTCTGAACTTCCATCTGGTACTTTGAACTATGGTTAACAACCTAACTTCGAGGTGATGGATGCCTCTAGAAGGAATTGAGAATGGAGAAATTTCAGCATATTGGATGTTTTCTTTTAAAGCTTTGAAGAAACTGCTTAAATTGATTTGTCAAAATCTGCAATCATCGAAGGCTCTCTTTGGTATGTATTGTAGAATTTAATTATATAATACATTATAACATATGTTGTTGTTTTTGTATGATTTATGGTACTTATTTATATTTAAATAAATTGATATAATCTAAAATCCACAGGTAGATTAGAAGATGTTTATCATTATTGTGATAATCTATTATTATTTCTTTATGTCTAATGGTATCAAATGGTTATTCTGTATGATTCATAATTTATTTTAATAAATGATTTATAATAATAATTCATAATCATAAATATAAGGGTAAATTACACAAACACCCCCTGTACTGTAGTGAAAATACACATAACTACCCTGTTTTTTCAAAAGTTACACAAAATACCCCTATAACAATGCTATCATACAACCTCACCCACACCGTTACTTTCAACTTAACAGCAGAGGCTTAAATTTTTTTTAAGACAAAAATACCAAAATTCGAGTTCTCCAAAAAAATCAAACAGCTAATCATTCATCTTTCTTCTTCAACGAAACAAGCTGTTTGTGTTATTCTCCAAAGAAATCTCATATGAGAGTTCGTGTTATTCTCCAAAAGTAGAGATTGAGAAGGTAAGTTATATTGGGGAGCGGGGGGTAGAGGACAACATGTCAAACTCAAAGTCTGAAATCAAAAACCCTTCTTCTCCCTTCTTCCCAAATCCACAATGAGAATTTGAAACAGAGCTCCGATCAAAATCGAAAACAAATCGAGAGCTAAGGCTGTTGGAGCTGCTGCCATGGCCCCAGGCCATGGAATCCCGACAGCGCTGCTTGTGCAACCTCTGGTGATGGGATTTTGAAATAGGGAACTCGTCGAATTGGATGATATTGAAGTTAGAGGCCATTACCATGCCTTACCGTTTTGGGTTGTCTGTAGCCATCAGACCAATAATCAATTCTGAAGAGAATCTATTGGTGTAGATCTTTCTCCTCCACGAGTTGTTGTAAACTCGTTTTCTTCTCCAGCACTCAACATCTCCCTCTTATTCTCATTCTTCTCCACGACAACTATTAGAAATTGTGGGATTCTCTTAACAGAAAAATAGGGAATGGAGAGAATTGAATTTAGTGAGCGATAGGGCAGATGCGTTTCGCGATTCTAGGGCTAGGGTCTGGGAAGGATGAAAGATGTAGATCTTTTTGGACAAGGAAGTTGTGAGCGGCAGTAATGGCGAAAAATGAGAAGATGAGTGAATGGAGAGAGGTGCTGGCAGCGATTGTTTTGGGGGTTTCAGTTTCCAGCAACTCCCATAGTTCAAACCGTAATCAAGCATCTAAAACCAAGCGTACAACCTCTCAAGCTATAAAAATCCCAATTTTTCTATCTTTACATGAGTGTAACTTGAATCAGAAAGATCAACACCACAATAAATTTCGATGTTCTTTCTTGTTTCCTCCAGAAGTTAATTCAAAAGCCCTAAACACTCATCCCGATCACTTTTTTTGGATATTCAATTTCCCATTTAGATCATTATACGCACATGATAGCAGAGAAGAAACCCACAAACATTATAGGCTCTTCTTGTTCTTACACTATTGGAAGCATCTTCAATAAGCCAAACAGAGATGAGGACTACGGAATCTGCAAGTGCTCTGGAGCATCGAGAAGAAAACGGCAAAGAAAATTTTAGAAGAGGGTTTATTTCTTCTGTTTTTTTTTTAAGCTATTGAATCTACAAATTAACGTCGGAATGTTTATTGTTCTTCCCATGACCGATGGGTTTTAGAAGAGCAAGAGAGAGAGAGAGAGAGAGAGAGAGAGAGAGAGAAGAAAAGGATACGAAGTTGAAGCAGAAAAACGATAACAGAAAAAAAAACAAAAAACCATAATAAGGGTATTTTTGTCTTAAAAAAATTGACCTTCTGCCGTTAAGTTGAAAGTAACGGTGTGGATGAGATTGTATGATAGTATTGTTATAGAGGTATTCTGTGTAACTTTTGAAAAAAATAGGATAGTTCTGTGTATTTTCATTACAGTAGAGGGGGTGTCTGTGTAATTTACCCTTTTTACCCTAAATATAAACTATAACAAAGAGAGTCTTCGAGAGAAAATGTAGTCCAAAACCCAAGTCTCTGATGCTAAAATATACTCATGCAATTTTGATGGTTTATTCAGTTATTTAGAAGGCTATGCTCAATAAGCAAATCAATACAATAATAATAGGACTAACATTATTGTTGGCATCATTGTAATTGTATCTTATATTTTTTTTTTTGGCAAGCCCATAATTAATTGTATGTCATATGAGTTAAACTTTCTCTCTGTGTATAGGAGAAGAAGAGACACTAACAAATGTTGTATTTAAAGAGTGTGTCTAAACATCATGTCTCTACCAACAGACATGTCTATTGACTATTTAAACATGTCACCAATAGTCGGACCTATTGATCATTTAAGTACTTATATTAGGAAACAAACGCACCTCTTTTACACAATTTTAAAATAAAAATTTCAAAATATTAAGATTATAACATTCGTCTTCACCATTCTCGAGTATACGTTCTTTAGCCTCATCAAGCCTTTTCACAATATGTGCAACAACAACAACAATAACAACACGAAGATCTATAAGGTATTATATGAGCGGCGAGCAATTCAGGGAGTTCAAAGAGAAGCCCTTTGCTGCTTCGGCATCCTCAAGAAGGTCGTTATGAGGTAATATATGAGTTGCAACTGTATGGGACAAGTTAAGTGCATATGATGTTGGTCGGGCGAAGATGTTGGCTGTCGGACTTGCAGACTTGTAGAAGCGATGGAGTCTATTTTTGATTGAAAGAATAGGGGGTTGAGGGAGAAGGTAAAAAAACAGGAATGACTTATAAGAAATAAACAAAAATGACTTTGCTGCCAATTACTTGAGCATATAGTGAGAGCTTTAACATATAAATGATCAAACAATTATTTTTGGCCATAACACAAAAAGGTGATCTTCATATTATTATGATTTTTGTATTATTTCTATTACGATAATACTAGCAAAAATATTATCCCAATTAAATGGGGTTGGCTATATAGATTATTGTCTGCCGATCAATTTGTTCAATGCCACTTAAAGTAAAGTAAAACCAAAACTATAT
The DNA here is from genome assembly GCA_028583415.1 of Protea cynaroides. Classification (NCBI taxonomy): domain Eukaryota; kingdom Viridiplantae; phylum Streptophyta; class Magnoliopsida; order Proteales; family Proteaceae; genus Protea; species Protea cynaroides. Next base: position 115,291,403 of record CM053276.1, on the reverse strand, counting down.
GAGTCTTTCTTTATCATATTTCCTAAAATCATCTAAGGTTTGTATTACTTTTTATTTATCTTGATAATTTTTTAATAAAAATTAACTCGAAAAACAATATAAAACACATGTTAAAAAAAAAAAAAAAAAAAAAAAGGGCCTTTAAGCCAAGTGGAGCTCTCCGATGATGTGGCCACGTGAGCTTTATCTAAAAGAAAAGGAAAGGAAAGGACGGCGTTGACGTACCGTCAACCTCTCTCGTAGACGGTCGGTCCAAATACATATACTATTTAAAGTCATTATCTTCGGAAAGAAAGAGGTTGCTGCTTTATATCCTCCTCTCTCTTGCTTCCATCTCGCAAAGGGAGGGAAAAAAACTGCTTTCATTTTCCCACTCACTGAAGAAAGAGAAAGGAGAGAGAAAGAGCTTCCATCGACAGATATTTACTCCCAATCACTGTCGCTTACGTCTTAAGCAAGCAAGGTTTACAATCTTTGGAAAAGAAAGAATAACTTTCTTTATCGGTCCCTGAAACTCCGGCCCCCCATTTGAAGAGGAAATGCTTTGCTTTAATGGGGATCCGTCAAAAAGGAACTGTAGTGTAGTCTCACCTCATCTCATATGCTTTTACCTGTACGGTCTGTACTGTGGTGGTAGAAAAAGTTATTCGATGTTATCAAGTATCAACACTTCCATGGACCCCATTGCACGGCACATCCCGGGACAATTTAAAATGTCCAATCAGGTTACGGACGCGAGATTCCCAAAGCGGGAACGCCATTTTGAAAGACTTTGAGTTTTCTGGCTTCCCATTTCTTCACTGAGCCCTCGTCTCTCTCATTCTAGTTTCGTTTGATTTTTTGTTTTAAAGGGTCTGTAAGATTGAAGAAGCTCATTCATTCAAGCTGTTAGAAAGTGAAGACTGAAGACATGGTGGATCCTGCCGAGCAAATCGATCTACCTGGCTCTGTTGAACGAATGCTCACAACGATATGTGAGCGACATTCAGTACCCTCGCCGAACATCGGAGCGAAGAGAGAGCTCGCTTCGCTTGGAGAAGAGGCATCTCTAGCGATCCTCAACGATATTTTAGGCTCCAAGCAGATTCGAAGTCTCAGTGGTTTCATTTTTTACATGGCAAAAAGGGCTCGTGGAGAAAGCGTCTCCTCCCCTGCTTCCCGCCCAAGTCCTTCAAAAAGCGGCAGTCCTTTTTCTGCGTCTTCTCCAGGTAATTTTGCTGTCATGTATCTTCTTATTTTCTTCTACATTGTTGATTGTTGGCGTAATGAGGTTCCTTTTTCTGGTTCGAGTTTTTATCTCGACGTTAGTTACTTTTGAGTTTCTGGAAGACTTTATTTCGATTCACTTTCATGTTTTCCGTGGATTTTTTAGTGTTAGTTTGGTCAGAGTTGAAAATTTTCATTATTTTCAGTGCCTCATTCCTCGGCGACTTTTGGCAGTTTTCTCAACATTCAAGTTTCCATATTATGGGTCAAAATATTTTAACAAGAGTTCCCCGTTGGATTCTGTTTTTTTTTTTGGATAGATAATTGAAGTATTGAACTTTACCAACCGAGCTATCCACTTGGAGTAAAATTTGACCATAGATGACGGAATTAGTAATAATTTAGGTTTAGAGTTTCAGCGTTATATTTCTTAATTTCTTGTACAATATCCGATTTTGTTAATTAGTAATAATAACATTCAATATGCAGTGTCTTACGGTTTCTAGTTGATTTCAGCTTATAATTCTTGTGATTGGGTGTTTCTTGTTGGCTAAGGGGACATGAGGCCGCAGACATCACGGGCTGTAACGAGTTTGTGGCGAGCAAGCACATCAGGACGACTTCCCGATTCCTATTCGCTAGCGTTGGCTGAACTTGAGTTCAAGAAATCCTTTTTAGTATTAAGCTATGCTGGGAGGTAAGTTCAATGTTGACCTTTCTTTGTACAACTCATGGTAAATTGATGAAACGTCTGGGTTGTTTCCTTTCAGGAAGAGGCTGGAAGATGTGATCAAAGTTGATGACATACTAAAATTCAAGGACTCCCCGAAAGCTAGATTTGAGTCGGATGTTTGGCAAAGCATTGGTCAAGATTGCATCGAAGAGAAAGATCGGAGAAAGGTTCGTCTGTCTTATGGTTCTATACTCTTCATTATCTTATTCTTGCCTTCTACTATTTGATGTGGCAAAGTTACTGATGTAATTTGGAATAATGGTTTGACTTGTTAGAAAAGACAGAAGTCACTATTATCTATATAGGCAGAAATTTCTGGAGAAATAAATTAAGAACCGTAGACAATTATAACCTTGGGCAGAATTGATCCATATTATAACACTACCCCTCAAGTTGGAACATAGATATCAACCATGCCCAACTTAGATAAAATAGGATGGAATGTCTTGCCAGAAAGTTTCTTTGTAAAAACGTAGGTTTACTGATCTGCAGATGTGACAAAGGGAATACAAATTAAGACATTATTCTAACTTCTCCTTGATGAAGTTACAGTCAATCCCAACATGCTTTGTCCAATCGTGCTGTACTGAATTGATCATGAGCAATGCTAATGAGATATTTGCTATCACAAAAAAAGTTGCATAGGAAATTGAATAGGAATGCATAGGTCCTGAAGGTACTATTGTCCATAGCCCTAAACTCAGCCAGAAACCATTGCTTACTTCTTGCTCCGCCAGGTAATCTGATTATCACCGACCATGGTGCATTAGTCATAAGTAGAGCGTTGATTATCGGAAGAGCCAACTCAATCAGCAGCAGTATAGACCTCAATACCATATGCTCAAGGGGAGACAAGAGAATGCCTTGACCAACAGTAGAAGTACGGCACAATCCAATACACAGCCTCTAAAGGGCTGTAGAATGGGTAATGTATGTACTGATTGACGAAGCTAATAACAAAGGCAATATCTGGCCTAGTATGAGATAGATAAATCAGGTGGTCAACCAATCTCTTATAACCTCCTTTATCCGCTAGTTTACCATCCTTTTGCAATAGATGGGAATTAGCCTCAAGACACAAGGGTGGTGTTTGCTGGTGAGCATCCCAGTGTTAGATAAATGGTCAAGGATATACTTTTGTTGAGAAAGGGAGATACCTCGATTTGATCGAACCACCTCAATTCCTTGGAAGTATCTTAACTTATCTAGATCTTTAATCTCAAACTCAGTACCCAAGAAGGACTTCAAACGGATTTTTGTCCATATCATACCTTGTGACCACAATGTCATCAACATAACAATGAGAATAGTGGTTAGCTCACCAGTCTTCTCGCTGAACAGAGTATGATCAGCACTACTCTTTTTATAACCCATTAATATCATGGCTTTATAGAAGCGTCCGAACCATGCTCGAGGAGATTGTTTCAGGCCATATAAAGTTCGTTTCAATTTGCAAATTTTACTAGAGGTTTGTTGTCCAGAGAAACCAAGAGGAACTATGAAGGAATGCATTTTTACATCCAATTGATGCAATTCCCATCTGAGGTTTACTGCACAAGTTAGGAGAACACGAACGATATTCAGCTTGGCTACAGGAGCAAATGTTTTCTAGCATTCAATGCCGAACGGCAAATGTTTTCTAGCATTCAATGCCAAACGTCTGAGTAAAATCCTTGGCAACTAACCTTGCCTTGTATATGTCAAACTGAGCCTTCAACTTTATGCTTCATAGTAAAGACCCATTTCTAGCCTACAGGTTTTTTCCCTAGAGGAAGAGTGACCAAGCTCCATGTCTCATTTTTATCAAGAGCCAGTATCTCTTCCATCATTGCGGCCTTCCACATAGGGTCAGCCAAAGCTTGTTGTTAGTGTGAAGGGATGCAAATAGAGAACAAGGATGAGACAAAATTATGAAAAGAGGGTGATAGAGAATCATATGAGATAATGTTAGAAAATGGGATGTTGAGTACAGGTTTCAACAACTTTACGAGGGGCAATAGATAAATCAAATGTAGGGTCAGAAGGAAGCTCACCATATGGAGGTAATAGCTGAGGACTTAGATCAGGAGGCGGCGATTGGAGTGGTTCAGTGCTAATGGTGCCTTCATTGTGTTGTTTGAATCTGGTTCGGGCAAAAACCTTTGGAGGAGCTGGAGGAAAGATCGGAGAGGGCTCCCCTTGAGTAGGAGCTGTATTAGAATGATCTAGGACTGGGACCATAAGAACCTCTGGAGTAGGTTACCATCCGAATTCGAATCCGATTCCTAACCATCCTATCCGAATCCGCCTCCGCATCGTGCGGATTTCTAAAAATTAAATCCAAATCCGAATTTGCATTTTAACCAGATATCCGGTTAAAATCTGATTCGAATCCGGATTAAAACAAAAAGCAATTTTCTCCTATTTATGTTGCAAAATTTCGAACCTAACATCCTTGCTGAAAATCCTTTGATGAAAAGGAGATAAAATCTTTTCCTGTGCTTGAAATTTCAACCGATAAACACTATCTCATAAAACTGGATCGTCATTGTCATTGTCTATTCGCAAGAAAAATATAGAAATCCCAAGAGCTAAACTATATACAATGACTTCTTGTGCTTCGTTCCTTGTTCGTCGCGGATAGTCACAGATCTATTGATGAAGAAGAAGAAGAAGAAGTTTAAAGAAGAAACAAAAAACCATTGATCTGCATACAATGTAGAACCATCGCCAAGAAACGAAGAAACATAAGGAGAAAGTAAATTGAGGAAGAAGAAGAAATTGCAAGAAGAAATTGGAAAACCGTTGATTGGGTCTCTCATTAATATCTCCTTAAACAATGGGTTCCAAACCCTAGAAACATGGTATGATTAAATGAGAATTTAATAGTGTTACGGTTGGAAATCGCCCGTCGATCCGCGCTCTCAATGACCTGCAATCACAGAGATGAGACAAAGGAGTGGGCGCCTAAGTCCCGGGTACACTCCGATGCCTAAGTTAGATTCCCAAGGTAAACAGTCAAGAGATAGCAGAAAGCTATCTCCAGTTTAAAGAGTGGGATGTTGAGAGAGTTTGAACGTGTGAGAGGGATGAGTAATAATAGCTTGTAACTTAGGGTTTACCTTGAGGGATGGCCTCTACTTATAGATTGTGAAGAAGCATGGAGGTACCGGGACTCAGGGGAGTAGACTGCCAATAGGATTGCCAAGTGTCGCTCTGTGGGACACTCATGTGGTAGACTCCGGGTAGGAGTCAGAGACCTTAGCCAAGGAAGCTAGGTCGGTCGGTCGGCTGGGGGCGACACGTGTCAACGTGTGAGTAATGGCTGACCGGAATAGTCGGTGTCGTATTAGACTGAGAGAAGGACTCCCCGAAGGTAGCATAATCACAATGGGACTCTGGCTTTCGATTGAGAACCGTAGCCGAGTAGGACTATAACTCCGAGTTTTACCCGAGAGGCCGGGCGCACGAGAGGCCGTATGCATGACAGGCCGAATACATGATGCCGAGTGCGAGACTCCGAGCGCTCAGGCTCCGAAAGCGCAATTTGACACGTGTAAGATTTTAAATGGAGGGGATTTTTCCCTCCTAACAGATGCCCTGCGCGTTGCCGGATGCAAGATTCGACAAAGGCAATAAGTTTAAACCGTTGAGAAAACTTGCGCCGTATGAGGCCGATTGCCAGATTGATGGCTGGATTGAATGACTCTGGGTGTTCCTGAGTGGAGGCGGTTCCATCAACCGTTTGCACGATTGTTTGAAGCGCGGGGCTCGAGGCGTTAAACTCGGGTTCCGCAAACATGTTCGACTGTCGATCCTTTGATTTGATGCGGATCGACCCTTGATCCGACGGCCACCGGGAGGCGGTGTGCCTCGAGAAGGAGCGCCATTAACTGTCGCTCGTCCTCGAAACGGTCGAATGCATCGAATGGCTGAGATTGAAACGACACGGATCGACATATTGATCCGACGGCTACCAGGAGGCGGAGTGCCTCGAGAAGGAGCGCCATCATTGCGCATGACGTCAGGATCGCCACGCGTCGCGTCAGGCGCGGCAGACGACGACCAATGGAGCTGAGGCACGTGTCCGGAACCCGAAGAGACGGTTCACGGTCACAGGACCTATAAATACTCTCCTACTGCATTCATTCAACCATTTGCTTCAGTTGCAACTGGAGTTTTATCAGAGCACTCGGAGTCTAGTCGAATTTCCCCATTTTCGATCTTTGCTTCTGCAGTCGGAGTTCGATTTCTTCCAACCAGTAAGTCTCCTCACATTTCCTTTCTTGTTTGTTCATGCTTAGTAGCTTTTCTTCCAACAATATCACTTCTTCTGGTAGAGTGAGAGTGAGCTAGAAAATGGCCCTTTCCCGAACTTCTTCTTCTTCTGAGGGATCATCCTCCTTCAGGGAAGGATGGTCCGCTGCCTCCAAGGTTTCCAATACGGTTTCAAAGGAGGAACTTGAGAAGAGTTCCTCTGAGGCCGAAGAGCGTGGTCGCCCTGCTGCCCCACGACTCAACAGGTTTCTCGTCAGAGAGGCGGCCGACCGTCAGTAACCGCATTCGGCACCGTCCCAGCATAAAAGGTGCCAAGTAAGATCAAAATCGAAGCGGCTTTGTTATCGGTCTGCCGAGCATACCAGCTCGTAGAGCCAATAACGAATGTCTGCGTTCGGCTCCTGACCTCCGATGAGCGGGCCTGTACTGTGAACACGTCGGAGATTTGTGTGTACGAACACACCCTGAAGTCAGGGCTCCGGGTTCCCCTTCACCCATTAGTTGTAGAAATTCTTCAAACCTACCGCATCGCCCCCTCCCAGCTTGCTCCGAACGGGTGGCGATGCATTTTTGCCTTTATCCTGTTCGTCCGGCGACTGGGTGAAACTCCGACCTTGAACTTGTTTCGGTCGGTCTTCCAGTTGGCCAGTCTGATCGAGGTTCGGGCTATGACCGGGTGGTATTTTTTCAGTTAGAGGGGCGGAAAGAAGCTTTCGACTATCGCCCAAAAGCCTTCCTCCATCCATGGGTGGAAGGACAAGTTTTTTTTCGTGGGTCCCCCCGCGAACGGCTCGGCTCTTCCTCTGTCGAACGTTTGGCTGGTGGTCGACGCCACGGGGTTCAACAAAATCCTCTTCCTGACGACAGAGGAGAGAAGGACTCAGAAGAAGATGATGGCCGGGGAGACTGCGCCTCTCCGACCTTGCGGATCCCGTGCAGTTGGCCGAGCACGGTCTTCTCGGTGAGTTTAATAACATTAGGACTCAGACTATGTACTGCTGCTATTTTGATGTCGTCACTAACTATTTTTTCCTTGCAGTAAACTTCAAAGACGATAAGATCGTCGCCCGGATCATGGCCAAGCGGACGGCCGAGGCCGCAAAGGGGTCTCAGCCGGCTGGCGGGCAGGAGGACACACCTCCACGGAAAGAGCCGAGGGCCACGGTCGAGGCAAAGGGCAAGGGGCCCATGCCCGAGGGGCCACCAAAGAAAAAGATAAAGTCGACCGCGGAGCTTCCGGCCAACATATATAAGACAAGGCCGGCCCCTAGGCTCGGCCGTCAGGAGGAGAAAACGGCGGGGGCTGCGACGAAGGAAGTTCGGCCCATTCAGGTGGTCGCCGCGAAGGAGACTAAGGCCGATCAGGGCGCGGTGACGCCTGTGACCAAGAGGACTACAGAGAAACCTCAGGTGGTTGATCTGACCGGGGCCATCGGAGCCTCCAAGGAGGAAGCGGGGCACGCGGCCCGTCAGAAGGGTGAAAGACAGGAGGCTCCGAAGGTACCATTCTCGCCTGCGCTCGGACTGAAGTCGACGGACTCGGTCTTCAAGAGCACAAAGGTGGCTAGAATCATAGTCACCGAGGGACGCCTTCCAGCTGACATAGCCTTCACCTCGGACCTGTCAAACGAGGAGGTCTACAGACGAGCATTTACAGCGTGCAGTCAGGTAATATTCGGAGTCTTCATCTCTCCATTTTTTTTTTCTTATTCATGTTGTCATTTCCTGACCGGTCCCTTTTGTGCAGGTGAGCAATCTTCTGGCTGAGGTCAGCGAGCGGGCTGCTCGGGCCTTATTTGATCTGGACGAGAAGGAGGTCCTGGAGGTCTCCCTACGCGAAGCTTTGAAGGCCACCGAGGAGAACTTTGTTAATAAGTCCTCGGAGGTCAAGGCCCTTATTGCAGACAAGACCAACCTCCGGGCTTCCCTGGACAAGGCCGAAGCCGCTCTCGCCGAGGAGCACAAAAGAGTGCACTTTTCGGAAGGGAAACTTCGGTCGGCCGAGGACAAGCGGCGAAAGGCCGAGGAAGATCTGCAGGCCGAGCAGCAGGCGAAGCTGGCCCTGGAAGAGAAGCTAAAGAAGTCCGAGGAAAAGGCCAGGGCTACCAAGGAAGCACTGAACAAGGCCGAGGAGGATCACCAGGAGGCTTTGTCTCGAGCTGTCGCCGATTACAAGTCTTCGGCTCGTTACGAAGAGGACGTCGACGAGGCCGCCTGCGTGTACTTTGAGGGGGGGTTAGGTATTTGAGGGAGCAATTGGCGGACAAGGGCGCCTTCAAGATAAATTGGTCCGAGATCCCAATCGTAACCCAGATTGATGGGTTGGAGCCCTAGGATCCTGTGGAGACCCCGCTCGACGCTGAGGAAGTCCTGGCGGAGCCGAAGGCCGATCGAATGCTAGAGGACGATCTTCCCCCCTACGAAGTGCCGCAGACACCGCTCGTGGAGCTCCCGGACCTTGCGCTGCCAGCCGAGGATCAAGCAAATCCAGCCGCTGAGGAGAAACGGTCTTGAAGAGACCACTTTTATTTATATATATATATATATATATATATATTTTAATTGTATATTTGTAACCATTTTTTTTGTATATCTGTTGTCTGCCAATCTTTTCTGCTCGGCCTTCGGTAGGCCAAAAATAAGTAATTAAAGTAGCTAGGGCCGGTAGCTTGTAGTAGAGTCCGAAAACGAACGATGTCGAATCCGGCTGCGGACATGCCTTAGAAAAATGGCCAAGGCATTGTTACATTTGTTGTCTTGACTGCCTCTTAGCCCGGAAGTGTTGTCGGCTTGGCGCTTAGGCTGGCCGAGGGCACTTAGGTATATCCGTGCAGCGTGATGTTTGGGAGACGAGTATGGTTTGCCCCAGCCGGGGTACTGATGTCCGATCGCTTAGTCAGGTAGATGTTGTTTCCTGTCGGAGTCGGCGTGTAAACCTTTGCAGGCAGATACGAGTATGGTCTTCATGCTACCTTGGTTTGCTTGTGGACCATGGTAGGAAGATACGGGTGTGACCTTCATGCGACCGTGGTCTGCTTGTGGACTATGGTCGGAAGGTACGAGTATGGTCTTCATGCTACCTTGGTCTGTTGGTGGATCATGGTAGGAAGATACGGGTGTGACCTTCGTCCGACCATGGTCTGCTTGTGGACCATGGTCGGAAGGTACGAGTATGGTCTTCATGCTACCTTGGTCTGCTTGTGGACCATGGTAGGAAGATGTGTGACCTTCATACCACCATGGTCTGTTTGTAGACCATGGTCGGAAGGTACGAGTATGGTCTTCATGCTACCTTGGTCTACTTGTGGACCGTGGTAGGAAAATTGTGACCTTCATGCCACCATGGTGTGCTTGTGGACCATGGTCGGAAGGTACGAGTATGGTTCTCATGCTACCTTGGTCTGCTTGTGGACCGTGGTAGGAAGATGTGTGACCTTCATGCCACCATGGTCTGCTTGTAGACCATGGTCGGAAGGTACGAGTATGGTCTTCATGCTACCTTGGTCTGCTTGTGGACTGTGGTAGAAAAATTGTGACCTTCATGCCACCATGGTCTGCTTGTGGACCATGGTTGGAAGGTACGAGTATGGTTTTCATGCTACCTTGGTCTGCTTGTGGACCGTGGTAGGAAAATTGTGACCTTCTTGCCACCATGGTTTGCTTGTGGACCATGGTCGGAAGGTACGAGTATGGTCAAAGTTTGACCTATGTCTGTGTGTGAACAGCTGGGCCGGAAGGAACGGCTAAGAAACAATTGCTGAGATGACTGAATTATACGTGCTGTTCTGTATTAAAATGAAAAATAAGCGGATTCCCTCATGGGGTCCGGTATACAATTGAGACTTAAAAATTGACAAATCTGTAAAAAGTTTCTGATTAATGATAATATTTTTGAAAGTTGGTGGCATGCCACGTCCTCAGAATTTCTTCACCGTCCATGGTGGTCAGCTTGTACGAGCCCGGGCGTCCTGTTCTAAGCACGCGATACGGTCCTTCCCAGTTCTTGGCCATCTTCCCTTGATTTGTGGGATCGGAGACTGCCGTTTTTTTAAGGACCAGATCTCCGATTTTAAATTGTTTTGGTCGGACTGTCTTGTCGTAGTGACGGGCCGTCGCCTGCTGGTAACTTGCCATTCGGAATGCTGCCGATTCCCTTACGTCTTCGAGGTTGTCGAGGTTCGTCCGTAGATCTTCAGAGTTGGTGTGCTCGTTGAAGTTCAGTATTCGGAATGTTGGATGGAAGACTTCAACGGGGACGACTGCCTTCGTGCTGAAGGCGAGCATGAAGGGTGTCTCTCCCGTGGGTGTTCGGCTGGTCGTCCTGTACGACCAGACGATACTTGGTAGCATATCCACCCACTTTTCCTTTTGGTCTTTTACCATCTTTTTCAGGCCGCACAATATTGTTTTATTGGTGGCCTCGGTCTGGCCGCTTGTCTGCGGATGTCCGATTGACCCAAATCTATGGTCTATTCGGAATTCTTCGCAAAAGTTTGCGAAGGATGCGCTGGCGAACTGAGTGTCGTTATCCGTCACAAGGACTCTCGGCACGCCGAACCTGTACACGACCGAGTGTCTGAAGAATTGTTCCACTTTGGAGGTGTCGATCTTGGTTACGACTTTAACTTCAATCCATTTGGTGAAGTAATCAATGGCCACGATGATATATTTCCGTTGATAAGTGTCTTGGGGGAAGGGTCCCATGATGTCCATACCCCATATGGCAAAGGGGAGGGGATTTGTGATCGGCTACAGTGGAGCGGCCGGAGCATGCTGCCCGGGTGCATAGAACTGGCACTTGTCGCACCTGCGGACAAGCTCGATGCAGTCGTCGTGTATTCTCGGCCAATGGTAGCCTTGGCGGAGGATCTTTTGGAAGAGCGATCGTCCACCCTGGTGTCGGCCGCATATACCCTCATGTATTTCTTTCATAACGCGCTCAGCCTCGTCTGATCGCAGGCACCTTAGCAGCGGTAGGGTATAGGATCTTCTGTATAGTACATCATTGTGTATGGTGTATTGTCGGGACTTGGCTTGGATGCGGCGAGCATCTTTCCTGTCAGTTGGTAGGGCGCCCGTCCTGAGGTATTGATGTATGTCATCGTACCAGCTGGATGCGACTCCGACGGGAGCTACGACTTCAACAGAGGTGCTGGCGTGGTCCAAGAATTCTACGTACACGGCAGAGTCCATCGCATGGATGTCTTTCAGGGATAATCTTGATAGCTCATCCGCTTCGGTGTTCTCTTCGTGACAGACGTATTGCAGCTCAACGCTTTGGAAGGTCGCGATGGCCGAATTCACCTTCTCGAGGTACTTTTGCATCCCGGGCTGTCTGGCCTCGTAGTCTCCTTGTACTTGGCGGATGACCAACTAAGAGTCGCCTTGTATCACCAGCCGACGGACGGTTAGGCTTTTGGCTAATATGAGTCCGGCTCATAAAGCTTCGTACTTGGCCTCGTTGTTGGTCGCTCTGAATCCGGACCTGATGGCAGATCGTATTTTAAATCCTTCCGGATTTTTCAAAATTACTGCTGCCCCTGCTTTGTCTTCCATGGAGGAACCGTCAAAGTTCAGGATCCACGCGGCCTCGGCTTCCTCCGAAGTCGGTACCACCTGGGGTTCTGCAATGTCTTGGTCTGGTAAGGTACTTTCGACGATAAAGTCCGCCAAGGCTTGTGCTTTGATGGCCGTTCTGGGGACGTACTTTATGTCGAACTCACCGAGCTCTACCGCCCAATTGATGAGTCGCCCGGATTCATCGGGCTTCGACAACACCTTCTTCAGTGGTGTGTTTGTCAGCACCGATATGGGATATGCCTGGAAGTACGGTCGGAGCTTCTGCGCGGATGTGACCAGGTCAGGCGCTAGTTTCTCAATCGGCTTGTACCGGGTCTCGGCGTCAAGCAGTACTTTGCTGACGTAGTAAATCGGCCGCTGGACCTTGTCTTCATCTTTCAAAAGAACAGCGCCGACTGCGCAGTCGGAAACTTCGAGATATAGCTGCAACTCGTCCCCCGGGTTTGGTTTCCCCAGCAGGGGAGGTGATGATAAGTATGCCTTGAGGTCTTCGAAAGCCCTCTGGCACTCTTCGGTCCACTCGAACTTCTCGGCTCCCTTTAGAGTTTTGAAGAAGGGGAGACAACGTTCGACAGACTTAGACATGAAGCGGCCGAGTGCGGTTTTCGGCCATTCAACTCCTGTACTTGTTTACCCCTGGTCGGTGCAGCCATATCCATGATGGCCATGATCTTTGAAGGGTTTGCCTCAATGCCCCTCTGTGAGACCATGAATCCCTAGAATTTTCCTGATCCGACTCCGAAGGCACACTTTGTAGGGTTGAGCTTCATGCTGTGTCTTCGGAGGACCTGGAATGCTTCGCTGTGGTCGGCCATGTGCCGGTCAGCTTGCTGACTCTTAACAAGGAAGTCATCGACATATACTTCCATGTTCCTGCCAATCTGTCGTCGGAAGACTTTGTTGACTAATCTCTGATAGGTGGCTCCTACATTTTTGAGGCCAAAAGGCATGACCGTATAGCAGAAGAGCCCTTGATTGATGACGAATGAAGTACATTCTTCATCTGCCTTTCGCATCTTTATTTGGTTGTAGCCAGAGTACGCGTCAAGGAAATTTAGTAGCTCGTGTACGGCTGTAGCATCTATCAGCTGGTCATTGCGCGACAGCGGATAGCTGTCCTTCGGGCAGGCCTTTTTGAGGTCGGTGAAGTCTATGCAAATTCGCCACTTGCCGTTAGATTTTGGCACCATGATAACGTTGGCTAACCAGTCCGGGTAATCGACCCCTCGTATGAAGTTGGCCGCCAGCAGCTTCTGTACCTCCTCGTCTAGACTGCCGGGCGGGTGCAAAGCTTCTCTTCTTTTGTCGCACAGGTCGATGCTGAGGGTTGACGGCCAGGTGGTATTCAATGACATCCCTAGGAATCTCGGACATCTCAGAGGCCGACCATGCGAAGACATCGAGATTCTGTCTTAGAAATTCGATCAGCTCTTCCCTTTGTTCCTCGGGCAGCAAGGAGCCAACCTGGAACGTCTTCTCTGGCTGATCGTCCGCAATCGGGATCTGTAGAAGTTCCTCCGCGGGTTCTCCTCTGTTGGGAGAAAGATTCTTGGGAACATCCACCATGTTCACCTGTGCGAACTTCAAGGCCCGCTGACTCTTCTTCTGCTCGGTGGCGTACCACCTCCGTGAAGTGTCTTGATCTGTTCGGCACTCTCCGACACCATCCTTGGTCGGGAACTTCATCACCAGGTAGTAGGTGGGCATGCACGCCTTCAGCTTGTTCAGCGAAGGACGGCCGAGGATGACGTGCGCGGATGGCCGATCGACCACCATGAATTCGACCATTACCCGTCGCTGTTTGGGCTTCTGGCCGAGGATGATAGGCAATTGGATGCCCCCCTTAACCGTAACTGGGTCTCCGGAGAAGTTGATGAGGTCGAAAGTGACGGGTTGGAGCTGGTCGTCCGTCAGCTGCATCCTCCGGTAGGCATGGTAAAATATAATGTCCACCGAGCTCCCGGTGTCTACCAGGCACTTTGCAACTTCGCAGTGTCCAATCTCGGCCGTGAAGACAAGGGCATCCTCATGGGGGACCGCGACGTTGACAAGATCTTCGACACTGAAGGTGATGACTTCTCCAGTTCGAGCTCTCTTCGACGGCCACTCTGTCTTGGTTACCAGACGCGAGTAGGCCTTTGCCGACCTGTTGGAGGTGTTCCCGGCGGCAGGTCCTCTTATGATTGTGAGGACTGATTTGCCCTCAGCTTGGGGGCCCTTGGTGATGGTATAGACCCCATCGTCACCAGGGATGCGCAAACCCATTGCTGTGGGCGGTCGGTCCTCTGGAAGCGGACTGCCGACAAACCTGCGCTCGACCTTTCTTCTCTTTGAAGCCGGGTGGGACTTCCTTCTTCTTCTTTTTCCCCGGCCTTCCGTTTTCGACCAGGATGGGATGGACCCGGACTGGGTATGCTGTCGGCCTCCAAGTCTTTCTTTTACCGACACTCTTTCTTTTTGTGCTCCCGAGGAGCCTTCAATTGTCCCAAACTGGATGGCGCCGACCCACTGTCTGGGGGGAGCCAGCCCACCATCAGGGTCTCTGTCATCCCTCCGAGCGGCGTTTTGATTATTGCCCGCGTTCGCTCGGCAGTTGTTGGGCTGCTGGTTTCTCGAAGGTGGAGGTGGTAATCCATGATCCCTCCGAGCGGGAGCCGGTCCTCGGTCTGCATGCCGAACGAAGTTACCATAGTATCCTCGTCTAATGAGGTCCTCAATTTCCCCTTTGAGGTACTTGCACTCTTCTGTTTCATGGCCATAGTCGCGATGGAAGCGACCGAAACGGAGGTGATCCTTATTCCTCCTGTTGTCAAGTGCTTTTGGAGGCGGTCGGAGGTTCCGATCGTTCTTGATTACTTCGAGGATCTCCGTCATCGAAGAGTTCAGCGGAGTGTAATACTCGAACGTCTTGTAGGGGTGCCGGTAGGTCTGATCTTTACCGGACTCTGCTTCTTTGGGTCTCCCGAGCCTGGTGCCGGGTCGGCCGTCTCAGACCTTTTCTTGTTTGCAGGCTTTGGTGCGGCCTGCAGATTGTTCACGGTGTTATTTTTCTGGGCCCTTGTCGTCTCGTCTGCGGAGGCGTACTTTTCGTATCTGGCGAGCAGGTCGTCCAGGTTCTTCGGTGACTTTTTGGCAAGGGACCAACAAAGCTAACGGTTAGTTACGCCGGCCTGCAGGCTGGACATGTGCACTGCGGGCTCAACGTCCTTGATTTCAAGTACCTCGTTATTGAAGCGCTTGATGAAGTCCCGTAGGGACTCGTCCTTCTGTTGTTTGACCGTTGACAGATGGTACAACGTCTTCTTGCACACTCGGCTTGCTTGGAAGTGCGTCAAGAATTTGTTCGATAACTGTTCGAACGATGTAACGCTCTTCGCAGGGAGATTGTTAAACCATGTGCGAGCGGCCCCTGAGCGTTGAAGGAAACATCCGGCAAATGAGGCCGTCGCTAAGAGGGTAGAATAGTGTTGTGGAGACGAATGCGTTTAAATGCTGCTCGGGGTCGGTACTCCCGTTGTAGGAATCCAAGACCGGCATCTTGAAGTTGTCAGGGGGGTGCCCTCATAATCTCGTCCGAGAGTGCCGTAATTGCAGTATAGGCCGTTCTCGGCGGGGCTACTTTGTTTTGCTCCACCTGTTGAAGCCGAGTGGTTATTTCCAATAGACGCTGCTCGACCTCGGACTGGGGCGTGTCTGGAGGCTGTGCGCCAGAACCTGGTGTTTCTTCGTTAACTCTTTCCCGGCGGAGGGCATCGAGGAATGACCCCGGGCCTCTCACCGGAGGTGGCGCAACTGACGCCTGGTGTTGATGTGGTGGGGGATGCCGAGCGACGGGTCGGGCCACGCTTCGTCCAGGAGCTTGATCTCCTGCTGGGAGATTGTTTGGCAAGGCGTTTGCAGGATCCGCCCTCGCCCTTGGCGGATGGGTCGCTTGCGGAGCTTCTGGTGGCGGATTCGGTGCCGGGTGGGGATTCTCTCCTCCTGCTATCGAACTGCTTGTTCGAGCTCCTCTCAAGACTCTGACGAGCTGCTCGATTTGCTGCTTCAGCTCATCAAACTGCTGATGAGTGACGTATTGGGGAGGAGGTAGCGGTGGTGTTACCGACGGCGTGTGGCTTGAAGCTGGCGCCGGTGCCGGCGGTACTATTGGTGCTGGTTCCGGTGCGGGTGCAGGTTCTGGGACCGGTGCGGGTGCAGGCTCACGGTCCGCCCTCGTGCTTTCAGTACTACCCATATGCACCGATGTCTCAGAAGGGGCGCGCGACACCCGTGCTCGAGTTCTTCTGTGAGCCATCGAAATCAGAGTTCCCACTTGCTAGTCTTCAAACTCAGTCAAAAGAGGCCCCACGGTGGGCGCCAAACTGTTACGGTTGTAAATCGCCCGTCGATCCGCGCTCTGAAGGACCTGCAATCACAGAGATGAGACAAAGGAGTGGGCGCCTAAGTCCCGGGTACACTCCGATGCCTAAGTTAGATTCCCAAGATAAACAGTCAAGAGATAGCACAGTTTAAAGAGTGGGATGTTGAGAGAGTTTGAACGTGTGAGAGGGATGAGTAATAATAGCTTGTAACTTAGGGTTTACCTTGAGGGATGACCTCTACTTATAGATTGTGAAGAAGCATGGAGGTACCAGGACTCAGGGGAGTAGACTGCCAATAGGATTGCCAAGTGTTGCTCTGTGGGACACTCATGTGGTAGACTCCGAGTAGGAGTCAGAGACCTTAGCCAAGGAAGCTAAGTCGGTCAGATTTGGGGCTGACACATGTCAACGTGTGAGTAATGGCCGACCGGAATAGTCGGTGTCGTATTAGACTGAGGGAAGTACTCCCCGGAGGTAGCATAATCACAATGGGACTCTGGCTTCCGACTGAGAACCGTAGCCGAGTAGGACTATAACTCCGAGCGCTACCCGAGAGGCCGGGCGCACGAGAGGCCGTATGCATGACAGGCCGAATACATGATGCCGAGTGCGAGACACTCTGAGCGCTCAGGCTCCGAAAGTGCAACTTGACACGTGTAAGATTTTAAACGGAGGGGATTTTTCCCTCCTAACAAATAGTATTTTTTTTTACCCTGGAAAATAAAATACGATTGGGTGTAATCAAATTTTTTATTTATTTTTGGGTAAATGGTGAAATCAGTTTTAATAATACTTAATCTCGATGGGTTCCAAACCTTAGAAACACGTTAGGATTAAATGAGAATTTAATAGTATTTTTTTCACCCTAGAAAATAGAAATATGATTGGGTGAAATCAGATTTAATAATACTTAATCTCGTAAACTGTCACGTACCTTGGAATTTAATAATTTTAAATATTGTAAACTGTTCACATACCTCGAAATTTAATGATTTTTAAATTCTTAAATTGTTTACATACCTTGAATTTAATAATTTTTAATCTCATAAGCTGTTTACATACCATACATATCAGAACGGATTAAATCCGATCGGTTAGGGTGGTATCCGAATTCGCATCCGCTTATGATCTCACCTATCCGAATTTGCATCCGAATCTGATTGTTCGGATTCGGATTCATTGAATTCAAATTTTCGGCTATCCATTTACATCCTTATTCTGGAGGGATCTCGATAGGAGCCTAAGCCTTAGTAGGTGAAGCCAACACATCTTCCTGTGAAATAGACTGCCCATGAAGAGGTGCAGGAGCAAGAATTAATGCCTTACTCTTATGGGACACCACATCCATAGACACAAACAACCGGCGAGTGGAAGGATGCATTGTTGTCAAGGCGTCTGGGCCTTTTTTTGGAGCCTGGGCGCTTGGCCACCATGTGACTGTGAGGAAGGCGGTTGTCGAGGTACTCTGGGCGTCGCCTAGGCACGCCTAGAGTGCCTGGGTGACCGCTTTGTTTTCATTGTGCCATTCTGAATGTTCTTTATAAGATTTATTAGGTTAGTCATGAACAATATTTATTAAACAGTACTTATTTATGACTAATATCATTTTAGTAAATGAATTTCATTTACTTAAGATATTATTCATAAAAAAGAAAATACTCCCATTTGAATCCAATAAAAATAACTTAAAATTCAAATTCCAGAAGGATAAAAAGTCAACCCTCCAGTTCAAGAACAAATACCGTATTTTTGGGTGTAGGGGCGATTTTCAACTTCCAAATGCTAGGTTTTTTTCCAAATATAAAAATTTCATAATTCTTATTATAGTAAAGCATCACAAAAAACCAAGGGTGCGCCAAAATAATCTCTTGCTTTGATGCCCAAAAAATAATTTACATTTAAACAATTTTAAACAGCATTCGCATACTCCGAACAAGGTTTGACCGGAGTGTAGTTCCTTCGTTATGACTCGGATTCAAGTAATCTCAGATTTTGTTGGAAAGCTAATAATGCTAGCTTTGCAACGAATTCGAGATTGTTTGAATCCGATCTATATTAAAGGAGTTACACTCCGATCAAATTTATTAGAAGTACGCAAATGTTAGTTATAAATACGTGTTGCTTACTTAACCCATTATTTGTTGCCTTGTTGTTTTCTTATATTAATTAAGTTATGTCTTAAATGTTGATTATTTAAGTAGAATGCTGCATATATATAAACATTAATATAACATTAATATTTTAGAAATAAAAAAAATACACAAGGAACGCCTTGGCCGCCTAGGCAACGCCTAGGAGGAGCCTAGGCGCCCAGGATGGCCCCGAACGCCTTGGATTGTCTTGTCGCCTTGACAATTATGGAAGGATGATAATACTTGTACCCCTTTTGGGTTGCCGAGTAGCCAAGGAAAATACGCTGGAGACCAGGGGGATTAAGTTTACCATGCTAGTGGTAGTTCCGGACAAAGCACAAGCAGCCAAAGACCTTTAGAGGAATGACTAAGGTAGAGGAGCTGAGAAGCATCTCCAATAGACAATAAGAACTGAGAACACGCGAGGGCATCTGATTGATGAGATATGCTGCTGTGAGCACAACTTCACTCGAATAGGTGGCAGGCACATGCATTTGAAACATTATGGACTGATTCGACCTCCAATAGATGCTGATTCTTTGGCTTAACGACTCTATTTTGAGCAAGGGTGTCAACACAAGTAGTCTGATGGATATTACCATGATTGGCCAAATACAACTGAAAGACCTCATCAACATACTCCTTCCCATTATCAGTACGAAGAATGGCTACCTTCGCATCATATTGTGTTTGAACCATTCGATGAAAAAGGGTGAAACAACAAAATATCTCTCTTTTGGCATAACAAGTATATCCAAGTCAAAAGAGTATGGCAATCAATGAAGGTGACAAACCATTTATAGACAGAGATATAATCACAAGGGAAGGATCCTAGACATTAGAATGAATAAGATGAAAAGGAGTAACACTTCTCTTATTAGAAGAAGAATAAACAGAGTGAGTTTGCTTTGCAAAATTGCATGCATCACATTATAATTGTTTTGAATAACGAAGTTTAAGAAAGCTAGGAAAAAGCTTGAATAAAGTCCCAATAGGTGGATGACCCAAAAGGTGATGCCATATACGTAAATCGGCAGAGTAACTGTGGAGGATGCAACGACGAACAAAGGAGGCTAGAGGAAGTATAGCCCTTTCTAGAGAAAAAGGAAAGGGAACCATCAAAAACCTTAACTTTACCTTTATAGGAACCAGGAAAGTACTCAGAAAATGAATGAGAGGAACCGGTCATCTGAACAGTGGCCCCTGAGTCAATTATCCGTAGAGAAGTAGAGGTGCAGTGACCACCGATGAAAATACCTGAGTTGGCAAAGTTAGAAGCAGAGGCCCTTGGTTGGGAAGTTATTGCACATGCCGATGGTGTAGAGCTAGACTGTGATAGGAGATGTTGAGGTTTGGTCATCAAATCCTCTTGGGAAAGAGAGAACTCAAGGGGAGCAATATCAAGTTCGGTTTGACGTGCTTGAACCGAGCCTATACCACGACCTCGACCACATCCTTTGCCATTGGCTGGACGACTATGAAGCGTCCGACATAATTCTTTTTTGATGTTCTTTACTATATAACTCACATTTAATTGGCTCCTTATCTGAGCTAGAATGAGCACTAGGGTAGGATGAGCCTCCAGTCGCAGGAGATCTCGAACTAGAAAACAGGGCAGATCTATTAGGTAGAGCTGATTGTAACGTCGTTGAATGCCTGCTGTCTCAGATTGGACGAGATCATATGCTTGTTCTAAGGAAGGAAAAGGGTTACGACTTAGAACATAGGCTTGAATCTGATCGAACTCAACATTGGGTCTATACACACAAAACTTGTCTTCTTGTTTAGCTAATTTTGTTGCATCTGTGGGACAAGAGACATGGAAATCTTCATATTATTCTAACTCTTGCCACATACCTTAACTCAGATTTATATTGAGACAATGTCATTTCATGCTGTTACTTAGCATGAATCTTATTTTGAATCCCGTATACTTGGGCATCATTCTCTACCTGAGAGTAGATATCTTTAGCTACTTTCGATATACTTGTAGCCAAATTCAGTAAGAAATTATCTCAAGCAATGTTAGGATGCATGGAATTGATGAGATACGGCATAACCAAATATTTGTCCAAACTCCATTTACTCAGATCTGTACCTTCAACAGTAGGCTTCTTAGTTTTTCCTGGAAGATAACTTGAAAAAGCATGGGAAGCTATAGATAAGAAGCAAGAACGATACCACATCAAATAATTGTTTCAGTCTAATTTGATGGAACAAACAGGGAATAAAGGAAAAGCAGAGAAGCCCCAATTGCTAGAGCCCCTTGGAACAGTTGATGTGGTAGTCATGTCTGACATTGCTGGTGAGATAAAGAGTAACGGAGATTGATTCGAGAGTAAGAAAAAAGGATTGCAACAAAGAAGTCATGCACATGTAACCCTTGGTGGAGATCATCACCATCAAGGGTTGGGAGGGTGGTGGCGGTGCTAAGTGAGAGGTGGCCTTGTCACCCTAGAGAAACGGTGGCAGAAGTGAGCCAAAATGAGAGAGAGGCGGAGATACGAGAGAGAGTTGCGGAGGCAAGTGGAGGTGGCGGCGCTAGATGGCAACTAGCATTTTCAGATCTCAATGGGGATCCTTTCTCCGATATGATGATGTAATTTGGAATAATGGTCTGACAACTTTGACATGTCAGAAAAGACAGAGATCACTGTTATTTATATAGGCAGAAGTTACAAGGGAAATAAAATAAGAACAATAGATAATTATACCCTTGGGCAGAACCAACCCATATTACAACTGTTCTTACTAGTAAGAATGTATCGGCCATGCTTTGCTTTTTTTTACAAGGGTAAAGAATTGAATTTTTTTCATGATTAAATTTGTAGCTATCCTTGCTGAAATATATCATTGCTTGTAATTGTCACGAGTTCTATAATTGTAAATGCACTTGCAACGAGGCCTTGTGTTATGTACATTGCATTTAGGTTTTTTGTGTATCATCGATGCATCTTTCAACATGGGGAAAATGCATGATATGCAATGGTAGCTTGAAGATTGAGTTTAGGATTATAGAAGAGTGACAACATAATTCTTTCAATTATTAGCTGCACCTGAGGTGCTTGCAAACTTTTCATTCGCTTACATCTAAGTTTCATTGACTAATCACTTAATTGTTTGTGTTGCAGAATTTTGATTTAGATCATGAAGGAGCATTCTTATATCGCTGTTTGGTTGATTCAGAAGGGAATTGCGTCTTTAAGGTTTGAATTTCTTTCCATCTGTTTTTTCTAATAGTGGCAGTAATGTGTGCTTCTTTTTCTTTTCAGTTTAAAATTCATGTCCGCTCTATCTGTTTGTGAGCAAAGGGGAATGAAGGGAAGTGAAATAACTAATTATGAAAATGGAATCTTTTGTAATTATGACTTCATAACTAACTTCAAATTTTCCCAAATATGGTCACTAAACCTCTCAATTGCAATCTTTATTTTCTATTCAAAGCCAAGGAATTTAATTTTGATATTTTTTGGGTTTATTATGCTATCATTGTTCGTAATAATTACCAAAGTTTCTTATGTTTTAATTTCATTTCTTTTCCTATTAATTTGACTTGCAACAAGACGGAGCTGTCAAGATAAATGCAGCCAATGTTTACGTCTTAAGGATAGTTTTGGAAGCAAAATTTTAAATTTTATTAATAAATAAAAGCGGATGCTGCGATGGATGTATGGCAAAACTAGGAAGGATAAGGTAATGAATGAGCAGTGTATTAGAGTTGATTTGGGAGTAGCGGCTGTATATAATAAGCTACGGCAAAGTCGTTTGAGATGACATGACCATGTTCAATGGAGGCTTTTAGATGCTCCAGTACGGAGGATTGGAGGAGTGATTTGATTGAGATAGAAGGATCTAAAAGAGCTAGGTCAGATCTAAGTTGACTTAGATGAGGCAGTCAAGAAAGACAAATGTAGCTTTTGCCTTAATTCAAGTATGACCTCAAACAGAACTGATTAGAGGGCAAGAATCCATATAATTGACCCCCTTTAGTTGGAGTAAGACTTTGTTGTTCTTGTATAAATGAAGACAAAGTTTTTATTTTTATTTTTATTTTTTATTTGGGTAGTTTATGGTGTCACAAGTGTTTGTGACCTTTCTGAAAAGCACAATAAAGTTTTGAACCATCCATTTTCATGGTTTTCCAATCTAAACCATCTGTTCCTATTCAGAGTTGGAAGAATGCACAGTAATGGCTGGAGTACTGGTGCACATGCATAGACATACATGGTCTTTGTGCCAATTCACATTGGATATTTGATTGAATTAGATTGTTAAATTTGACATATGGCTAATCTGTACCATGTTTTCCTGTCCAATTATGGAAATGGATATATTATCTGTCCACATGGCAGAATAGGTGTGTTGTGATGTTTGGAAAAATAAACAATAATATTTCCCCTTTTTTTTTTTTTAAATAAAAGCATCCAAACTGAAAGTGATGGTTTGTTGTTGGTATTGTAAAGAGGGGGGTTGTGTTTTGTTGAAAGTCTCATTACTGCAGGGCGAGACTACATGTTGCACTTTTTGCGATATATCAATTAACTTCTCGGAAAAGGAAAAAAGGAGTTATTCAATCCAAAAGAACATGGCATGTACTCTGTTTTTACTGAATTAGTGTATGGACTATATGTTTTTCGTGTTTCCTGCTAAATGATTTGCAGATCTATTCTTTTGTTGAACTCTCTTTTTAAGAAGCTATTTCTCTGTCAACTGGTAAAACCTATTTAATGGTTCAGGGTCCATATTACGATAAGCGGAGAACTCATCTTCAGAAAGTTTTAGGTGATGATAATGTACTGCTGGTCAAGTTTTCTGAGGAGGAAGCAAACGGAAAAAGTTCAGCTATCAGTTCTTGCACTTCTATCTACAATAAAATTGCAGAAGAAGGAATTTGGGTTGGTCGACGCAAATACCATTTCTTTGGTGGGTTGTTTTATTTATGCTTATAATGACCAGTCATGTTTGCTTGATTAGTTCCAGCTTATCTTTTAGTTCTTTTTGTCAGGGTCACAACAAAGAATTTCATGGCAGCGCCATCAATGTTGGCCCGGTTTTATTATTCTATAGTCAGCTTCATTGTTGTCAAGGCGTGGCCTAGGAGCCCTGTCAAGCCTCCAACGCCTTGGTTCGCCTTGGCGCTTCGACAACTATGGTCAGCTTATGCCTTCACATTTTGACTTGACCCTGTTTTTGAAGATCATGATAAAGCATTTTGTCCACTATACCTGTTTTACCTGATCTCAGGTCAATGAGAAATTTGCTGGCCCTTATTGAATTATTTGGAAGGATTGTCTTGCATTGTAGATTTTGCTTGCATCTCTTAAAATGTGTACAAAGCTGTGTAGCAATTCTATTAAAATGCCTTGGTAAGCATAAGTGATGGGGGCCCTGGTGCCTGAAACCAAACTTTGGCCTAGAGCTCCAAGGTCCCTTCCTTAGCTCATTTACTTTCTTCATCTGCAGTGGTTGGGTTTTTTTTTTTTTTTGCCCGTTTAAATTTGTCCAGAATTGTTTGTCCACTGCATAAATCGAATAATGGATTCTTGGAATGTTCATTACATAACCCTAGTCACTAATTACCATCTCTAAAAATATGAAAATTAAAGGAAGGAGGAGTCTCAACTTTTGACATGGATAATAATGGTCTTTAAAGCCATAACAGCTCTTTAAATTTGGATTTTTCAAAGAGGATGGTCATTGTGGGAATACGGGACCAGAATCAACTCAAGCATCCATCGAAACCAGAAAAATAAACCAGTAGCAGGTTTCGATTTCTCATCAGTGGAAGATCAATCTTTCATCGTGGGCAGCAAAGAGTGATGGGATCCTGCTCGCAGAGATGAAAAAAAAAAAAACGATGTACGATACACTGAAAGAATCAGGTAAGAAAGTGCAGCCGTAAGGAACAATATGTAGCAGTGGTGGCTGCACACCACAACGGAAACCTTTATACGACTCTCAAACCGGCACCTGCTCTGATACCATGTAGCAGTTTACAATAAAAACAGTAAGAGAGAAAGAAGAAAAGATGGGAGGTTTAATTCTTGGAAGAGGAAGAACCGATTGTCTTCTCCTTCTCCTGAGGTTCTTTTATTTATAATCAAAAAGGAAAAACAATAGTTTAGGAAACTTCCCTAATTACAATCATAAGCTAATTAGGAAAATAAATCTAGACAACTTAGGAAATAAATCCTAACAATAAAGGGAACCTATAATAACCTATCTAAATAAACTATAAATAACAAGGTGGGACCAGTGGGGCTCATGTGCACATAGCGGCACATGGTATCGCGAGCACTAATATAAACCATATATGGTACACAGTCACATTAAAAGCAAGCTTGAAAAGGGTGTTGCATGGAGTCTTTCCTTTAACTTTCTTGACTATCTACTTCCATTCGTGATCACAAGGCCAAATTCTTCTTGTAGTGGGCCAGCACTTTCAAATATTTTTTCCCAGACTCTAGAGGAGAAAGGACACTCGAAAAAATGATATTGAACATCTTCTCTCGATGCCTAGCAAAGATCACAACTAGAGCTTTGAATAATGCTTCGGTCATGAGACGTTCTTACATAGTGTGCAATCAGTTTTTTGTTTTTTAATCTCAGTTCAACTCAACTAAGCTCATCCTGACTAAATGGGTCAGCTGCATGGATCATGTTTCAAGGTTGTGTTCTTTTAAGCTTTTATTAGCAATAGGTTAAGGATAGTACATCAACATGATTTATTGTCTAACTAATTTGTTAATTTTTACAGTATTTAAAGATGGTGGCGAGGAAAAGAACAAGGATCCAACATCATCTTGTATCAAGTGTTACTTTGTTTGTATGGCATCCAATGCCCTTTTAGACCTTAAGAAACCATATCCTTTATTTGGTAAATCTATTCATGAAGCACGCTGTGTGTTTATGCATGTTCACACAGTCCAAAGTCTAGTGGTTTATATGAAGAGGTATGCAATAACACTTTCTTTATTTTCAACGATTTCTAATCATTTATGTGCTGTGAAGTCATTGTCCACAATTGCGAATGCAGGTTCTCCCTCATTTTATCAAAGACTATCAAGCTTGATGTAGATTTTGCATCCGTGGATGTTCAAATGATTAGAGATGAACCTTGCCTGGTATTGTCTTTTGCTTCTCTCTTTAGCAAATGGTCATTTGGCTAATGATATATAGATCTCTTCACTTAAAACGGCTTAGGTAGTTTGACTTTAGCTCGGTTCTCTTCTATTGCAACTTAATTTTTCTGTATTTGTCACATAAATTAACAATGTTTCCCTATTGTTAGGATGAAAATGGGTGTGCTGTCCATGATGAAGATGGGAAACTTCTTTTACATACTGATGGAACTGGTTTTCTTTCTGAAGATTTGGCTTTGAAATGTCCAAGTACCGTACTTAGAGGGATGTGCCAGAATCATGGAGAGATTAAGGTCTGTTATTTTGGCTTTGTTTTATAATTGTCAGCTAACTAAATGTTCATTTATAAATATTGTGTTGATTGATAGAAGTATAGGAACCAAAAAATTTTCTGTACCTTAACTTGAATGAAGTTATTGTCCATCTGGTTGTTAATTGTTTTAGATTTGTGAGCTAGGAAATTTTATTGATCAACTTTTTTTACCATTTGTTTATATTTTGATATGGGAAAAGGAAGTATACGCTGCCGGTGTGTACTACTCTCTCACATTCCTCTTTTCTCTTTCCTACTTAAAATCCCTCAAATGAACTGGCTATCAGCTCTCCATGAACTCTCATTTCCCCTGCTGGTTTGTATATCCCTGAACACGCCGACAGCATCTAGATCCTTCTTCCTTCTGATGGTCTTGATGAATTTCACTAACATGATGCTAATCTCTTTATTGTCCCCATTAGAGAAATTAAATTAAGAGGTGTGTGACTACCGAATGTAGTGTATGCATACTAGAAACTTATATCCTTGTTCTCGTGTCGTTGGTTTTGCGCTTTAATGTTCGATTAATTGGTTAGTGGTTATAGGATTGAAAGAAGTGATCTGCAGAAGGCCTGTTGTCGCTATTTTAGGTATTGGGAAAAGTGTGTGTGCGTGTGCATGTTCAGTGCATGTGCATGTGTTTGTACCTTAAGTAAATAACTGTAAAGGTAAGATTTGGACAACTCTGCAGTGTAAATACATGCCCTCTTAAGTCAAGGCATTTACAAGCCTTGCTTGTTGGGGAAAGTGGGAATGTGCGTTACTGATTACTTTGGTGGGGATATCTGCCGGCCTTCACATAAATACAAATCAGCCTCTTTTTTAGTTTTTCTTTTTTCAACTGGTGAAATTCCACTTTAATCTTGGTCTTGTCCTTTTGTATGGGTTTGTGTCAAATACTGATGGCATGTTGCCATGCCATTTTGGCGCCATATCATTTCTGTCAATGGTATAATTAATAATATGATGGACTAATGCTTTTAAGGAATTCAAGTTCAAATCTCAGCTAGTGTGTTCAGTCATTGTGTTACTTTTACACTCTATGCCCTTTTCTTTGTCTTTCCTTCTAATAGCATCCTTTTTGGAAAGGAGAAAAGATTCAATTAGAATTCAGAGATGCTAAAGCTTCCTAGCTGGAAATTATCCTTTTTTTACTTGTTTTATGATAAGTTCTAGGGAAATTTATTTGTACCTCCCCTCAACTATGGTTTAAATACAACTTCTGCCCTAAAGTTGATCAAAATTACGTATATTACCCCTAATTGCCAAACCATGTTACACACAATCTCACCATGTTAGAGGATTTCTGTTAATTGCTGATCTCAACTCTCCCTCAAAATTTGAAGCTAAAAAATACCCTTATTCAGATAGTGAAGGTTTATATTGTCCTTTTGAAACTTGAAATGACAAGTTTAACGTCACTTATATTTCAAATCTCCTTTCTATTTCTCCACCACACTTCGCCATCACCACCACAAGCGACGGAGACACTGTCATTGAAGCTACCTTATATTTTGTTTCTTTTGTTCGTCTTCTGTTGTTTTGGAATTGCTATTCTCCTTCTTCGATTTGCTTATGTTTTTGGTTACGGGTGGATCTTGCGATTCCTGCGATTTCTATTTCTTCTTCGCCCCTGAAAATCTAACATCACCGGTGGGATACTATGTATTGATGCCTCCATTACTGTGGTCGTTGCTGTTGGATCTTCTTCCAGCTCTGGTCGTCGCAATCTTTGAACCACCAAACACTAGTGCAAAGGCTTCGATTTCTATTCAGTTGTGTTTCAAGATTTGATCGCTCAAGGCTACCTCTAACTCAATTCTAAAGTTTTATGTTACCCAAAAAAAAAAGGTCTTATGCATCGCCGACTGGACAAGATGTCGTCGCTTTGAAGGAGCCTAGTTGTGAATCCTGTCGATTCAATTGGTTTAAGAAGCAACCGGTTTATGGATTTCTATAAAGTTTGAAACAAAGGAGAAGTGGTAAAAAAAAATATTGAAACGCCATCTCTCCACATTTGCTAGTATTATAACCATCTCCAATGCGGTACACCAGCAAAGATGCTTGGTAAATGACTTTCTCCTTCTAATTTACTGTCAATGTTATGGTTTGTAGAACATTTCTTCCACTGGTGGTTTCTAAAATTGGATTTGAGCTGTAGAGATAGAGGGGTTGTGGTTAGTTTTTGTATGAAGAATTGGGTGGGGGATTTGAATTTATTTTGGGGAGAAAGCTTGCCAGAGGATTGTTGGAGTAGTTGCTGTCGAAGGAAGTCATCGCAGATGGAATTTGCTGGTTGGTGTTGTTCTGCGTGAAATGAAAAGAGAACGGAAAGAAGATAGAGTTATCAATAAGACAAAGATGAAATTTCATGTCCCAATAAGGGTAACAACGCCTCTTTACTCTATCTTCTTCCCATTATCCGGTTTCATTTTGCGAGGAACAACATTTCTTGGAACTTACCAAAGAGAGGAGCTACTGGCAGCTGCTAGCTGGAGTTGATGTTGGCCAGAGGAAATTACTTGAAGTTCTCGCCGAACCAAATGGAAGTGGAAATTGCTTGAACGTTGGAAGCAATTTTAGGAATGAGACATTTGGTTAAATTTGTCATTTAATCTTTTAGTAGTTTGGGAAGGTGAAACTTGTCATTTAATCCTTTATTGCTTGTAACCCCATCAAGGGTAAAGTTGTCATTTAAATTTTAAGCTTAACACTGTTAATTAAGGGGAGCGGATGTAATTGTCAGAAACTATTGGGTAGAGGTTGTATTTAGACCACGGTCCAGAGGAGGTCAAGGTTTTAAATCTCGGTTCTCAGAGGCGTTTAGGCCTCCTGGAAAACCGAGATCTTGAGATCTCGTCAAGACAATGCAAAAACCTGAAACACCACGAAAAAGGTTGTCTCGGTGGCAAAATGTTATTTTCTAAGCTTTATACTTTAGGGAAACCGTATTTTAGCATACATAAACACATTTAGAGCATAAAATTGTAAAAATAATCACACTTTGTGGTTGTTTGGGTTTACACCTATGTTTTGGCAGTAAACGCTGATGCCTGTTGTAAACTCAGGCTAATATTGGCTATTATACTCAATAAATCTTCAAAAATGACAAATGAGACAATAAAATTATGTATTAGGGAATGAGAAACAAAATAACAATTCATTATAAAACAACCCAAGTATATCATACAAATCATTATTGCATAGTTCAATACTGGATAATATATTAAAGAAATCCTAATTCCTAATTCCCTAGTCCCCATGTGCCCATAGTCCACATACAATGTCTAATAATACGTTGAGTGTCGTGGATGATCTATCAGACTATCATCATACATCTGGGAAAGTTGTTGACATCAATTGTCTTCCAACTGAGCAACATAGTCTTCCCATGACATTCTTGAGGCGAAGTAGGTCCGGTCCGGTCCGGTAGTCTTGCACATGATTCATATATGCATCCTCATCAATGCCTTGCAGAATCAAGGAATAAAGTATTGTGTATCAGTGGCGTATCGATAGAGCGATTTTAAGAGACGTATCGTATCGTATCATGGATACGGTGGTTACACTAAGATAAAATAGATTACGGGGCCAAATACACACGAGAATGATTAGGGAACATGCAAAACACAATTTTTAAGTATAAAAAAACTATAATAAACAATCTTGAAGTATTTTCAAAGATTAAAGACATAGTTGATGACATTCAATGAGCTACAACTTTCGGTTCCCATGAACTGTAGGTTTTCAGCAAGGAAGAAGACAAAAAAAGTGACAAAAAAATCAGTTGTATTAAGCTGTATAAGTGCGTGTCGACCATATCAAGGTGTATCGGTTCGTATCGAGGTGTATGGAGCCGTATCGGTAAGTGTATTTTATTTTTTGCGAGAATAAAAACATAAGTATATCGAGTGTATCGATCGTATCAAAGTGTATCGAGCAGTATCGGTTTGATACAGTTGATACATGTGGATACATTTTTTGTTTTAAAAAAAGAGATACGTATCGAAGAGTATCGTATCAACCACTACCGCTACGGATACGTATTGGTGGATACGGGGCGTATCGTATCGATACTTAAAACCATGTGAAGGATACCTTTCTTAGGGAAGAATCGATCAACGTCTAAAGTACTACTCCGGTGGGAACACTCTTGTGGAAGCACGGATGGAACGAAAAAGAAACTGTCCACAAAATTGGATGATCCTCTCTGACTCTAAACTATTGAACGATTGTCAAAGGAAGAACCATATGCAGTGGGATAGGGAATGAAGTGGGTATCACGAGCATCACCATAATCATTTAAAGTGTAGTCTGACCCAGTGCTATATCCAGGAGCAGTCCGCTGCTCATGTCCACTGCCGTAACTGCTATCCTCCTCCACACTTAATCTTTGTAAGCCAGTAGAGAGGTCATTAAGTATGAACGTCGACGTTCTAGTTCTACGTGATGAGGATGGTGCACGTGCACCATGGTCCGTCTCCTGTGTTGCATGAGTGTATTGGCTCTCCCCATTGTATCCAACAGGTGATGCTTGTGGCTCAGGATCAGCCCCAATATTGATAATAGTGGCTCGACCTCCACATGCACCCCCACTTCCACCACCACCTCAATGTTCACTTCCAATAGATCCACTTCTACTCTAACTCCACTCAGGATTGTCCGTATCAGTGCTAGTAGGAGGGTCAAATGGCATGGGTGACGGTGTATGTACACCACTCTTGTTCGAGACTAGAAACTGATCAACATTAACATCTAACTGTTTGGCTAATTCAGGGTCTGACCTCCCCCCAGGTTGATCCATTGCTGGTACTGCTCTGTCCCGCACCTACTCTACTAATTGATCTTCTTCATCAGAGTCAAGCTGGAAGATGTCAGTGAGCTCGAGCGGAGTATCATCCTTATTTTTATGGGACAGGCTTTGTAACTTTAGCCTCATGTTGTAATGCACAAGGATCAAGTCATTTAGCCATTCAGAGCCAAGTTGATTTCGCCTCTTTGAATGAATGAGGTTAAAAGTACTCCAGTTTCGCTCACAGCGAGATGTGGAGCATGTTTGAGCTAACACTTTAGTTGCTATCTTCTTCAGGGTAGGGGACATCTTTGCCATACAACACCCACCATTCAGTTGCATAGGAACAATGACATATTTTAATTTCATATGTCATTTAAACTTAATACATAAAACACAAGAACAATAACAGATTTTAATTTGCTTGCAATTTCCATACTAGGATCAGTAGTGTCTCGGCCAGCCACTACAGAGGGGGAAGAAAAACTCACATAGCCTTCCCTGAAGGCTTTAATCTACCCACCATAAAAAACTTATAAATATTTGCAATTACAATAAATAGTTTTGCCATATTTCCAGTAATTGAAACATACAACTTACCTCTAGATTTGCCATTGCCTATTTGGTTGGATTTGGTTTAAGCGTTGCAACCACTTGTTTCACTGCTTCAATCAGGTCTGCGTTCTTCCCAAGTATATGCATAAATCGGTACTTGGGGTTCAAATTGTTTGCTGAAATATTTCATAGTAGACAAAAGATTAAAACAAATAAAAATTTTATTGGTACATAGGTAACACTAAAGTAAATATATCATCAAATTTACTCACCAGCCTTATGCAATGGATGCATTAGTTGGCTCTCCCATCGGTCATTGATGATTTTTATATAGTTCTTGTAGCCACGTGGTAACAGTTTTAACACGTGTCTTAAATGCGTTCATGGTAGCATAAAGGAGTGGCATGGTAAGTTTCCGTTTAATATCTACATTTCTTTGCACCTGCACTACGGGATGCAACACGCTGACTACCACTTAAACGTTTTGCCAAAATTCATCTGAAGCGATTGTAGTTTGTGCTTGCACTCCAACAGGGGAAGATGACTCTCTCTATGCAAACCAGTCTTCAGATGCAGACATCGATCTGAGTCCGGCCATCTTCGCCTCATAGCTCTTTTATGCTATGAAGTTCATCGCGAATCTTGTGGCGCCTGGTCTGACCAAGTCCTGTCCACATCTCTCCCTGAGCATGTTCAAAGAATAACCGGGGTTATAGATGAAAGTGGTGACTTGTCTTGCTTGCTTAACCACTTTCTTCACTTTACTGAGCTTGCCCATGTCTTTCAACATCAAATCAATACAATGGGCTGCAAATGGAGTCCAAAAGAGATTGTACTTAGCTATGTTCATCATCATCTCCCTTGCCTTTTTCATAATTCCACCACTTGTTCCACCAGTCCATAAATATATTCTACATCTTTTCGCTCAGCTGATACATCCACAGACCTAAGGAACACCGTCTCCCCATCACAATAAACCATGAAGTTGAATATGAACTTTCTGGTAGGACCAAACCAACCATTACACATAATGGTCACTCCATAATCTTCCCGATTCTTTTTCATACTCGGAATCCAATCTTGTAGTTCTTTCATCTGTTTAGGAAAATATTGATTCAATACCTCATATTGATTTGTGCCTTTAATCCCTGGGCCGGCCTCAACAATTGTGTAAGACCCGCACTCCATAAACCCGATCTAAACCTTGCTTTCATGTCGTAGTAGGTCTTCCGATCATCACCGGGCCAGACGGGACGAGCGGATGACAATCAGGTACGAAATCGGACCAAAGACGGACAACTAAGTATGATTTTATGTTGACTGGTTGATGGTACCGGTCTACATACCGGTCGACCGGTCAACTCTGCGCAGTTGCCTACGGAGATCCGCGGGTTCCACTTTCCTAAACCCTAATACCTGGACCTTCCTAATTCTAATAAGGTTACTAAACCCTAATCCTAGCCTATATAAACACCTCTAACCCTCCTCAAATCCTTTCCATTACTACTCACAAACCCTAGAAAGGAGAAGGAGGTTGGAGAAAGAGAAGGAGCTAGGAAGAAGAAGGAAGTGCCGCTGTTGCCGTTCGACGACGCTCACCCTTACGCCATTTGATGGTAAGTGTTTTAATCATTCTTCTTACTCTATGACTTTAGGATAGTTGTATGGTTGGATCAATGCCATGCAAAGCAGGTATTGATCTAAAACCATAGTTGGATATTAAACCATTAAACCCTAATTTGCCCGTCAAACCCTAGATTCGAGTTCTAGGATGATTATCATCAAAACTAGATTTGAATGAGTTGGAGATAACTCTAACTTAAAGCTAAAACTTAGACTGGATAGGAGAAACCCTGGAATCAATAGAGAATGATCGACGACAGTCGAAAATCAAGTGTATGGTTTTCCGGAGACATACCGGTCGACCATACCGGGCGCAGGTCATGCACCGGTACCGCGGCCAGTACCTCTCGGGAAGAGGCCTGTGGGGACCGGCTGACCATACCGGTCGCCAGTTTTCCCCACAGAGTTGCGACCGGTACCTGCGACCGGTCAGCCCTGTGAGATGTATATTTGTCATCGTTGGTTTTTTCGACCAACGTAAACCTATTATAATTAAACCCTAATATTATGTAGGACTCTGTGATAGCACGTTTGGATCTTGCGACGTGGAGCAAGCTATCAAACGAACGTCAGGTAAGGGAAGCTGACCTATATCCTAATAATTAATGGACAGTATACTGTTGTTAATAACAATGGATATGTGGATTGATGTTTGTGCATATCGCATGTCATCCTTACTTTCAGCTATTATTATTGTTCATGCATATTCCATATGATAGGATGTGATTGCTAGGCATGTGGTTGTTTTCTTTGGAGTGTGGAATGGGAAGGGCATGGGGCCTGGGATCATTCCTCACTCTGGCACCTTTTGTAGTATTCTATTTTAACATGCTTGGTACGGGTGGGGTATCAGGGGAAGGTCGTGGCACGGTGATCTCCGATGTTGACGTTGACCTGGCCATGATAATGTGGCACTCTGTCTCCGATGTTGACATTGGCCTGGCCACGATGCTTTAGCTCTATCTCTATGCCGTAGGGAGTTATGTTGGGATAGGGTCTACCTGCGTATTGTTCTATCCTAGTATGTTTGTTGCGGGTAGGGTATCAGGGGGAGGTGAGGCATTGTGGTCTCCAGCGCGGCCTGCACGCTCTAGCTCTATCTCTATGCCGTGGACGGCTGTACTGGGATAAAGCCTACATTGATGACATATAGGATTGGTTAGTTGCGAGCCCAGTTTGCAAGCCCTGGCCAGTAAGGGCTTAGGTACTGGTATGGGTGGAGTATAGGGGGGGGTGTGGGTATACCTTAGCTCTATTTCTATTCCATGATGGGTGCATGTGGGTCGGTGGTGGTGTGATCTACTATGCGATGCCACACATTCGTGTATAGAGGTGAGGCGGCCTCCGAACCTTTCTATAGCACATTGCAAACTTAAACCAGACCACAACATAAAATGATTGTTACTCATGCATAATATTGAGAAACTGTCTGATTGTCTTACTGAGCTAAGTTGTGAGCTCACCCTTTGTATATACATTGTTTTTAGATGTTGATGCAGGTTACACGGTGGACGACTACGTGAACGCTGCGGCGTATGGTGGCGTTGCTACTTTGATGTACAGGCAGGGGAGGACGAGCATGACGCTTCATGCGAGTGTTCCTTCTGCGTGTACCTTTGATTGACTTTTACTTATTTTCAGTTATTTTCGGTTGGATTTAGTGGATGTAAGGATATTATATTTTATGTTTGGAAATTTGGATAATTGATTATGTTATTTAAATTTATCAATAGATATTCAGTTCATTTATTTAAAAACTTCCGTTTTATTATTTATATTCTGGTTGTGGTTATGTGCAATGGTTTTTATGAGTGGACACGATCTTATAGAGATCCTGGTGTGAACCGTTGGTTCAGTAATGGTTCACTCACACTTCTGGTTTAGCCGGAATTGGGGTGTGACAAATTGCATCTAGCATGCTCTGATAGTAGAGGCCCGTGGTGGTGTTTGCTGTGATGTTGTGAAAAAACGACCACTTAGAGTAAGCATAACCTACTGATTCCTTAGATTTTCCTCCAAACATTCCCTTTATTTTTTTTGCTTGTTTTCGGACTTCCTAAATGCTTCAGGATTTTGCCGTAGCACTCCAACATAATCATCATCCCATGGCTGAGGCATGGGTCGTTCCCTTGTACTTCGTGATCTTGGAAGACAAGAGCCAAACCCTCTGCTTCGTGTCTGTTGTTGAGGTTGAGCTGATCCACTACCACTTCCACCCGCTCTAGATGAACCTGCTCTTGTCTGTTTCCTTTCCTCATCCGTTCTTAAAGTTTCCTTACTAGCCATTGCCACATGGCGCATCTATCTTGCCTCTGCTTCTGTCATGTCACGTAAATCCCACTCCCCACCATCATATTGATCCCCAGAATCTGGTGAGGTGCCTCGAATTGCCTCTTCAAACTGCTCTTTTTCTTTTTCTATGGCTGCCCTCCTGTGCCTCCCTTCCCATAGCTATTCACCGATGCCTTGGATATCTCTACCGGACACTGCGGGCATATGACAACATTTTTACCCAATCCACTCAAGTGTTGCTTCAGTCTTGTGATGCCACTAGGCTGAAGCTTCTTCCCATAGAAATTACATTGGGTCTTTTTTCTATCACCCTGAATGGCACTCCTATACTGCCATGCAGGTTCATTACGGGAACTGGCACAGTCTCCTCCATCGCCCGCCCCAGAACTTGGTCTAGACATTATCTCTAAAAGCCTTCCAAGCACTGTTTCATAGATTAAACAAACTTCAATAACCTTACAAACTTGAACACAGCAGAAATTACATCTTAAAATTTTCTTTATATTTTAAATGCGATCAGAATCTTTTTCCTTATTTTCCCCTTTTTTTATAGAATTATTTAACCATTTTAAATTAATTTTTAATTACTGAAAATTACTTTTTTAATGCAAATAATTAAAAAAAAATACCTACAACAATTGAAATCCAAACCTAAAATCGTAGGACCATAGACCAGTCAACGGTGATTAACATAAAAATAGCTCATCATCATCAAAATAGTATTATAATAATTATTTTAAATTTTAATTGCTGAAAATTCCTTTTTTTATTGCAAATAATTGAAAAAAATACCTAAAACAACCGAAATCCAAATTTGAAACTGTGAGCTCGTAGATCGGGCTCACGTATCTAACATATAAAATGTCATCAAATTCTACGAACTTCACTTTTTTTTCTCTCTAATGTAAAAATCTCATTTTTGGCGAAGAATCTTGCCTTTAACGGTTGATACGGAGCTCCTACAGCAATCTCCGCACTCCAAAGCACCACCGACAACAATTTCAAAGAGAAAACTAAGAAGAAATGAGAAGGATTTGAAGTTTTGTTGAAAAAACTCAAGAAAACATAGGTAGACCTGTTCTGGGTCAAGTTCTCGACCGAGAACAAGGGTTACCCCTTCTATGTAGTGAAAAGAAAAAGTAAAAAGCAGTTTCTCGAGGGATCTGGCTAAGAAACTGCCGAGAATTGAAAATATGCCGAGATCTCGGCTGAAAACTTACAGGCGAAACTGAGATTGGTTATCGACCTGTTTCTTGTCTTGGTCTTCACTGAGAAGACAGATCTCGGCGAGATTTTAAATCATGGGGGAGGTACCAGTAAATTTCCCTAGTAGTTATTTTCACATTAGACCCTTTATTATTTACCTTAGCATTTTCTAAAAGTATCTTCTTATGTCTAGTAATATTTTGGAAACTTAAATTGGATGCAGAAGTCCAATATTGCTTGAATCCAAATTATATTGATGGAGTTACGCTCTAGTTAAACTTTGTTCAGAGTATTCGAATATTGTTTAAAGTCGTCTGTTTGAAAATATTATGTTGGATATCAAAACAAAAGATTATTTTGGCGGACTCTTGGTTTTTTTTTATGTTTTACTTTAATAAGATTTATGTAAATTTTAAATTGGAGAAAAAAGGCTAGCATTTGAAAGTTGAAAATTGCCTTGCAATCGATAATTTTGTTTTTGTTTATTGAACTGGAAAGATGACTTTTTATACTGTTGGTATTTGAATTTTAAACTATTTTTATTAGATTTAAATGGGGGTGTTTTCTTTTTTATGAATAATATCTCAAGTAAATGAAATATAATGATATTCACCATAAATAATTGCTGCCTATTCAACTTTGAATACAATCTCAGATTCCAGTGTACTTTTTTAATGTGGGTCCATATGTAATAATGTTATTTTGGATTTTTTTTCTTACAACTTATTAAATATGTGTTAATATGATGAAATAGACTGCATAAACAAAATTAGGGCAAGAAATCAACTTTTGGGCTTCAAGACCAAAGTTTCGAGTTCACCTAGAAAAAATCCCAAATTTTGGCCCTATTTTAGCTGAAATCAGTTTCTTTTTGGTTTTGAGGCTGGCTGATACCTGCGCCGAAACATAAATGTTTTGAGGCTAGGGGAAACCTTGCGTGGAATGAGGAACCGTTCATAAAGGTTTATGTTTATATTTTTAATGTATTATTTGTTTTTTTTTTAATTTTTTTTTATAATTTTTGTAATTTCTGAAGAATAAAAATTAATCAGAGAAAGTAATAAAATATGGATTTTCTTGTGCTTATAATTTTGCACATATGTTGAAAATGTGTACAACAACATATTAGTTTTGTAACAAAGTTGAAAATAAGAGAAGAAATAAAATTGAAAAGATAGCAGATTCGGATTAGTTGGTGCTGTTCTCCTCTTTGTAGTTTATATTTATAGAAAATAGAAAACAAATATTTTGTAGGGTCTAAGACTCTACAAGTTGGAGTTTTAGTCACAAACTATAGACAAAGTAAAATCGAAATAGGAAATGAAACTAACGAGCCTAATTTGTAAAGAAAATTAATAAAACAAATTAATAAACTAACTAGGAGTCCATCAGTCCACATGATTAACTGTTTCTTTGACTATGCAAATGCAATCAGTCTGTAATAGCGTATTTTATATCATTAAAAGTTTCATCCCTGCTTGAGACTTCTTTTATCTTTGAGTTTGAACCAGCCTGATATTAGAGTCAATTTAAGAAATCTTTTCCTTTTTTATTGTTTCTTATTTATAATGTTTTTATGCTTCAAATTGTACTTTGCAATTTGCATGTTCTCTATGCATTTTCGTGCTTATCTTTCCTGTATTCCAATGTATCTTGCTTATTACGATTCTATATACGATACTGATATTTTCAACCTTGGTTATAACTAATTTACTGAATGGATGTTTCTCCTAAGATTTTTATTACTGGTGTTTGATTAGTTTAAGGACTTAAGTACGGTTATTTTGCTTTTATAAGCTAGTGGTAGGTCTGATTAGGGTTTTGGGTTTATAAATATT
Organism: Protea cynaroides; assembly: GCA_028583415.1. Classification (NCBI taxonomy): domain Eukaryota; kingdom Viridiplantae; phylum Streptophyta; class Magnoliopsida; order Proteales; family Proteaceae; genus Protea; species Protea cynaroides. Next base: position 115,253,373 of record CM053276.1, on the reverse strand, counting down.
TCAAATTAGAGATTGAAATTCATCCCGAGTTAATATAAATTTATATTCTGGTTTGGTCATTCCAATTTTGTCTTCCCTTTTTCCGGTTTGCTTCTTGATTGTTTTGGGGCTTGCAGTGCTATGTTAACTAATCCCTTTGTAAGTATGTTTGTAGACATTCTGCCATTGACCTAAAAAAATAAAAATAAAGAAGTATGTTTGTATGTGAGCACCAGTCCTAAAAATCGTATTGGGGCTGAAGCAACATTAACTTTAAATTTTCCTTCATGAAGCATGGTTCAAAATCTCGGCGAGATCTCGAAATTCTTGAGCTGGGCAAGACGAGATCTCATACGAGACCTGGTCTCGACATTTTCGACTAGTTCTCGACTGGTTTCGACATTTTCTACCGGTTCTCGACCATTTCTCCTCATTTTGACCAGTTCTCGACTGATTTCGACATAATTGTAAGCACCCCATTTTTTCCACCCTCTGTGTAAGTGAACCAATATGGCAGGTTTCTGGCCTTTAATCCAAAGATTTATGATTTTTTACTGAATCCCACAGCAGGGTCATGGGCTATTATCTGCAGGAATGCATAGGTCATAGAATTATCTTCGAAACGAGACCAGAATTGCTCAATTCTAATATCAAATGAGGAAGATATGATCATTTTAGTTGGATGATACATATAAGGGAAGTTTCTGAAATTATTATAAATAATAATCCCAGGGGGGCCTTCATGCAAATTATCCTAAGTCGGATTGTTTGAATTTCAAATCATCATATCTTGATCATCCGACATCGGATTCAGATGATTCCAAGACCATTATTCTTCATTCATGATGTTCTACAAAGTGGACGTAAAAAATCCCGGGTAGAAGTCACCAGTGGGTCTCATGCAAGCTTGCATTCAAAATTATCGTTAGAACTTCAAAGCTTCATATCTTTTTCGTTTTACATCGGATTCAGATGATTCCAAGATCATTATTCTTCATTTGTGATGTCCTGCGAAGTGGACGTGAAAAATCTCGGGTAAAAGTCTCCGGAGGGTCCCATGCAAAATGGTCAGCCAAATTATCGATAATTGGTTCGTTTAAACTTCTAAAATTCATAAGTTGACCATTTTACTTCCAAATGAGGTGATTCAAGTTCCTATATTCCTCATTTTTAATGTTCTACAAAATGAACGCAAAAAAAAAATTTGGAATAGAGGCCATCGGAAAATTTCATGCGGGATGACAGCGGAAATGACCCATGAAATGACAGAGAGTGAAAACCCAGTTAATTTCGGTCAATCCAGTCAACTCAGCTCAACCCAAGGTAGTATTGGCCCAACCTAGTCAATCCGGACCAATTCATGGTGGCTTATATACATGTATTTTTTTTATATATTATTATATAATGTATAATATATTGTAATATATCATATAATATATAGATATATCTTATATGTATATTATATTATATATATCAATATATTGATATTATATAATTATATATATATATATATATATATATATATATATATATATGTTTTATATATGTTTTATATATAGAAAACAAAGAATCCAAAGAGAGAGGAAACGTGAGAGAGAGGGAAATTTAGGGAGAATTCAAAAGATTTTGTTGTGAGAAAAGGAAAGAAAAGAGAGAAAAAATCTTTTGGATTCAAAAGATTTTTGTTAGGGCATATAATCAAAAAGAAAAAAAAAAGAATCCAAAGATGGGAATGGAAGATACGTCCAAGGTGGAGAGAGAAAAAAAAAAGAAATAGAAAAGGGAGAATCCAAAAGATTTTATTTTGAGAAAAGGAAAGAAAAGAGAAAAAAAAATTCTTTTGGATTCAAAAGATTTTGTTAAGGAATATAATCCAAAAGAAAAAAAAAAAGAAAGGAATCCAAAGTGAGGAAGGGACGTCCAAGAGGAGAAAAAAAAAAGAAATCCAAAAGATCTCGGTTTTGAGAAAAAGGAAAGAAAAGAGAGAAGGAAAGAGGAGGAGAAGATTTTCTAGAAGAGGGAGAGATAGAGAACGTGTGGAATGGAGAAGGAGAAGAGAAAAAAGAAGGAAAAGAAGAAAGGAAAGAAGAAAAAGGAAGAAAAAAAGATTTTTCTAGAAAAAAGAAGAAAGGAAAGAAGGATCTTCTAGAAAAGGAGAGAAAAATTATAAATAGGCAAGAGAAGAGAGAGGAGAGGTCTTTTTCCAGACCATAGAGAGAGGAGAACGTGGGTGTGGGAGAGAAAAACGTGAGTGAGAGAGAGAAAAAAAAAAATCGGAAGAAAAGAAGAAGAAGAAAATAGAAAAAGAGAGAGAGAGAGAGAGAGAGAGAGAGAGGTGTTAAGAAGAGAAGATCCGGAGGAAAAGAGAGAAGGATCAGAGAGGCAACAAAGAGGATGATGAGAAGATGCAAAGGAGAGAAGAGGAGAGAAGAAGCCTGAGGTAAGAATCACCCATCGCTTTTGTCAGTTTATTTTTTCAAAGTCAAAGCATACTGCAAATGCATGTCTGAGATTGGTGTCTAGCATTGGGAAGATGCCTCTGTTTGCATTAGGTTCCTTGAGACAAAATGTTGGCCTCTGAGTCTTCTTTTTGACCATGTATTTGGATTTTATTTTCATGAGCTATATGATTTTATATTGATTTTATAATACCACTTGCCAGAATCCGGAACAGACCCGACCCGGTGTATTTGCCTCGTACTTGGGGAATGTTTTCGACCTGCCTATGATCTCTTTTAGGATTAGGTTCCTTGAGACAAAATGTTGGCCTCTCGAGTCCTCTTTCGACCATGTATTTGGATTTTATTTTCATGAGCTATATGATTTTGTATTGATTTTATAGTACCACCGGCCGAATCGGAACAGATCTCGACCGGTGTATTTGCTTGTACTTGGGGAACATTTTCGACCCACCTACGGTCTTTTTTAGGATTAGCTTCCTTGAGACAAAATGTTGGCCTCTGAGTCCTCTTTCCGAGGATATCTCTTAAGAATTTTTTGAGTAAGTACAGTGCCCTATGTGCCCATTTTGGTCCAGCCTGACAAAGATGTCATCTTGCTGCGTGTTCCATCATGTTTTGATTGATTCTCATATGCTTTGGTTGTTTGTCACATGCCATATTTGATGCTATATTTGTTAACATGCTATGTTCGGATGCTCGTATGCCTACACTACTATAATTGGAATGGTCACACTGCCATGATTGGATGATTACTGCCATGATTGGAATGATCATAATCACATGCTATATTAAATGCTTTTTGTCATAATTAGGGTAGAAACTCTACAATGGAAAGAAAATAACAATTAGGGTAGAAAACCCTGAAAAATGAAAATAAAATAATAATTAGGGTAGAAAATCCTAAAATGGAAAGAAAGTAACAATTAGGGTTGAAAACCCTAAAATGGAAAGAAAATAACAATTAGGGTAGAAAACCCTAAAAAATAGAAAGAAAATAACAATTAGGGTAGAAAACCCTAAAAAATGGAAAGAAAATAATTTGGGTAGAAAACCCTAAAATGGAAAGAAAATAACAATTAGGGTAGGAAACCCTAAAAAATGGAAAGAAAATAATAATTAGGGTACAAAACCCTAAAATGGAAAGAAAATAACAATTAGGGTAGGAAACCCTAAAAAATGGAAATAAAATAATAATTAGGGTACAAAACCCTAAAATGGAAACAAAATAACAATTAGGGTACAAAACCTTAAAATGAAAAGAAAATAACAATTAAGGTAGAAAACCCTAAAAAATGGAAACAAAATAACAATTAGGGTAAAAAACCCTAAAAAATGGAAAGAAAATAATTAGGGCAGAAAACCCTAAAATGGAAAGAAAATAACAATTAGGGTTGAAAACCCTAAAAAATGGAAAGAAAATAATAATTAGGGTAGAAAATCCTAAAATGGAAAGAAAATAACAATTAGGGTAGAAAATCCTAAAAAATGGAAAGAAAATAACAATTAGGGTAGAAAACCCTAAAAATGGAAAGAAATAATTAGGGTAGAAAACCCAAAAGGAGAAAATCATTGGGTGAAAACCCAAGAAAGAAATGCAATTAGGGTAGAAAAGTAGCAATTAGGGTAGAAAACCCTAATATGGAAAGAAAATAGCAATAAGGGTAGAAAACCCTAAATATGAACTGATAATAGCAATTAGGGTCTTACAATGCTTAGAAGATAGCCTACTAGATCATGCCATGTAGGCTCTTGCCTTATTTGCAATACATGCCATATTTGAAAGATTTTAAACAATCTTACTGTATGTGAATTTCTTGTCATAAATGTTTTATGTGCCATATTTAGATTATATATTCTATTTTTTGGTAATAACTTATTTTATGCAACACCTTAGTTAAACTGCCATATATGCACACTTCTAGAAGACAATGTAGGTGTGGGGACGTGTATTTAGGCACCCACATTCTTGGGAAGGGCATAATGGGAATGACAAAATCTTAATAAAGAAAGAGAATGCCTTGCCAAACTTTCCAAAATTAGAATTCAGGATAAAAAGGGTGATTTAGGATGATTTTGCCCCTCGGCAAACCCTAAACCTAGAATAGGTTCTCAATCATTAACCTAGAACGGGTTATCCAGCCCGAACTACACGGATTCTGATTCCTAGGGCAAACCCTAGGATACGTAGGCTATTTGGGAGAATCCCAAATTCGGATCCACACCTTAGTCCACTTGGACTATCCTTAGATCCACTAGGATATTTATCCAAATCTTAGTCCATTCGGATTATCCATAGATCCACTAGGATATCTATCCATATTCCAATCCAAAAAGGGTTATCCAAATCTTAGTCCACTCGGACTATCCATAGATCCACTAAGATACTTATCCACATTTTGACCCAAATAGGGTTATCCAACCCGAACTACGCAGATTCTGATTCCTAAGGCAAACCCTAGGATACGTAGGCTATTTGGGAGAATCCCAAATTCGGATCCACACCTTAGTCCACTTGGACTATCCATAGATCCACTAGGATATTTATCCAAATTTTAGTCCACTCGGACTATCCATAGATCCACTAGGACATCCACCCAAACCCAAATAGGGTTATACATCCCGAACTACGCGGATTCTGATTCCTAGGGCAAACCCTAGGATACGTAGGCCATTTGGGAGAATCCAAATTCGGATCCACACCTTAGTCCACTTGGACTATCCATAGATCCACTAGGATATTTATTCACACCTTAGTCCACTCGGACTATCCATCGATCCACTAGGATATCTATCCATATTCCAATCCAAAAAGGGTTATCCAAACCTTAGTCCACTTGGACTATCCATAGATCCACTAGGATATTTATCCACATTTTGACCCACATAGGGTTATCCATATTTTGACCCAAATAGGGTTATCCTTAGATCCACTAGGACTATCTATCAGTCCACATGGACTATCCAGATCCTAACCCATAGGATTTCTCAGCCTTTCAAGCATAAATTTCAATTTGAACAAAGAACTTAATCATGCACAAGCATAAATTACAATCATAAACTTTAATCACACCTGAACTACGATGGTGAACCTGATTTTCGGAATAATTTCGTGATACGTAGGCAATCTGATGGATACAGATTTGGTTCAATGATATCAAACCACTTGGTTTGGTTTGGCTTAACAAATAAAGTCTAGCATAGGAAAGGTATAGGAGACCGATTTCGATCGGGCGGTTTGGGTGCCTAACCCCTTCCCATAACCGTAACCTGACACTTACCCAATCTTTGATGGACCAGAATTCCAATCTAAGGGTCATGAGTCAATCGAAGTTTTACCTTGGGGTGAGATTTCACATTTCTAAGGTCCTAGACCTAAATCTAGGTGGCGACTCCAAAAGATTTCCATCTTTGTCCTCACAATAATGTATGAAATTTGATAGTATGATCTACTTGACTACTTTGGGTTTTTTGACTATAACAATTAACTAAGTAAGTGCTATTATGTTTATTCTTTTCCTAAAATATAATTTCACTAGCTCATTTGGCTTTTTTTGATCTTCTACTAGTGTAACATTATGTAGAATAACTTACCTTAGGTTTACATTTGAACTTCAGACTGACATTGCCAAACATGGATTTAAACCCGAACAATCTGCATGTGTAATTATTTTTTTAATTTATTGTTTAAATTTGATTATGTATGCTAAACGAGTGAGAGTATCAGGCCTTAAAATGATCGTTTGAGCCCCGATACACAATTTTTAAGCCTGTGCGGCTTTTTTACAGTGTCTCGTTGAGATCTTGACTGAGATCTCGGAAATCTAGGTTTCTTAGAGGGTCGAGACACCCTTGTGACTGGAGAATTTGAACCTTGCTATGAAGAGGCAACCAATAGGTGTGCTTGGAGTCTTGGACCTTTCGTGGTACATGGTTTATCAGCTCTATGGTGAGGGAGTGTTTATTTTTGTTTCATTGTCTTCCTATAACACATACGCAAATGGGTTCAAAAACCTAATTTCTTTGAAAGGGTCTTAGCATCGGTGATTTAAGTACAGATTTAGCTGCAGGTCTGAACCTGGCCTCTGCACTTGATCTTGCTACCACATTGTGCAAAAAATAACTTGTTCTGCCAAGCTACAAGATTCCGTCTTACCAATGTTAGTCTTGTCGGATATATATCCAGCCTTGGAGACAGTCGTCTAAGAAACCAGGGACATGAATGAAAAAGGGCAAAATGAGTTTGGAGACAGCATCTGCCCCATGTGATAGTAGAAAGCCAAATTGAGCCAGATAGAATCGGATTTGGTCCTCCTACTTGGCCATGTCAGCTTCCTTGTCTACTAACCCAATTTGGAGAGGATTCAGCCACCTTCAGTTTACACATAGAATTACGATACCTGCAGTTTCTGATTTAGTTGTCTTCTAGAATTCTTCTAAATTTATTGGTCTTGGTCTCTTTAGTCAGCGTCATTCTAGTGTAAGATAACTGTTATGAGTGAGTTCTTAACTAAATTAGGTCAGTTTGAAGAGTTGGTTGAACTCCCTGTCAGTCTAGGGGTTTTAGGGACTGGTTTCACTGATACCATGCCTGATCCTTTAAAACAATAGCTCATGCCTAACTACCCTACTCTGTGACATTCATTAGTCTTGACGGGGAGAGAGAGAATTTTAGAGCTTATTTACATACTGAACTCTACACACCTCAATGCAGCCCTATCCCCAACTGAATGGGATTGGATCCATGGATCTTCATTCTCCAAATGGCTCTATTCAAATTTCTAAGACTGGTTGTTATTCCTAACCTATGCTTATCTGTCTTTGGTCCTCCCCATTTATCCTATTGTCATTTAGGTTTACTTGGCTCTTTTCACTCCTACTGGAGCATTGAATGGCCTTCATTTATTAGAGCTAATCCTAAGCATGGTTCAAAATCTAGGCGAGATTTCAAGATTCTTGAAGTTCTCGAATAGGTCGACATGAGATCTCACACTAGACTTGGTCTCGGCATTTTTGACCTGTTCTCGACTGGTCTCAACATAATGTATGAATTATGATTGTATGGTATATACTTAACTACTTTGAGTTTTTTGACTATGAAAATTAACTAATTAAGTGCTATTATGTTTAATCTTCTCCTAAAATTTAATTTTATTGGCTCATTAAGCCTTCTTTGATCTTCTACTAGTGTAATATTATGTAGAGTAGCCAATATTACATTAGGTTTACATCTGAATTTCAGACTGACATTGCCAAACGTGGGTGTAAATCCAAACAACCACCGTGTGTGATTATTTTTCAATCTTATTGTTCAATTGTGATATTGTATGTTAAAAGAATGATTCCCTGGAGTATCAGGTCTTAAAATGACCATTTGAGCCCTGAGACAAATTTTGAACTTTAGCGCAGAAAATACATGTTTTTGCCGAGATCTTGACCAAGATCTTCAGAATCTCGGTTTCTTGTGGTCGAGACCCCTTCGAGACTCGAGTTTTTGAACTATGATCCTAAGTTTTCCCTAATTTGTTGATTCCTTATTTTATCTTTTTTAGTTTTACACATCTCAACATCCTCATTTTAGCTACGCTAAGTTTGTTTATATGTTGTTTCTTCGCGGTCAAACATTCAACTCCATACATCATTGTTGGTCATATGACTATCTTTAAAATGTTCCTTTGAATTTTGAAGGGATACCTTATTTGCATCACACTCTGGATGCATCTCTCCATTTCATCCATCCTGCTTTATTTCTCTTTGCAATGCCATCCTCCATTACTCTTTCTTTATTTATGGTTGAACTTAGGTGCTTAAAAATGAATACTTTGCGATAACTCCCTACTTTCAATTTTCATTACTTCACTTTCGATCCCATTGTTACTAATGTTTCCAGAAATGCTGTTACTTATCTTTAAACCTTTTACTTCTACGGTGGATCTCCATTCTACAGGACCCATCTTAAGTGGTCTTTAAATTAAATAAGATAAGAGATAAAAATAGGCATAAGAGAAAATAAAGAGAGTGGCTCCCCCCATATGCATAAAGACAAGCGAATAAGAGAGACTAAGAGAGTAGTCGGGAATAGTAATTTGAAGAAAAAGAGTCCACCTCATCTCATGAGTCATGATAACAACATTAAATAGGAATATAGGATAAGATAAGGTATAAGAGAAATTGAAAAGAGGCAAAAACGTGGACTATAGTGGGGTCCATTTTGAATAAATCAATGATTAATCAAAGAGAGAAATCGTGGACAGCTTTTGGAATAAAATAACATTAATAAATAACAAATAGTGGAATTGGAAAGTGATAAGAGTCGTGGATAGCAAGTGGGGCCACATTTTGTGTAATTAATTTGCACAAAAAGATAAAGGAGATTAGGACTCCCCTTTTGTAAGGGAGAGAGAGTGAAATAAAGAGGGAAAAAAAGATATTGAGATTTAAAAAGAGAGAAAGGGGGTTCTAATCTTGCCTGCTAGAAAATAAGTGAGGTAATAGGAGAATGACCGAATAAATAAAATAAGAAAAGAAAAAGGAAAAGGAAAAGAAGAGTTTTAATATGATTAGGAGAGAGAGGGGGTCTGCTGTTGCAAAAAGGAGAAAGAAGAGGGGAGAAAAACGAGAGTGAGAGAAAGAAAATAGAGAGGAGAAAATCAAGAGGGAGGAGAAAATAGAGGAGAGAGGAGAAAGGAGAAAGGAGAAAGGGAATTTCGTAGTTTCAAATTTTGTTTAAAATAGTATATCAGTCATCTTTGTACTTGCTTCAGTTTCAGTTTCAGATTTGATATCACTATTGGATCTCAGTATTTCCCATTGGGTTTGATTGTTGTTTAACACCTGTGATTTGATGCATTATTTCTCCTGTCCATTGCTTGTTCTGTTAATGACATTCGATGCTTCTAAGCTACAGATTTAAACTTCTATTTTATTCCTCGGTTTACGACAGGCGTTGGGGCTCGGCCTTTATTTCTTAAGTGATTTCAATCTCAACTTAAAAGCTTCCATGTCAGCAAACTAATTATTTAATTGACTGCTAATTTGATATTATTCTATAGACAGAATTTCAATTGATGTTTTTACTGTTGGCTAGATTTGTATACTCATCTCAACTAAGAGTATTCCTAGAGTCAAATCCAATCATTGGATCATTGTCAACTTCTAATAGTAATTCCTATGCATTGTTGTCTAGTTGGCTGCCAATTCTGGTCAGCGTCTCTTGACTAGATCTTTTACTTTTAATTTCTGATTAAAGGAATGCTTGCCTAAATACCCAAAGTCCTAATTACACAAGGACTTGTCCTTATATTTAGATCTGGCCGTTGGATTGCTTTGATATATTGATATGGTGTTCAACCTATCATTCTTGACCTTTATTCCTAAATCTGGTTTGCATCCGTGGGTTAGATTATCATATATTTCTACTGTTTGAATTCTGGTTCTATCTATTAAACTACATCTAAATCTGAATTTTGTTTGCCATCAAATCTGGTCCAAGGGTAGTTACATAACAAATTTTATATGCAGTTCAGAATCGTGTTTCTGTCCAGATTCCAGCATTCAGTCCAGAATTTATATCAATGTTCAAAATCTCGAAACTCGAGGTGTCTCGACCCTTGGGAAAATCGAGATTTTCGAGATCTTGACCGAGATGTTGACGAGGCACTGCACAAAATCCACGAAGGTTTAGGTCTGTGTTTCGACCCTAAAATGACCATTTCATGGCTTGATACTCTTGGAAAACCCTATTTTAGCATATATATAAACAAGTTTAAACCATAAAATTTTAAAAATAATCACGTGGTGGTTGTTTGGGTTTACACCCATGTTTGGTAGTGTCGGTTTGAAGGTCAGATGTAAGCCTAGGGTAATATTGACTAATTTATATAATGTTACGCTAGTCAAAGATCTAAGAACAAATGAGCCAGTACAATTATATTTCAAGAGAAGAATAAACATAATAACATATAATTAGTTAATTATCATAGTAAAAGAACCGAAAGTAGTCAAGGAGACCATACAATCATAATTCTTATATTATGTCGAGACTAGTCAAGAACTGGTCGAGAAATGGTTGAAAATTGGTCGTAAATTTCGAGACCAGTCGAGATTGGTTGAGAATTGGTCGAGAATCTCGAGATTTTGTTTCATGTGAGATGTCTCGATCTGTTTGAGAAGTTCGTGATTCTAGAGATCTCGCCAAGATTTTGAAATGTAGTTGTCAAGGCGCAAAGGCGAACCAAGGCGTTGGAGGCCTGACGGGGTGCCTAGGTGGGCGCCTTCTAGGCGACGAGGGTGATTGTCTAGGGGACCAAGGCGCCCGATTTTCCAAGGCATCACAAGGCGTCTTGGGTACCTACGGACTCTAACGTAAGTGTTTTTCTAGGTAAATAAAGAGCATATGGTGGTCTTTATTACTTTCTCTAAATCTTTTCATTTGTCTCCTAGGAAAATGAATAGCTTCTATCGTTGATCTTTCTCGCACAAAATATTAGTTTCTTGCCTCAAGTAGGTTTATATTATTCTCCCATTGTATGACTCATATTGTTGTGTATAATGAGTAAGTGGTCTTAGTACAACATATCCCTGCAGGAACCTTGTTCAATATCTTGATTATGCTCTGAATATATAATTTATGAACTCTTTTAGGTTAATTTTGGTGTTATTTATTCTTATAGGTTCCCCTGGAACTTTTCTTTGAATTTTTTCCATTTCCTTGTGATGTTTGATTTGTTTGGATCTATTCTTCCTTAAAACCTTTGTAATGAGTAAAAAAAAAAAAAAATGTAACATTATGTGTTTTCTTTATCCATTTTAGGTGCAATCATGTTACATTTTTGTATTTGTTTTCTTCTGTCTGTAGGAAACTTTGGGACTCACTGAACTTGAGCAAATAATTAAGGAGTCAGAATCTCATATTGACGAACCAGTATGAAGAATTATATTAAAAGCATTGCTTAATGTGTTGCCCTTCCTATTTTTTGTTTGTTTGATTTATGTTTTTTCCACCTCCCTACTTTAATTATTGTCGCTTCCATTGTCTTCTAGCCTCTACTAATGCAGGTCCGTTTGTTCCACAATGGTATTGCTGCAAAGGGAACCCTTCTTGTGAATAAACAGGTAAAGACTTGCACATAAAAGGAAAATAGTAAACGCTTTATGTGAAGTTTTTTTTTTTTTTTTTTTTTTTGGGGTTGGGGGGGGGGGAGTAATTAAATATATTCATGAAGCCCAAAGATCCCTATTACGGAACCCTTTGGTGGCAAGAAAAAGAAAGAAATAGCATACAAAAGTGTTATCGAGAGAGGGAGTGTCGTAGTTGGCGCTAGCGCGAACTACGACTTAAGTTGAAGATTAAATTTCTTATTTTTAGAAAGTTTTGTTTGGTTTCTTAATTCTGTTTTTGTCTTTACTTTGCAAAGGGTTATTTTTATAATCTTCTTTCCTTTTAGTTGATTATAAATAAAGTGATGTGGGGAGAGGATCTTACTTCATCCATTTCTTTTTTCTCAACGTGGTATCAGAGCCATAGTAGGGCTGCCGCCTCTTTTCTGTTTTTCTCCTCACTTCTCCTCTCTTTTTTCTTGTGTTTTGTGAACCAGATATGCTGCCAGCTTCGTACTTGCACCACAGAATGTCACACCCCAATTCTGCACTGTTCAGAACGGTGTGATGAACCGTTAAATAACCAACGGTTCAACCAGGATCTCTAATAGACCATCCCCGCGTATCCAAACTTTACACATATCCACAATCATAATCAGAGTAGATACACAATAGCGGAAATCTTGTAAATAAATGAACTGAGAACTAAGATGATATTATTAATTTAATAGCAAATTATTCTGTATCAACCGGGACATAAGTAAATATCAATACAAGTCTTTAATAAATCCAAATAAAGAAATTTATAAAAATATTTAATCAAATACACACGAGTTGCACTCGCAAGAGGAGTCGTGTGTATCATCTTCAGCTCCGGCGTCCATTGCTGCTATATTCCCGATGCCCGACGCAGACGCGTTCATATAATCTTCGACTGTGTAACCTGCATCATCAACTAAAAATATTCGACGTCGAGGAGTGAGCACACAACACGGCTCAGTGAGTAGCCAAAACAATGCAACAATACATATGCATGCAAAAAGTCAATTTATATCTTTGGTCTGGTTTATAGTTTGCAATGTGCAATAGAAAGGTTGGGTGGTCAAAGGTTAACGTTTATTGACACCGCCTCTATACACAGGGTGTGGAAGCCCGCCCGAAGGTTAACGTTTATCGTCGTCCCCATCCACCCTACCATAACATTATACAACAAAGGTTAACGTTTATTGCTATATAATGCTATACCAACACGTAAGCCCCGTTAGCGAGGGCTTGCAAACCGGGCTCGCTACTAACCAATCCTAATGCCAAACAAGTGTATCCAAGGCCTCACCCCAAAGATCCCCTCGAACATCCATAGAGATAGAGCTAAGGCCCCCCGGTAGAGTCGAGACTACAAGGACCGAGACCACCTCCCCGATACTCTACGACATAATAGTTCCGCTAAGGTAATGGCGATATGACGATGTCAATGCACAAGACTTGAGTTAGAGATAGAGCTATCGCATCAAGTACATCAACCACACACATACAAGCACATGCCTATTCCTATCATCATCATCATCATCATATTATAAACAATAAAGTAAATATGCATGAACAAGTAATAGAAATATTGGATGGCATGCTATATGCACATTACAAACATATTCGCATAGAATCAAACATGGCATAGGACTCAAGAATAGAAAACAGTTTATTATTAATCAATTTAATTTGGAGTTAAGGTTCCTCATCTTAGCTTGCTAAAAGATATTTTCCAAGCTTTAAAATCACCGTTATGACGTTATTATATTGCTAGCAAACCTAATAAAGTCGATAGAATTTAATTAGAATTAATTCGGAATTTAAAACCATTCTGTCAACTGAGGGTCGATGTTAGGGTCGATGCTAGGGTCGATGGGTCTATCGACCCTCCCCTCATTCTGAACTTCCCGAATGCTAAGGGTCGATGGTCTGAAACACCTAGGGTCGGATGGTCTATCGACCCTCGGTGCGACCCTCGATGCACTCTGGTCCAATTTCCACTTTTAAATCCACTCTTCGTGTTTGGGGTCCTATGGCTTGCTTCCTACATTCATTCAACAGTCATTCCATGGTCTAGAACCATGTATAATCCATCTAAATAGTTTTCGTGCATCCTCTTATGGTTTCCCATGAAAACCTAACAATGAATGGATGGTTTGGGTTTCTCCGAAATCCTACACTCAACCATATCTAACCTAAGGTCTGTAGAAACTCATGAAATTAGTATCCATACCTGAGAAGATTAATCTTTCTCTGTAACTCTTCTCCTTTTTGCTAAGTCTTCCTCCTTGTCTCCTTTCTTCCTCTTTTCTTTCTTCTCTTTTTCTCTCAATTCAATTAGGGTTGTGAAAGGAGTGAAAGTGGCTTAGGGACGTCCTTTAAATAGACTAGGAACATCCTAAATAAGTCCCATTGAGATTTGGAAAGAATCCCACTCGAAAATTAGGAAATTTCCTAATTTCTATATCCGTCAGAAACCGAGGGTCGATGGGAGGGTCGATGATCCCGTCGACCCTAGGGTCTTAAGCTGTCCGACCCTCCCTTAAAATCTGGAGGTTTGACATTCTGTTTTGGGAGGTCCGACCCTACTTGGCTGGGTATGCGACCCTCCCCTAAAATTAAGTGTTTTTGGGTCGATTTTATACCTGGGATCTCGATCTCCATCACGCCCTTGGTCCACTTGACTCGACCATGATGGGTAAACCTGGTTCAAGGTGGTAAGACCGGGTTATTTTGACACGGGTCTTACACAGAAGCTGTTGCCACCATCATTCCTGCTGTACAGATTCGTCTCTCAGAAACTGCTACAGCATCACAGAACTTGCCGCCTCTTTCCTTCTTTTTCCTCTTCTCTCCTCCTTTTTTCTTCCCTGGATACCTGCCGCCACCCCCTGTTGTGGTCTTCCACATTACTACCACCCACTATAAGACCTTCCAGACTTGCCGCAAGCCCCCACAGATCCCATCGACACTCCCACATTTCCACCAGTCTGTTTTTTTTCTCTCTTTCCATATTAGTATATTACCGCCAGTCTTTGTTTTTCCCACCATCCTACAACATCTTTTAACCATTACCGTAAGCCACTGATCAGCACCTATTGTTATCCCATTGCCCTGCAATCTACCTCATCAGAATTTTTTTCAGAATTATCAGTCTTTTATTCTAGATTATTCTGTTTCTAGAATTTTTGTCTCAAGTGAAGGAATGAACTAAACAAGTTTGAAGATTTTTTTCGGATGCATTGCCGTGTATCAATTATTGAAGGGATATACTTTGCAGAGATCAATCTGATAGCTAACCTCGTCTTCCATGCTAGTTTGAAGGTTGAAAATTGCTTCCCAGGTTTCTCTTGTTCCCATACGAGTGATACACGGCTTCTTTATCATGGTATTTTACATTGTCCTTGAGTTGATATTCTTCCCATGGCTGAATTTTCTGAAGTGGAACATGGAGTCCCCAAAAATTGAATTCTCCTCTATTCCCCTTAATCCTGTTAAGTTGGATGGAACCAACTATTTGAAGTGGTCCAAAATAGTACAGATGGCCATCTCTGCAAGAGGACTGTTAGGTTACATCAATGGTAAAAAGTAGGCACCTGAATCTACTGTTAGCTTTTATGATAAATGGGCATCTAAGAATTCTATTGTAATGACATATTTGATTGGATCTATGGAGCCCAAGATTGGGCGAGGGTATGTTTTACTACTTGATGCTACTGAGATTTGGAAGGCTGCCAAGGAGAACTTATTCCCAGGTTGGAAATTACTCCTTGATTTATGACCTCCATGTGAAGATTGGTGCTACTAAGAAACGGGGTATTACTGTTTCCCAATATAATTTTGAGCTTTGCAGTTTGTGGCAGGAATTAGACTATTATGATACATTCACTGCTACATGTTTAACTGACGTTGCAGCAATGAAAAGTGCCAAAGACAAGCTACGTGTGTATAATTTTCTGGCTGGACTTAATATTGAATTTGATCTGATTCGTGCTCAGATACTCAGTAGAGAACCATTACCATCACGTGAGCAATCTTATGCCTTAGTCTAGTCTGAGGATATGCTCCGTACATCCATGATGCCTCCTCTTCCAGCAGAGAGATCAGATCTCCAGACTACTCAGCCAAGTAGTTATTCTTTTTCAAAACCCACCATTGTTCGGTGTGAATATTGTGGGTTGGACCGCCATACTAAAGAAACCTGTTGGAAATTACATGGCAAAGCAGCTGACTTTGAGGCCAAGAGGCGAGACAAGACCCTACAACGACCCAAAATTTTTCGTGCACCACAGGCAAATTGGACAGACCTGTCCTACTGGGATGGTACCTACATTATCAACTGAAGAGCTTCAGGGACTCAAGAATCTATTATGGTCATCCGTTACAGTTCAAGCCGCTCCTCCAATGCAAACTGCCCCGCCAGGTTCATACTTTGTTCGGTAAGGTAATTATCATGTGGGTCTGTCTCTGTCTCTAGCTGATGGGTTATGGACACTGGAGCAACTGACCACATGACTGGGTCAGCTAATTCGTTATTTCTGTATTCTCCTTCTTCTGGGAAAGATACAGTCCGAGTTGCAGATGGGTCCCTCTCTCCTATTTCTGGAAAGGGTTCCATCCGCTGCTACCCTACTCTTTCTTTGCAATCAGTTCTTCATGTACCTAGTTTTTCTACAAATTTATTGCCTATTAGTAGTCTCACTAGATCTCTTAACTGCAAAGTAACCTTTTTCCCTACCTCGTGTAAAACTTAGGATTTGGAGAGCGGGAAGACGATTGGACATGGTAGATTGCATGGTGGTCTCTACTTGCTTGCAGATGGTCCTTCTGTGCCTCCTTCTTCATCACCACCTACTACACATCATTTTTATTCCGCTGTGAGCACACTTCAGCAGTGGCATCGCCGTATTGGTCACCTGTCCCCAGTTATTTTATCTCAATTGTTTCCTTCCCTTTCCAAGCATTGTAATAAAAACGAGTTCTTATGCGAAGCATGTATTCTTGCTAAGCAGGCTCGTACAACTTATCTACCTAAATTTAATAGAAGCAGTAATATGTTTGACTTGGTTCATTCTGATGACTGGGGTCCGGCTAGGACAACCTCTATATCTGGCCACAAATGGTTTGTAACTTTCATTGATTGTCACACTAGGACTACTTGGGTGTACCTTATGCATCAAAAGAGTGAAGTTTTTGAGTGTTTCCGTCAGTTTCATAAGATGATTCAGACTTAGTTTCAAACACCAATCAAGGTTCTTCTGAGCGACAATGTGCGAGTATACCTTGATGGACATTTTCAGAGATATTTGTCTGACCATGGGATTCTACATCAAACAATTTGTGTTGACACCTCGGCTCAAAATGGGATTGCAGAAAGGAAGAACCGTCATCTACTTGAAACAGCTCGGGCCCTTATGTTTGAGGGAAATGTGCAAGTGAAGTTTTGGAGTGATGCTATTTTGACAATAACCTCTAACATAAATCGGTTGCCATCTCGGATGCTAAACAATAAGGCTCCTCTGGATCTGTTACTTGATGATCACTCCTTTGGTCTCACACCGAAGGTATTTGGATGCGTCTGTTATGCTCGGAAGCTTCATCCTCATGGCAAATTTGATCTACGAGGGGTTCGCTGCATCTTCCTTGGTTACCCAATCACTTAAAAAGGGTATAAATGTTATCATCCTCCATCCTGTCGGACTTTCATTAGCAAAGATGTTCTCTTTCATGAAGACATGGTATATTTTCAGCCACATCTTCTGGGGGAGATAGACATAGTTGATCCAGAAGATGTGCCTTTGATTTCCTCAATGGAGATGGAGACAGAAAGAGTTCAGGTAAGAAGCATACCTTATCCTACTCCTGAGCCAAAGATGCCACCACCACCTGATCCTACTCCTGAGCTTGATCCTACTCCTGAGCCAGAGATGTCTACCAGTCCCATGTCTGCTGCCAGGCCTTTGCAAGTTTATAGCCATGCCAGAAGCAAGCAAGGAAAGAGCACTACCATCCAAGCAACTTCGCATGTCCCTTCGTCAGCCTAGGATCCAGAGACTGACCAAACTCTTGGTAAGGAAATTTTCCTCTCTGATTCTGACTCTGATCTCCCTATTGTCCTTCGTAAAGGTACTAGGGCTTGCACTCTTCATCCAATCTCTAATCCTGTTTCGTACGACTTGTTATCTCTTTCTTTCCATGCATTTGTGTATTCTCTTTCCTCTGTGTCTATTCCTCAGAAATGGCAGGATGCAATTTTGGATGTGTTGTGGAAAGATGCAACAATGGAAGAAATGGGAGCCTTGAAGAAAAACAATACTTGAGATCTTGTTTCTCTCCCACCAGGTAATAAACCAGTAGGGAGCAAATGGATTTTCGTAGTCAAGCGGAACAGTGATGGCACAATGGATCGGTACAAAGCAAAGCTAGTAGCCCGTGGATTCACACAGACATATGGTATTGATTAGCAAGAAACATTTGCTTCAGTGGTTAAAATGGCAACAGTAAAGGTTCTATTGGCATGTGCTGTCCACTACAATTGGGATCTGCAACAGCTTGATGTAAAAAATACTTTCCTCCATGGTGAACTTAAAAGAGGAAGTGTATATGGATTGTCCATCTGGGTTTACATATGCAAATATCCATGGAAAGGTATGTAAATTGAAGCGCTCACTTTATGGACTCAAGCAGTCCCCTAGAGCATGGTTTGGTAGACTACATAAGGCCATGATAGCCTTTGGCTATGCACAGAGTAATGTTGATCATACCTTGTTTACTAAGCATTCGTCTAGAAGTTTTACAGTTTTTTTGGTATATGTGGATGATATCATTGTCACTGGAAATAGTGACGAGGAGATAAAGAAATTCAAGGTTTTTCTTGGGAAGGAGTTTGAAATTAAAGATCTGGGAAAACTTAGATACTCTCTCGGGATTGAAGTAGTTCTTTCTGCAAAAGGCTTATTTCTTTCTCAGAGGAAGTACATCCTTGATCTTCTGTCAAAGACTGGTCTGTTAGGTTGCAAGCCGTGTGCTACTCCACTAGATGTAACTACCAAGCTGAAGGAAAAAGAAGGAACACCAACAGATAAAGGGAGATATCAAAGGCTGGTTGGAAGGTTAGTTTACTTATCTCACACAAGACCAGACAGCATTTGCAGTTAGCTTGGTGAGTTAGTTTATGCATGATCCCTATTCTATGCATTTGGAGGCTGTTTGTAGGATTCTTTTTTACCTAAGGTCCTAAAGGTAGTTCCAGGAAAGGGGATCCTAGTCTCACCTCATGATGGTTTCAAAGTGGAAGCCTATACGGATGCTGACTAGGCAGGCATTCCGGACAGGAAATCTATCTGGTTACTGTACATTTGTTCGAGGAATGTGAGTTACTTGGTGCAGTAAGAAGTAGAACGTTGTAGCATGTTTTAGTGCAGAAGCAGAATTCAGAGCAATGGCTCAAGGCATATGTGAACTTCTTTGGTTGAAAGGCCTACTGAGTGACTTGAAAGTTGATTGTTCTCAACCTATGGTTTTCTCTTGTGATAATAGAGCTGCTGTTAGTATTGCTAACGTTCCAGTTCAGTATGACCGAACCTAGCATGTTGAAATAAATCGTCATTTTATCAAAGAAAAGCTCGAGAGTGGTCAAATTCAGATTCCACATGTCAGATCCGAAGATCAATTAGCCGATATTTTCACAAAAGGCTTACCCGTCAAGTCATTTCAAATTATTTTATCCAAGTTAAGAATGCATGATATGTATGCACCAACATGAGGGGGAGCGTTATCAAGAGAGGGAGTGTTACGACTTAAGTTTAAGATTAGATTTCTTATTTTTAGAAAGTTTTGTTTCGTTTCTTAATTCTGTTTTTGCCTTTACTTTGCAAAGGGTTATTTTTGTAATCATCTTTCTTTTTAGTTGGTTATAAATAAAGTGATGTGGGGAGAGGATCTTACTTCTTTCCATTCTTTTTTCTCAACATAGACCAATGAATGGCTGTCAGAGAACTCCATAATGGGGAACAACTGCAAACAATGAGCCAAAATGAAAAGTCAACTTGTGAGTTGTGGATAGGAACTCTTATACCATGTTGAACCAGGTCATGTAAAAAAGCCAAAAAATCAGTGACATCGTCATCACTGTGGAAGGCGCCGCTGCTACAATCCTTAGCATTGCTCGATAGGGTGAAGGAATGGCCTTGGTTGGAATGGGTACTTATCCTCTTGGGAGGGGCGATAGGCCAAAAGAATCCGTCAAGTTAAATTTGCATGGAGTTGAGGCTGATGGGTCTCGCAATTAGGCATCCTCAGCCGGACCTAGTGATCCAGAGCCAAACAAGCCTAGAGACGAAGGGGCACTTAAGCCCCCAAAATTAACCAAATTCGAGTGACAAAGATCAGATGGGCCAGGAACCGACCCTTGCAACGCTTTGGGGCAGTTATTGTCTAAAATAATTGTGTGTGGGCTTAGAGTTGTCCGGTATATAGGGAGAATTATGGATTGTTACGGGCGGGTTAAGGGGGAGGCTTGGATGAGGGGTCGGATAAAGGTGGGGTAGGTTTTTGTCTCAAACCAATTTTATTTTCTCTTTTTTATCAAGCTCTGTTTCTTTTTCCCTTATGAATAAGTGGGCATGGGAGCATCAATGTGGTTAGGGGAAGGCAGATGGGGGGATCGACAACAAGGGAGTAAGTTGTCCCAGAACCCGAGGTATGGGTCTCTTAAAATGCCTCCACTATCACCTCACTCTCAAACTGAGAGGGTAAGATGGAAGTGCAAGGAAATTGAGCTGGATTGCGTGGCATGCATGGTCATTCAATGGATAAAGAATAGAATCCAAGGAAACTGTTGACCAACGTCCTCCCTATTTTAACGGATCTTACAGAGAGACGTGGGGCTCCAAATCCTTGCTGCCTAAGGGGACAATTTTTTCGATCTTGGTAGGTCTTGATCATCAGAAATTATGGAAGTGGCCACTTGTGACTGCAGATCCAGCACATAATCAATGATACCCTTAGCATTTTTTGGCTGGGTGGGCTTACAGGAAGTGGAAGGCGGTAGACAGTCTTTTCATCTCCGACACACTAAGCCTGCTGGATTGCCGTTTGGGAATTGGCGTCAACAAAGACGGTTGACATTGAGAGGGCGAGCCTTGGTGTGACGGTTAGGTTGTCATATTGCAACCTGGTGGTCACGGGTTCGAAACATGGAAACAAACTCTCCATGTTGTGGGGGTAAGTTTCCGTACATTTTGCACTCCCCAGACCCTGCAATAGCAAGAGCCTCTTGCATTGGGACGCCCCTTTTTTATCTTTTTTATTTTTTTATTTTTTTTATTTAAGATTGTTGACAATGCCAATTGATTTTGAAGAGACGAAGGAGAAGAGGAACAAGGGCTTTCTGCTTCCACCTAGCGACCATACGCGGCTAAGGAATTTGTGCCTTCTGAACAACGGAACAAGGGCTAGACACTCCTTGGATCAATTCCCAATAGTGTAACAATGGTCGCATTTGGGTGGTGTCCGATCGTATCCAACTAATTGATCAAAATCTGAGATAGTTAATAGTTGCGATTAGGTTAGAGTGTATGATCTCTTGCACGGCATTCAACTCCACATAAAGGCGTGAAAAGCAACTCTCTTCTAGGTTCAGGTGCATCTATTTGGCAACAATGGTCTGCCGAGAAAGCTCCCGATGATTCTTAAAGCCTCAGTAGACCATAGATGGAGTGAAAAATTTGTCAAGGAGATCCACACTAGTATAGTCTGGAGATCGATTTTCTGGAAGTCGTTAATAGGTGACCGGGCTCTCAAATCAGTCTCTTTTAAACATACCTTATGCCTTTATCCCGAACCATATACTTGTCCTAACTACTAGACTAAAGGTTCAGTATTCTGCTTTCGTGGAATACCAAACAGAACTTTTATTCTAAGCTGAACCTGAAATTGAATATGTTCTTCTCTAGCAGATTGATTTGGACAGTCCCTAGGAATTTCTTGATGGAATGGGGTGGCTGAGAGGAAAAATCGCTGCCTTCTGGAGATTGCTAGAGCCCTTATGTTTGATGGCCATGTTCTTGCTCGTTTTTGGAGTGATGCTGTTCTCACTGCTGCCTCTCTCTCATGAACAGGCTTCCGTCACGCATCCTCAACAACAAAGCTCCTTTGGACCTACTTCTTGGCTCTACTACATTTGTACTTCTGCTGAAGATTTTTGGTTGTGTTTGTTATGCACGCAATCATCAATCTCCTGGCAAGCTTGATCCACGGGGGTTCCGGTGTATTTTCATTGGCTATGCTGCGACATAGAAAGGTTATAAGTGTTACCGTCCTCCTACCCGGATGACCTTTATCACTCATGATGTTATCTTCGGTGAGCATTAGATGTATTACCAGCCACATCTTCAGGGGGAGCAAGATGCTACTGATGTACCTATGTTTGCAGATGTGCCAGAGGAAGTTGCCATCAGTGTCAGTGTCCTAGTTTCGGCTCCGGAGGAAGAAAATACTAATACTACCCACCCAGTTTGGTTGAAACAGATGCACCTTCTTCACTTGGTCCTATCCCTTTCCCTGCTAGTCCTAGACATCCTATCCCTACCAGTCCTTGACCTTTGCAAGTTTACAGCCGGAACCGTGCTAGAAATAAGCAAGGAAGGACCACTACCATCGAAGCAACTACACATGTCCCTTCATCTACCTTGGATCTGGAAACTGAGCTATCACCTGGTAAGGAAGTTCCTTCCTTTGATTCGAACATCCCTATTGCCCTTCGTAGAGGTACTAGGTCTTGCACTACTCACTCAATTTCTAATTTTGTGTCATATACTTCTTTATCTCCTACCTTCCGTGCATTTGTGTCTTCGATTTCCTCTGTCTCTATTCCATAGAAATGGTGAGATGCAATTACAGATGAACGTTGGAAAGCTGCAATGGTGGAGGAAATGAGAGCCTTAAAGAAGAATGATACGTGGGATCTTGTTTCTTTTCCACCTGGGAAGAAACTAGTAGAGTGCAAGTAGGTCTACATGGTCAAGCAGAAAAGTGATGGCACAGTTGATCGATATAAGGTGGTTGCTCGTGGCTTTACATAGACATATGGGATGGATTACCAAGAAACCTTTGCTCCAATAGCCAAGATGACCACATCAGAGTTTTTTTAGCATGTGCTGTGCATCATAGCTGGGATTTGCAACAACTTGATGTGAAGAATGCCTTTCTTCACGGGGAGCTCAAAGAGGAAGTCTACATCGATTGTCCTCCTGGTTTTACAGATGCCAGTACTGAAGGGAAGGAATGCAAGTTGAAACGCTCCTTTTATGGACTTAAGCAGTTTCCTCGAGCATGGTTTGGAAGGTTTCATAAATCTATGATAGCATTTGGCTATGTTCAAGGTAATGCTGATCATATGTTGTTTATCAAGTATGCTTTCGGCTTCTTCATGGCACTCATTGTATATGTGGATGATATCGTGGTTATTGGAAACAATGATTATGAAATTAGAAAATTGAAGCTGTTTTTAGGAAAGGAGTTTGAGATCAAAGACCTTGGAAAGCTCAGGTATTTTCTTGGGATTGAGGTTGCTCGCTCTACAAAGGGTATCTTTCTATCTCAAAGAAAGTTTATCCTTGATCTTCTCTCAGAGATCGGATTATTAGGGTGCCGCCCATGTGATACTCCTTTGGACTCGAATGCAAAGCTTAGGGAGAAAGAAGGAACTCCAACAAATAAAGGAAGGTACCAGAGATTAGTTGGGAGGTTGATGTACTTGTCACATATTAGACCTGATATTGCATTTGCAGTGAGTTTGGTGAGTCAAGTCATGCATAATCCTCATTCCACTCATTTGGAGACAGTGTATAGGATTCTTCACTACCTAAAGGCTGCTCTAGGAAAAGGGATTCTTCTTTCCCCACATGATCATCTGTGAGTGGGGGCTTATATTGATGCTGATTGGGCCGGTAGTCCAGATAGAAAATTGATTTCAGGATATTGTACATTTGTGGTGGGAAATCTGATTACTTGGCGCAACAAGAAACAAAATGTAGTGGCTCATTCCAGTGCTGAAGCAGAGTTATGAGCAATGGCTTTGGGAATATGTGAACTCTTGTGGTTGAAGGATCTACTTGAGGACTTAAAATTTAAAAGTTCCCCAACGATGAATTTGTTTTGTGACAATAAGGTTGTCATCAGTATTGCTCACGACCTGGTTCAGCATGATAGGACCAAACATATTGAGATTGACAGTCACTTTATCAAAGAGAAACTAGAAAGTGGTCAGATTCAGATTTCATTTGTCCGACCAGAGGATCAATTGGCAGACATCTTCACGAAAGGGTTACCTGGGAAACCATTTCATATTATATTGTCCAAGTTAGGTATGCATGATATATATATACACCAACTTGAGGGGGAGTATCGTGATATGTTACTAGCGCTAGTATAGTAGTTCAATAGTTTCTATTTTCTATTTTCTGCTTATTTCTATTTAGAAGGGACGATGATATAATTTCCTATTTAATTTCTCATTATAAATAAGAGGTGTGAGCGGAGAGGAATAATTCTCTTCCATTTTTTTTCTCTTCAATTTGTTACTATTGATATGAATTTATTACGGTGAGAATTTCTATGTAACAATGATGCTTCGTTATTGGGAATCTGGTGGTGTAAATAGTGGCTGCAGTTTATCTGTTGGACCCATTTTGGCACTTAATTAATTATTGTTTGCATAGGCTAACTGTATGGTCCATGTTAGAAACATATGTAGGAGCTATAGTTGTCGTTGAGTCGCTTAGGCAACGTGATCCAGTACAACCACTCCATAAGGGAAGAAAAGGGGGCCAATCTGTGGGCCAGATTCAGGAGCCCATGTCAGCCGGTTATATTCAGCCCATATTCAGCTAGCAGAGTTGCATTGATGAGCCAGCTGTCCAGCTGTAGCCTGAATTGATCGATTGATAAATCCGCCCAGCTGCAACCTAGTCTGATTGATTGACCGGTTAATGTTCATAAGTTTGAAGTTTCAATCTTGTAACCGTGCTTAATTATTTAATAAAGAGAAAATGGGGGCTGGAAGAGGAGGAATTAGAGTTAAAAAAAAGGGTTGCCAAGTGCAAGAATGGGCTGTGAGATAGAGTTTGTCCTGTGAGACAGCTTAGGTGAGAGACCTAGGGTTGTGAGATTCAATTAAACCAAGGGTGAGAGGCCCATGGTTCTATCTTTTCTTATTATTTTTTCCTGCTCCCTGCAATCCATGTGAATGATCTGCTACTGCTGTCTATTTTTAATGCTTTAGGAGTTCCAGTGCACCAAAATTTCAGTTATTGCATTTTCTTTAAATCTTGAGAGTCAAAAACGATTCTGCTGTAGAATTGGTTCCTGGCCGTATAGTTGGGAACTTGTTCTTCATTATTTGTTATCAAAGCTTTGGTTCCAGATTTCAATTTTTAGAGGAAGCTGAATAGTCATCCTGACATGTTAATCCTTAATCTCTATAAAACTTGAGGTCGAGTTTTTTTTCGATCGGGGGGCGAAGTGATGCAGTACAATTACACCATAAGTTAAGAAAATATGCCAAGCCATGGGCCAGATTCAGCAGTTCACGAAGCCCATGTCAGTAGGCCATATTCAGACCATATTCAGCCAGCCCAGTTGCTTTGATGAGCCAACTGTGCAGCTGTAGCCTGATTGATTTATTGATTGATGAATCACTCCAGCTGCAACCTATTCTGATTGATTAATTGATTGATCTATTGATGGATTGATGAGCTAGTATTTGAAGTTTCCAATCTTGTAACAGTGCTTAATTATTTAATAAAGACAAGTGGGGCCAGAATAGCGAAAATTAGAGATTAAAAAAAAGGATTGCCAAGTGCATGAAAGGGCTGTGAGATATTGTTTGCTGTGTGAAACAACTTAGTTGAGTGACCTAGAGGGCTACGGTTCTATCCTTTCTTCTTCTGATTTCTTCTCTTGTCAATCCATGTAAATGACCCACTATTGCTGTCTATTTTCAATGCTTGAGAAAATCCAATGCAACAAATAGTCAGTTATTGCATTTTCTTTAAATCTGGAGAGTCAAAAGTGATCCTGCTATGGAAAGCCAAACCCTTTTCATAATCTGGTAGGTTGGAGCTGGTTAGAATGGTCATGCAAAGCTCTTACTTGTATTGGATTGGGATTTTTGGATTCCCTAGCTCGATTATCCAAAAGATTGAAAGACTGATGAATGCCTTTTTGTGGAAAGGGGCGGATAATAAATTTTTTTTCCATTCTATTGGTTGGGATAAGATTTGTCTGCCTAAGGAGGAAGGTGGTTTGGGGCTTCGG
The DNA here is from genome assembly GCA_028583415.1 of Protea cynaroides. NCBI lineage: Eukaryota > Viridiplantae > Streptophyta > Magnoliopsida > Proteales > Proteaceae > Protea > Protea cynaroides. The sequence goes on along the minus strand of CM053276.1, from coordinate 115,227,490 downwards.
AGAATTAAAGAGGTCCACAAGGCGTGCATAAAGAAATTGGTGTGGCGAGTGGCGGAGAAAAAGAGAGCATATGGATATGGATCTATAGTAGATACCTGAGAAGAGATTCTATTTGGTCGGTTGCTAATTTCCTTGATTCCTATTGGTTGTCGAGAACCATCCTCCATCATTGGCAACTTGTCAGTAATTCCATCAAATCACTCATTGATGATGGTGCCTCGACTCTTTTTTGGTTGGACAACTGGTACCTTTACAGTGTCTTGGTTTCGGTCTATGGCGATAGGATCTAGCATGATTTCGGGAGGGATTACCGTTTCTTCCATTTTGTCAGATGGGGTTTGGAGTATTGGCCGGGCTTCCTCACATATGGTGGTGCAAGCTTGGGAAGCGCTTGGCTTAGTTCCTAGATGATCTAGTAAGAATGGTGATCTCACATTTTGGACGGCATCCTCCAATGGTATATTCTGCGCTACCTTTGCCTGGGATTTTGTTAGAACTTGTAATGCCAAAGTTGCTTGGTTTGATGTGGCATGGTTTAATGGGAACTCTCCTCGTCACAACTTCATTCTTGGGCGAAATCCAACCCAATCTTTCCCTTCTAAATCTCTTTTGTGTGATTAGGGTATCATTCGCAGTGCTAGTGGAGAAGGCGTTCAGCATCACGGAGTGTTCCTTCTCCAAAAGTGAATGGCGGAAGATCCTTGAGAAGTGCTGCCGTGATATAGAAGAATTCGGCCTTTTGATCAAGAATGGAGCTGGATTTTCAAAAAGTTTAAATGAAAGTCTCTTTGTGATACAATGGCTAAGCTGGCCTTTGATGCGATGGTGTACCATATTTGGTTTGAGACAAATCTGTGTATGTGGGTATCCTAGTGGAGATCTTTTGCTTAAATTTGGGAAACCATCATCTTTGATGTACGTGGCACATTTTCTCCTCTTCCCTCCCCTCATCGAATTCTCGAGGAATAGATTTATTCTATCCTCTTGGGATCTCATGCCCAAATGAGGATTTTGTTCTTCTGTTTCTGTTCGTTTGTTAGCCTTCTTGGTTTTTGGGGCTTTCACCTTTGTTGTGTAAGGAGCCTAGCTCTATTCTTTGGATGCCTCCCCTTTTCTTGGAGTGCTAGTATATTTTTTTTCATTCACTATAAAAAAAAAGATTCTGCTATGGAATTAGTTCATAGCTATATAGTTGTGAACTTGTTCTACATTACACTGCTTATGCGTCCTGGCAGGTTTTCACCCCTTGGGCCTGTTGTTGCCTTATCGTATCATGCTTCGGCCTTTTTTTTTTTTTTTTCTATTTTATAGATGTCATTGTAAATTTTTTTTATAGGATGTATAAATTACGTATATACACTATAATACATGTAATCATGCATATGTATTATAACTTAAAAGCAATTAATGTTGATGCTCGAGTTCCCTAGCTTTTGTATAGATCCTCTTATGGAAGATGTACTCTTAAAAGTCTTGGGAACGCCTTGAGTTTGCCTAGCCGCCCCAAAGACCCCTTCAACACCTTGGGTTGCCTTTGGGCTTTACAACTATGGTGGGAGGTGAAACCCATTACATGTTCGGATTGAAAGACTTTAATTGTTATAAACCATGATTATAAATCTACTTATGTTTAGGTTAATTTGAATTAAATCTTATAAAAAAGGTTTATTTGAAATATAACTTATTCATTGTGTGTGACCAGATGATTCTTGAATTACATATCATTATCTTTCTTATATTACTGAATTACATGAACTATATATTAGGTGCTGACACCTTGTTGTACAAACTTAGATGAGCTTCTTAAATTCAATTTAGTTTTTCTATTTGTGTTCTAGTTTTTTTTTCCTGAAAAATACATGCCTTATTCATGATCTTTCATATTTTCAAATTTTGTAGCTTCCTTCTAAAACAATTCAGATACGACCCTCAATGGTAAAAGTTAATAAAGATCCAGAACTTCAAATACCAAGTGCCAACTCTTTGGAGATTGTTTCGACAAGGTATACTTCAAAAATCGAAGCCAAGATTCCTAATACATTCATTATTCACGATCTATGAAGGATTTAGTAGCTGTAGGTTTACCGTTTGTTAGTTTTTTCTGTCAAAACATGGTGGAAGATTGATTTTAGTCAGTGGGTTAATGTTGTAAGTTTGTTTTTTAATTGTTAAATCTGCCATTTACTGTCTCATATTTACTTTTTTTGCGAGGCAAACTTTAGTATTGAACTTTTCCTATAGTTTCAACCGTTAAACTGTCTTGCTGATGACCCCTTGATTGACTTTGCAAGTTCCGACCAGTGTTTGAAGCCCTGTTTTGCTGCATTGCAAACTTGCTTTGGCTTCAAATGTTATAATTGGATAGAGGTGGGTGGGCCGTGATCCCAATTTTGGGGTCATGCATGCTGCCACATGGGATTTTTCCCGCTATGCTAGGGTTGGCTCAACGATACCTCTTTTAGTAATCATTAACTTTTCCACTTACAGTGAATCTCTGATTGTTATTCTAATGCATGTTGGTTTTACTAGTTCTATCATTGTTAGGTAATACAGGGATGTGGAGAATATAACATGGGATACACATGGTTATTTGGTTTGGAGTTTGAAGTAAATGATTGCAAATCTGTTAAACAAATCATGGGTGGCAAAAAGTTCGATGGTTTATGTGAATTATGAAACAGCAGGGAACAAACTGAACCAGATTTCAGGAAAGAAGCATAACCAGATCGCAGAATAGGGGCAGCAACGATAGCCAACCAGAGTCAGTAGCCAGATCAAGTATCAACTCAGAATCAAAAAGCAGTGTGGCAGAATCAGGCCAAGTCACAGAGAATAGACAGTGTCAAATTGCAGAGAGTAAATCTGCTCTGATGGTCTGAGAATTTCGCTAGATTACCATGCACTATTCGGAGAACAATACTGCAAAGTATGGTTTGATTTTGAGAAAGAAAAGTAGCGTTCTTGAATAATTCCAGTTGTTTGAGGACTTCTAAAAATCTGCAGTAAGATCTTCTGGTCCCGAATTTAAGGTCAATGACCACTCTTGATAGTAGAATCAGTCTACAAAATTAGGCTGAATCCAATAATGGGAAGATTCCTATTAAAGAAATTCCATACCACAAAAAATTTCAAAAATCAATTTAGTTTGCCAGAAACTGATCAGTTGAATTAATCATATCGCAGAGAGTAGGATACTTAGCTTGCTTGAAGAATCAAAACCAACCACTAATCAGATCCATGCATGATCAGACTATGGCGGCCATACCACGATCAGTCCATGAACTAGATCAGATTAAAGCAACACAACAATTCCTTCTTTCCTTATTTCAACTAACATGGGAACACATCATGAACACAAGCACAGCTGATGCTGCACATACCACTGCCCGCACGTCTCACCTTGGGGGCTCACAAACCATAATCAGTATGCAACGCTGACTATTCTTGGTCCGATTCCATGTGACAGAACCAGAACTTGAACAATCAGTAATAGCACAAGAGAAGAAGAAAGGAGAAAAAGAAGTGAAGAAAAGAGAGTAGAAGAAAATAAGGCAGACCAATGGGGAAGATAAACCTAATCGAATTACTTGAGATATATGACTCCATTTAAGTAAAGATAGCTTTCAACGTACAACTATACATAAATCCCAAGGTAAGGTGGGTACTGGTTGTCTCTCACGACCAAGGTTTCAAGTATCGACACTAGTCGATATGATATTGACCCATTTTAAAAAAAAAGTACTGTATCAAAGTGTATCGAGCGTATCAGCTCGATACAGTGAATACAGATGGGCTGTATTGATACTGTGTTTTTTTACAATTTAAAAAAAAAAAACTTAAACCAGTGTGTGTCGACCAGTATCGATACCATATCGGTTTGATACTGGTCGATACAAACCTATATATGTCGATACGGTTGATACACTGGGGAAAAACCATTTTTCTGTAGGAACCTTCTCTCTGCGAACTGATCCTTCGTGTTTCCCCTCAGATCTCTTCTACAAGTTGATTTTATAGACTAAAACCTTAGGGCTTTGATTCCTAACCCTAAAATGACTTGAAAGGAAGCATCAACCACTGTGTTTTTGAAGCTTGAAGCATCTAATCTCTCATTCAAGCTCCAGGGGTGGAAAAAATCAGAGAAGAGGAAGGGAAAATAAAACAGAAATCAGAGGAGGAGGAGGAGGAGGAGGAGGAAGAAGAAGAGAAAAACATACCATACCTCAGTTACTGAAGCAGTCCTGAAGTTGATCAACCTTGCTTCCTCCTGGTTGAGTCCAGTAAAAGAAACAGAGCCTTCGAGAAGCACTGTTCTGATTGATTTCTCTTTCGTTTAAGTGTTGATATTGTATATAGTGTGATACAGTGTATCCGAATGTAACATAATAGTATATATCATCCAACAAAAGTTGTGAAAACATCTTATATATATATTCTATACTTGACAGTGTATTGAAAATATCTACACCACCCAATGAAAAAAAATTAGTATAAATTATATAAAAAAATGAAGCATGCAAACTCACTTATCCCTACAAGGTTGAAATCTGCCTAGACACTATCTTAATAAGGACTAAAGACTCAAAACATAGCCCCAAACTCGGCGTGGTATTAAACAGAACGTAAAAAAACATTTTTCTTTTCAATATCATTTTTTATAGTTTTTATGCGATAAAATTGTGTTTTGTATGCTTCTTAATGATTTTTGTTCGTATCTTGCCCCGTATCCATCTGTATCCGTATGTATCTACCGTATCCACGAGACGATATGATACATCTTTTAATTTCTGCTGACTGATACACGATACTTAATTCCTTGCTCACGACTTTTAGTTTTGAAACCATGGTTAAAGAAATAGGGATCTTTTTAAAATTTTTCTTTCGTTGTTTCTTTTTATTATTATTATTTTGCTTTTCAAGTTTTAAGTATTATTTATTTATTTTTTTTGGAAACGAATAATTCATTTTCCTTAACATTCGCCTAAATATATTTCAATTTGGGATTCATGTAATTTGCCAATTATTTAGGAAAAGTTTTGAAAAATTCACATCCTATTCAGAAAGATGGTATAGGGTGTATTATAGATGTATTAGCTTACTATGCGATCTCAAATCAGTATTCATTTTTAATGCTAATTTTATTACGTGTTGTATGTTTAGATTTTTGCTTCTTTAGGAATGATTTAAGAGATCCGCTAGGTGCTTAGGGGAAACTATCTAGAGAATAGTTTATTTTATTTATTTATTTATTTATTTATTTTTGGGTCATAGAAGGAGTCATTTAGGGTCACAAAAGGAATCAAAGTATATTATGGTTTAGTAGGATCTTATAAATATTGTTCTTATGACTTAACCGTGTGTTCTATACTTCTATGGTTATGGAATGAATTAAGTGTTTTCAGGGAAGAGATCTGCAACCATGGAAGGCTAGGTGGGTTGCTTCCATCTCCTCATTTGCTTTATCTTTTTCATTCTTCTACTCCACTTATCTTGTAATTTTTCTCATTGTTCTATAATCTCACTTTCATGTGTTTATATTTTTCATGAGCATTCTTTTCCTGCTATCTTATTGCATATGATTCTTTTCGTTCTTTATAATCTTGAAACCTTTTTTTCCGAATCTTATGAACCGTACTTTAAAGATTCCACAATTGTTTCCGATTGATCCCCAAGTTAAAAACACTTGAACTTTATTTCTAATCTTTATCTACTCTTAACCCTTTTCCACCTTGTCTTCCTAGTAGCTCAGCCTTGGATCTTCAACATGTTGTGTCGTTTCCTACATCATGTGTCCCCTTAGAGGCATTTTTCTTTTACCAAAGTAGGAACAAATTGAAACTTCCAGATGACAAAAGGAGTGAGGCAAGAATTTCCTAGGAAGGAGGTTCAAAAGAGAGAATTGGTGTCTTATTAATTTTAATAAAAAAGTTTTATAACTATTTGACAAGTAGAAAATTTTTGAAGGATTTTGTATGTGTTGGTTCTGGTATCATGATTTTTAGCTTGACATAGCAAACCATGTGCAGTTTCTTGGAATTGGTTTCTCTTTCGAGAGTTAAATGCTTCAATTCCAGTTTTATAATCTTCCTCTTGCAGTAATCGTCCGAGTAAAGCATTTCTATCAAGATCATTAATTGCTCATTTTAACTATGGAGGTGTCCCGAAGGAATATTTTATGGAACTACTAATGAATGCTTTAGAGGATGCTCGAAACGTTCACTCCAGTAAACGTGCTGCATTAAGTGGTTTGTGGCCTTTATCTGATTTACCAGTCATCCATGGATATTCTGCATATTTCGGATGTTGGTCATTTTAATCTCAGCTGGTAAAGGCAAAATTCTGGCCTGTTTGGTATTTTAATAATATTTTTGCTTCTTTGCTGGTTTTCTCTAGGTTTGGTCATCCTATTATAGTTGTGTTAGCTCAGAATATTCTTTCAGCTATTTGTTACCATTTTTGTATTTTTTTTTTTCTTTCAAAGTTTTGTTTATGAATTCTTTGTGACAAATTTCTTTTTATTTCTGTACTTACAGTTGCTCTTTATTATGGAGACATGGATGACTTTCTTGCTGCAAGGATGATCTTATGTGGAATGCCCCTAGAGGAACCTTATTTACAACGTCGTTTATCGGTGCTAGCAAAGGAAGAGAAGAAGGGGCTGAAGGGAGGAAGGCTTCCTATCGGTGATTGCTTTAATGTGATGGGAACAGCTGATCCAACTGGAATTTTGAAGAGGGATGAAGTTTGTGTCATTCTGTACGTATTATATGGCCATTTCTCATTATCTATCAGATAAATTTTTTGATGTTTTTTTTTTTTTTTTTTTTTTTTGGGTATTGAAAACCAATACGAAGGAAATAACTATGCAACTGGAGTTTACAAACTCAAAGCAAACACTGTGAACAAAAAGATTAATCACATTTCTTGATATGGCCCTATTTTTTTAATGTGCTATTGTGCATTTTTTTGTTAGCACTGTTTGGCTATTAAAATTATTGAATCAAGAGTGCTATTGGTGCATGGTTGTGAAGTTAAAATTTCAAGCTGTTAATCATCATATGTTGTCTCTTCCTGTGGCAATAGTGATGAACTTGCTATTCTCTAGTTTCATTTGGCATTATATAGAAGAATGGACTGAAAAAACCAGTTATGAAGTAGTCCGGCAGGGCAAGGTTGAAATGCTTCATCATGCCTTTAATTCAGGACATTTTTGCTTTACCATTTCCTTGTTTTCTGAAATCAAGCTTTCTTTTGATAACTTAATTGTTTTTTATATTCTGAAACGGATCCACTATAACACCCTCTATGTTGCACACTAGCTAGGGAAGAGAGGAGCTATCCACCAACAGGAAATCAAGTATAGGCATATAACATAGTTACATCAATGAAAAAATTGTAGTACATATTATCAGAGGGTGTTGGGATTTTTTATTTTCTGCAATTGATCCTTTAGAGAAAATATTCTCCAGAATCAAATGATGAGGTGGAGATGCAACAAAGTGATCATTTTAGATATCTAGGTTCAATCATAAATAAAGAAGGCGATATAGAGGATGATGTTTCACAGTGGATTAATATAGGATAGATGAAGTGGAGAGGTGCGTTTGGAGTGCTGTGTGATCGGCGTATTCTTTTAAAACTTAAAGGAAAATTTTATAGGACAGCATTCAACCGGATATGATGTATGGTGTGTGGCAAAATTAGGAAGGATAAGGTAAGGGATGATCATATTAGAGCTGATTTGGACAAAATTCGACCAGCTATGATGTAAGGGATGTATGGTGTGTGGCAAAACTAGGAAGGATAATGTTGGGTAGTTAAGAAGCATCATATAGATAAATTTAGTATAGCTGAGATGAGGATGTTGAGATGGATGTGTGGCAAAACTAGGAAGGATAATGTAAGGGATGATCATATTAGAGTTGATTTGGGAGTAGCGGTGATACATAATAAACTACGAGAAAGACATTTGAAATGGTATGACCATGTTCAGCGGAGGCCGTTAGATGCTCTCGTAGGGAGGAATGATTTGATTCAGATTGAAGGATCTAAAAGAATTAAAGGCAGACCTAAGATGACTCTAGGGATGGTGGTGAAGAAAGACATGCATAGCTTAGGCTTTGTTTCAAGTATGACATTGAACAGAGCTGATTGGAGGACTAGAATCTATGAAACCGACCCATTTAGTTGGGATTAGGCTTTGTTATTGTTGTTGATTCTTCAAAATCAAATGACATCATAGTTTACCCCTTATCCCCTTTAGTGAAAAAATTGATGTCTTAACCTCCTCCCTTTTGTATAAATCCACCCCTCCAATGCTTTGGGTCACCTAGTCACCATGACAACTATTTATAACCTGAAAGAAATGTATACTTTTAACCTTGATGAGATGTGATCAGGATATCAATACCTGGGGCATTTTGAGCATCTCTTCTTTATTGATACTTGGATCAACTTGAAGATGTACTTCAAAAGATCTATTGATTGCCTGGGAACATCTCCACACTGAATTTGTAGATAGTCCATGCACAATAATCCAAATTTTGACGTACCTCATCTTCTCAGTTTTAACAAAGGACTTAACCTTCATAAACTCTACAATCAGACCCTCAAATATGCACATTTCCATCACCCAATCCTGTATACAGGCAGGAAAAAAAAAAGGTTAGACCCTAAAATATTTCCACCCAACCTTCGGTTTCTCACTTTAAACAACTGGAGAGTTTCATTTCTTTAATGTTCTTCTCAGCGAAAACAACCACCAAGTTCTTGGGGAATACACCAAAAATGAAGTTAGGAGGGGTAGGCCTATAAAATCTTGAAGAAAACGTATGAAATTAAAAAAAGGTCCTTTTTCATCCATATTAATAGATTGGGGGTTAGCCCTCCCGCTATATTTCTTGCTCAATAACACTCTAAATGGGTTTCTTAAATAAACTAAAACTTTAAAAATTATAAATCCAGTCGTTACCCACCTCTAATTAAAGAAATTCTATCATAGATTGATATATTAGTAATATTTTGGTCATAGCTCTCCAAATCATTTTTATCATAGTGTTGAGGAAATTGCTAGTGGCCATGGTGCCTAGGTGACACCTAGCTTTATTTGTTATATATTATAGAATTAATTATATTGAACGTTATAAGATATTAGTTGTTTGGCATGATTTATGGTATTTTTTTATATATAAAATAAATTAATATAATCTAAATTATACAAATGAGTTAGAATGTATTTCTCATTATTGTGATAATCTATTATTGCTTCTTGATGACTAGTGGTACCAAACGGTTATTATTGATGACTTATTATAGATTCTCATAAATGATTTGCGATAAATTACTCATAATCATAAATATAAACTATACCAAAGAGAGCCCTATATGAAGGTCGAGGCACAATGGTGAACACCACTTCTTGTAGACCCTTATAGATAGTTTATGCATCATTGGTATAGGAACCTTGATGCTGTGTGCAATACCTTGGCAACCATGTCCACTCTAACTTGGAATCCCAAGATCTTAGTCTCATTGGAAATTTAATCAAATAACCTTTTGAATGATACCAAAATCATGGAAAATAGGCAAATTTCACCTTTGAAACATTTGTCCTATAACCCCCCAAGATCTCGAACCTAGGGTCCGCCAATACTGTCAGGATCATAGTTCAAGGCAACTGAACAAAATTCTATTACCTTACATATCAGCTGAAGCATATTGACTATTTCAACTGAGACCTCTGATGGCAAAATAAATAGTTTGAAGCATATTAACTATTTCAACGTACATTCTGAAATTTAGTTGTCTTGGTACATTCATCCATAGCAAAAGAAAACAAGGCATGTAAAATGTAAGAACTTTCTATCTTGCCCCTAGGCTGGGTCATGCTCGTGAGCTCATCATTTGAAAAACATATATCAATGAGGTATGATCCCAAGACTCTAGTGAGGTAAAACAAACTACTAGTTCACATCACGAAAACAACACAAACATAATTTGGCAAATATCATAACATTTAAACATGATAATCTCAATCAGCATTTCACATCATTTGCATAGTCTAAACATCTCAATCAGCTTTTCATATCATTTCATATCTTTTTTTGATCGGTCCATGTCACGTCATTTCATTATAGAAACCATAGACAAACCTTAACATTTTATTCTATGATATCACATACTCGTTGTATGTCTTACACTTGTATTTTCTTAGCATAACATAGCTTTAGCATTTCAAAACCTAACATAACATTCCATAGCTTAAAGTGGCATAACATTTTATTTCATCATAACTTTTATCAACATGCATAAACCTCATAAGTAATGAAATATTCTTATCATTATGATTGCATTATAACAGTTACGTCGTAATCCGCACACTCAAGGTTTAAAATCTCAGGTTTCGGAGGAGTCTCGGCCTCCTCTGAAACTGAGATCTCGCCGAGACAATGTATTTTGTTTGAGACAGCTTAAAAATGCTGTTTCGGTGGCCAAAATACATTTTTTAGGTCTCCAACTTCAGGGGAACCTCATTTTTACATACATAAACACATTTAGAGTATAAAATTGTAAGAATAATGACTTTTGTGGTTGTTTGGGTTTACACCCATGTTTTGACAGTCAACGCTGAAGTCTGTTGTAAATTTAAACTAATATTAACTATTATATTCAATCAAATATGGCAAATGAGACAATAACATAATGCATTAGGGGAAAGAGAAACAAAATAACACTTCATTATAAATCATTAAATCATAGTTCAAATATTTAATATTGAATGATCCCATAGTCCCCCTATGCCAATAGTCCACAATTCCACAATCCTCATACAGATACAATGTCTAGTAATACGTAGAGTGTCGTGGATGATCCATCCTAGAAAATTTCGTCACATTCTAGAAAATTGTAGATCGGGCTCACGTATCTGACATATAAAAATTTCATCGCATTTTAGAAATTTTTTTTTTCTCCCTCATAATCTCATGTAAAAATCTCATTTTTCGGTAAGAAACTTACCTTCAACAGTTGATATGAAGCTCCTAGAGCAATCCCCGCAGTCCGAAGCACCACCCGTTGCAAGTTAAAAGTCCAAACAAAGAAAGAATGAGGAAGAAATAAAAAAATCATCAAAAAACTATGAAAGAAGAGGAAGCAGCAGTTCTCGGTCGAGTTCTCGACCGAGAACAGTGACTTCTCTCTTTTATAAAGAGAAAAAAAAAGCGAAAAGCAATTTCTTGCCGAGAAATTGGCGAGAAATTGGCGAGATCTCGGCGAGATTATGTATCTGCCGAGACGAAAAGGGTTATCAACCCTGTTTTCGTCTTGGCTAATGGCGAGAATGGAGAGATCTCGGCGCGCCGAGATTTTATTCCATGCGCACCCTATGGCTAACCACCCATCCTAAAGAATCCCCTTGCATGCACCACTTCCAACCAACCAAAACCCATGCATTGCAAATTTCAGAGGTGGCTTGCCACCTAGCTTGCCATTGAAGATCATTCTTGCATGGTTTGCGACCCAATTGAGGCTTGCCACCTTGGATGACACCTTGCCCATGTTTTCATCTCTCTTCCAATCACATTTTATGCACACGCTGCCACAAGATATGAGGCAGCCCACATCATCTTGTGGGGCCCACTCTTGGCTTGCTAGCAGAAAAACTCCTTTAAATCCCTTTTGAGTATATGAGAGTTTGAACCCAAGACCTTCCATATATGAAGCCTTGGTCTAACCACTAAGCTAAGGGTGCGTTTGATAACGCTCCCAGCTTCATGGGAGCTAATCCGGAGTAGAATACTGATTGATAACCCTGGTTCAATATTTAGCTCCTAAGGAGTGAACCGGGGTAAAAGTAACTATGGGAGTCGAAAATTAGGAGCTAAAAAAAGTAGCTTGGTTGCTCCAGAGCTACTTTTAAGGAAGCTACTACCACCACCCACCGCCATCACCACCCCCCCCCCCCCCCCCCCCCCCCCCCACCCCCCCCCCCCCCCCCCCCCCCCCCCCCCCCCCCCCCCCCCCCCCCCCCCCCCCCCCCCCCCCCCCCCCCCCCCCCCCCTTTCCCCCCACCCCCCCCCCCACCAATAAACCCAACCCCACCCCCCCCACCCCCCCCCCCCCACCCCCCCCCCCCCCCCCCCCCCCCCCCCCCCAACCCGCCAACTGATTAGATACGAAATATTAATTTATATTTTTTCCAAAAACACTTGGCCGCAATAGGGTTAGGTGTTATCAAACGGGGCCTAAGTGGTTCAACCTTGCTTAATTTTGCAAACCCAACCCTAAAAATCAATAAACGTAAGGGCAAATTTAACGTAATATTAAAGTACATAACCACTAGACACATTGCAACATTCAATGTTCATAAAGATAAATATTTTAGTTCTTACCTTATAGGGTTGAAAATGGCAAAAAATTTCCTAGCCAGACCTCATATATTGATTCATTGTTTTACTTGTATCGATATATTACATACCTATACCCAACCATCAACTAATACATGACATACTCCACTTAGATAACTTAAGCATAATAAATTATACATTACCATATTTGGAGTTTCTTAATTATAGAAATAAAATACATACCTCTAGGAGTAGCTAGCCTCTTATTTTCAGCTAAGAGCATTCATGGGTATTTTGGACCATGGGAAAAAAAAGGGGGGAGGGGGAGGAAGGAGGGGGTTAAAGGCATACTATAGGGGAGGTACCTATAATTATAATACTTAATTGACTACACTCAACGTCGACTCTAGACAAATTTGTTAAGCCTGAAATTATGTAGAGGAACCTATCAACCAAAGTTAAAAGAGGGAAAAAAAAACATCTTGAACTGATCATCTTGTTTGATCAATCTGCTTCTCAAGTTGAAGTCCCTTGATCTGATTCCTTGTTTACCACATTGTCCTTTTCAAATCTTTTTCTTTGTTTGGGGATTGGTCATTTTGAATCGACGGGCGGGCAATGAAAATCGGATCAATGATAGCTTGTTCTTCCCCAACAAGGTGAGGGTTTTGCACCTAACCCTACCGTAGGCCTTTAAGTTCCAAGTGAAAAGTGCAAACGGCACCAAAAAGGACCACAACAACAATGAGAAAAATAAGGGTGTGGACAGCCTCAAGGATAAAACCACCGGCAATGAATCCCATCACAAACAACAAAATAACTGGCCAAAATATTGGCTTTGGGAAACTCCTCTTAAAGGAATAATCATCTTCTTGACTAAGATTAGTAACGGACTGGTTGTGGCAATAGAAACACTGTGTAACAAATACTTTCCGAGGGGCCCCAGATGAATTAAGTGGGCTTGAAAAAAATGGACTAGACGTAATGAGACCAATTGTGGGGAGTATTGGCGGAGGACGACCAGGTTTTGAGGTGCAACAGGAGTCACACCACCAAATTAAGGTCCAGAAGTCTTCTTAACTGGATCCCCATGCTTACTAAGTGGTCCAGAGTTGGACTTCTGCCTATTGGTGGCGAGGCTAGGCGGAGAGGAGGGAGAGGAGGCTGGAGGCTGCTTCAGCGTCTCAGATAGAGTTAGAGTTGCGATAGAGACTGAGAGTCGAGAGAGGCTGAGAGACTAAGAGTTTCAGCCCGAAGCCTCCAATATTATAAAAATTTAACTTTGACCTAGCCCTATTAGGGTTCAGGGTGGGTGTGGCCCTGGCCGGGGCTCAGGGCTGGTTAGGGTTGTCAGGGTAATTCTTGCTGCCCTAGTTGACGCTGAACTGTCACTGCACAAAAACATTGACTTAGGTTCAAACCTCGAGCTCTAATATGCTTGTCAATATTTATGTATTTGTTTGAGATGATATGATTGGTTTTTTAGTGAAATATGATTCAAATTTATAGGAATGAGGTAATTTTAAATAAGTAATTTTTGACATGCTTTATCTTAACATTTTCAGTGACAATGGGCAAATTTCGGGGAAGGTACTGGTATATAGGCACCCTGGCCTCCACTTAGGAGATATACATATCTTAACTGCCACCTATGTGAAAGAGCTGGAAAACATCGTTGGGAATTCCAAATATGCTATTTTCTTTCCAACTAAAGGATCAAGATCATTGGCAGATGAAATGGCAGGTGGTGATTTTGATGGGGATATGTTTTGGGTGTCAAGAAACCCTAAGGTTGGCATTGCTTGTCTAATAATTTGTATTTAATACTTCTAAATTTCCTACTGTTGTTAATTCCAAAATATGGCTCTCATAATGACTACTTACATTACGTTGGACTAGTCTTTAATTACTCAGTGTTGCTTCATGTTTTTCTTATTGCTACCAGAAACATTTCATGATATCTGCTTATTGTTACCTTTGTCATCAGTATCATCATCATTGTTTTATAATTGTATTGTTACGAATATTTTTGTTATCTCTGTCATCAATTATCATTATTATCTAATAATTTTCAAAGAATCACTGTCATGTAATCTCATTAATGATGGTCTAAGAAGTATCTCTAGCTTGAGTCTTCTCGTATTAATATGATTGGTCTAAGTCCAGAGATTCATATCGAACAAATGTTGGCTGATAGGGTTTTTCCTGTAAACAAAAGTGAGCAAAATGTGATTTTTTGTAATATGTAGAAGAAATGAATGATTTTAGGTAATCTCATTAATAATCTTCCCAACTGCCTTGGTGTCTCCCATTGGTGCACATGTATGGGAGGAGAGATATCACACAGGGGTATACATAGTGGTGGGAGCTCACCATTTCAATGAACTTCACCAAGAGCCTCCCCTATGTTAGCATACAACTAGATAGCATACTTGCTGCTTTCTCCTTAGCCTTCTGTTCAAGGCAGTGAATGACAACAAGCTATTTTGATATTGTTTGACATTGTCCTGCCCAAACCACAGATTATATTTTTCATTGTACTCAAAAAGCAGAAAGAACCTGCGTGTTAGACCTTAGGGATGGTCTATTCGTGACTGAACTGTACTCATGGTGCTTATGCGAAAGGATATATCTCCGTAAGGTTTGAGCTGGGTAAAGTGTTAAAAGGAAGACCGGGGGAAGCACTGGAGAGTCAATTTCCGTATTTATTTGATAAGAAATGCGAAAAAAAGGGAAAGAAAGATTCCTATTGGGAATGAATTCCCACTTCTTGTCCCCCTCTTCACATAAAATGGAGAGAACGATTGATCGATGAAGAATGAACCAATAATCGGATTTTCATGAGAAATGGGAGAGTTAAGATGCTTTGGGATGGAAATGAGGGAATGTCTACAATACTTGGGTTTAGTCAGATACAATTTGAGGGAACCAAACTTCTTTTCACAGAGAACCTTCTTCCATCTATAGGGGATACCCGTCTTATTCAATTTTGTCCATCCATAGTGGTCATATAAGTTTTATTTAGTTATTCAGTAATTTTTTTGGCTATCGTTTTTTTCTAGCTAATTGATATCCTACCTAAATATGATGTCTTCTTCCAGGGATGCCCAAAGCTAATGAATTTGTTATTTGTCTATCCACGACTCTGATAAATAAAGCCCTAGAATAATTGTTTTACTCCTGGTTCTGTAATTTCCATCTTAGTTGTTATCATGTATGAATGACCAGAAAGTTAATTAAATGGCTTTGTTGAACTCTTTATTATGGATGGTGGCAGCCAGTTATCCCTGGTGAAGGCTTGAGACAGAAATTAATTGTAGACTATTCTATAATAAAGGGAACGAGTTTTTCCTCTATGACTTTCATTCGAGTTTTTTCGTGGATGTTTTAAGTGTAGTGTATTTCCATATTCTATCTTACTAAGTTGGTTAGCTCTGAGTATGATCATGATGGAGTGTTGTTGGGAGAAGCTTAAGGAGTGTTCAAGTGTTTCCCTTAGTAGCTGTTTTTATTTATTACTGATTGTAGTAGGATTTTATTTGAAGTGTACAAATTTTTTACAGTTTTATGATCAATATTTATAGACTCTGGACTGGGGGGCGAGCCTTGGTGTGATGGTAAGGTTGTCATATTACAACCTGGTGGTCACGGGTTCAAAACCAGCTTTTCCATGTTGTGGGGGTAAGGCTGCGTACATTCTACCCCTCCCCAGACCTTGCAGTAGTGGGAGCCTCGTGCACTGGGATGCCCTTTCTATTTATAGACTCTAGACTGCCACCAGTAGGCTTATTTGGACTCTTTTTATTTTTGTTCTTTATTCGGGTTGGCTTTTAAGGTAATAAAGTTTCGAAGCTTAGTTTATTTGATCAGCACCTGGGCGGATTGTATCTTTACCTTCATCCGGGTTTGGGTCGCGATAGTTGGCCACAGGCCATATGCAGCTAGTAAACATGATAATGCAATGCCAATTCCTTGTAATTTTAATTGCTAAATGAATCAATGTGGGCATGATCTGAACTTTTCATCACTATTTCCCACGTATCGTATCAGGGTTGTCAAAATGATGCTTAGGTGATGTAGATCGGATTTGTTGACCATTTGTTTCAGTATATATGGAAATTTCAATATTTGTGAGTTAAATGCTAGTTTGTTGTCTACGGATTGTTTACACCTCTGAATATT
The DNA here is from genome assembly GCA_028583415.1 of Protea cynaroides. Taxonomy (NCBI): domain Eukaryota; kingdom Viridiplantae; phylum Streptophyta; class Magnoliopsida; order Proteales; family Proteaceae; genus Protea; species Protea cynaroides. The sequence goes on along the minus strand of CM053276.1, from coordinate 115,210,964 downwards.
TGTACAAAGTCATAGATTTACTATTTACCATAGGTTCCTCTTCTACATTTGATGTCCACCACCATTGCAAACCATGTTTATACTACATGAGTACTGAGATTATGCTAGTCTTGGTGTTTGTTTCTTATAAAAGTGACATAACTTGGATTCATGCAACACTCAATACATTATTGTATTCTATGCAGCTACTAGATAATTTCAAACCAAGTGAACCTTGGAAATGTACTTACTCAGCAAAAAACACATGTCTCCGCAAGCCAACTGATTTTACTCATGAGCAATTGGAAAGAGAGCTTTTTCAGCAATTCTTATCTATTAGGTTTCAACCCAGGTACGCTCTTGCATTTTATATTATACTTCTTTTTTATTTTTAGTCAAATGGTTTCATTGAATGCATTGGGCTGTTATTGATTAGAAACATAGATCTATGGTTTTCTTATTTTATCTTTGTAGTTGTGGGTGTTGTGGCCAAACTAGTCTGCTCAATGTTGGACACAACAGGAGTAAGCTGAATTCATTAAACTTTGCCATAATTTCTATGTGAGGCAGCCCTTTGGTGGCCCTCTCTCTCTTTATCAATAACCTGCAGAAATAGAGCTGTGGCAGCTGGGGCTGGAAGGAGGAAGATAAAGAGGAGTAAGAAATAAGGAGAAGACGACGAGCACGGAGCAGCAGCGGCTGGATCAGCCGTCGACGGACAGCAGCGGCCACCAAAGTTTCAAATTTCGGTTTTGTGCCTGGTTTTGGCTAGGCTGAAAACCGAACTTTCAACCATGTCGGCCGAAATTTTGCCTAGACCCGGGAAAAAACTGACATGCTAACGTACGCAATGAAAACTAAGGGTAGTAAATTAGAAACAAAGTAACAAATTAATGTTATATAATTTATATTGGTATTACAACATTCCAAAACATTCTTTAATTATCAAATACATAAAATGAGGAAGTCTACTCAAACCCATGATTAGTTTCGTGGCGTCAAGCCGTTGATCGGGACGGTGAATGCAACATATAAAAATATGAACCTATTCATAAACTTTACATACAAATTTATAAGGAAAAATAGTTTAGGGAATAAGTGGTTACGTTCAAGCTTCAAATCATCAATTGCTTGATGAAACGAAGTTCAAATCATCAACTGCCGAAATCTGTTTAAAAACCTCACTTTCGGTTGAAATAGCACCCACCCTGTTGAATGTGACATGTTTCGTGCGAAATGCACTCTTTTATAAAGGCTGGTTTGACCAGTTTCAATTAGGTTTCAGTCGAAATCTATATTTCGAACTGAAATATGATACTTTTTCGTATCGACCCATGCTTTCGTTTTGGTATGGCAAAAAACCGTAACATTTCGGCTGAAATTCGGAACTATGGTGGCCACAACACCGCCACTGCATCATAACATTGGTTGTGTAAAAATAGTTCTCCCCTCTCGACTTGTCAGAGAAGAAGAAAAGGCGGGTTGTGGGGTTTCCAACAGCTTCAACCTTACGTAATGCGGATGCATGTGATTTCATGCATCACAATATTCCAAAAGCTGGTACACAAATTAATAAAAAGGTTAGAAATAGAATCATATTATTTGTCTTGTGTCCAACCACCTAATGGTTGATCAACAAAACGAGAGGGTTTGCAGGCAATAGCGATAGGGAAGGTCGGAGATCAGCGGCTTTCGCGCGAGTCGCTCAAGTGAAGAAAACGACGGGGGTGGTCGGAGGCCAACTTGATTGCAGGGTGGTTGTAGATCAGGCTGATTGTAAATCAGGGCGCAAAGAAAACCAAAACGCGTTTAGGGTGGTCGTAGATCACCAGAACAAGCAAGCAACGGTGGTGATTTGGTTGGACCTAATTTCTATTCATTTATGGTATTTTATGCTTCAAAATTGTATTTTGCTTGTATCTTTGCGTTTCCAGTACCATCTTGGTCATTTCCATTTGTAACTTTAACATATCTTACATCTGTCTGATACAACATGTTTTTTAAAATCAATCTCCTGGTACAATATTTGATACCGATAAGCCAATAATTAAACCTTGTCCTCACCCATGGCCGTGTTGGCCGATTCATATTGGTTTGGACATGTTTGATCCCGATCTGATGCTGATTTATGATCAGTCCGGTCCAATACATTCATTATTCTTTTTAAATCCATTTGAATGCCCCTAGTTTGCAGCAATCATCAAAGTTTGATATCTCCACATCTAGAGTTGTGATGGATTTTATATTTGGAGTCTAGGTGCGAGGTGCTGGTTTTGAGGTAGGTTTCGGTCAGTTTCGAAATCGAGATTTTGGTCGAAACTTGGTATTTCTCCCGAGACATCTTGAAGTTTGGTTTTGAGACCCAAAAGTGTTTTTCTTAATCTGAGTTTTTTTTTTTCCTGTAGCCAATTTTAACCATTTTACACATATTTCCTCATTAGTATAGATAAAAACATCCAAAATGATAATATGTGGTGTGGACCCAAGTTTACTAGTATACGCTAAGACCTGGGATTGTATCTAGAGTTAAGTAGGCAATACATATGTATGACTAACATTCGTGTACTTCTAACAAATTTGACCGGAGCGTAACTTCTTTATTATAGTTCGGATTCAAGTAATCTCGAATTCATTGCAAAATTAGCATAATCAACTTTTCAACAAATCCGAAATTGCTTGAAATCGAGTTATAATGAAGGAGTTACATTTCGGTCAAACCTTGTTCGGAGTACGCGAATGCTATTTAAAGTCTTCTGAATGTAAATTATTTTTGCGGCATCAAAGTAAGAGATGAAAATCGCCCATGCATCCAAAAAGATTTATGGAATTTTTATATTTAGAGAAAAGCCTAGCATTTGGAAGTTGAAAATCGTCCCTGCATCCAAAAATACAGTTTTTGTTCTTGAACTGCAGGGTTGACTGTTTATCCTTTTGGAATTTGAATTTTAGACTAATTTTATTGGATTCAAATGGCGGGGGGGTATTTGTTTATTTATGAATAATATCTTAAGTAAATGAACAGAGGCCGAGTCTTGGTGTGACGGTAAGGTTGTCATATTGCAACCTGGTGGCATGGAAATAGCCTTTCCATGTTGTGGGGGTGAGGCTGCGTACATTCTACCCCTCCCCAGACCCTGCAGTAGTGGGAGCCTCGTGCACTATGATACGTATGCCTAAATGATGTGTTGCTGTAAATTGTAATGGGATAATTGTTAGAGATAAGTTAGGGAGTTGTTACTGTTTCAAATATTAATTAGTTATGATTTTGAACAAGTCAGTCCATTAATAGGTGTAATGGGCCAAGTTTTTTGTCTGAAAAGTGAATACCCTAGGCCGGAACGAGTACCAGTAGGAAGATGTTGTTCATGATGTGTGAGTGAAGGAGCGGTAGGTAGTTCTGACCTCATGCTCAATGACTTCATCTCCTTCTTAGGTTTGCATTGTCATCATGTTGTTGGCTACGGTTACACTTCCTACTTTAACTCTTAGGCTCTGGTGGTGGACCACGATCATCTTGGGTTGCATGAGTACCCCTCACATGAGAATCGCACCGGATCATATGACAGTGAAACCCAACCAGCAACACCAACACTACCATAAGCTCCAGTAGCACTCTAAAGACCAGCATATACGGCCCCACTTATATTTAAAAAATTTATATAATAATGATCGTTGTTGTAGTATTGATAGCCTCATATTTGATTTATACTGACCTTGAAAAATACAATTATTTTCTATTGTTAATTAAAACACTCGATTTTTTCATGAAACTTTTGTATTTGGTAGGGCATAAAACTAATGTTCCGACAAATCCAAGATTGATTATATCTAATTTATATTGAAGGAATGTTGTTTTGGTCAAACCTTATTTGGTGTATGGTAATGTTGTTTAAAGTCACCGCGATGAAAATAAATTTTTAGACATCAAACCAAAATATTATTTTGGCGAACTTCTGGTTTTAGATGTTTTATCATAATAAATTTTTTTTTAGAGATGGGAAAAACCCAAACATTTGAAAGTTGAAAATGCCCCCTCCACCGCAACCGAAATTTTTTTTTCTTGAACTATAGAGTTGAAATCTTTTTCCTTTTGGAATTTGAATTTTTGACTATTTTTGTTAAATTCTAATGTGGGCGTTTGCTTATTTATGAATAATTCCTTAAGTAAATGTAGTTATAATTTTGAAATCATTTACATGACTGATAGTAGCCATATATAAGTGCTGTTCTTGTGTATTGTTCCCCTATTTCTTCTGATCAACTCTTATGGGGATCTCTTGGAGAAGAGAAAAGATGGGGTTGTAGTTGAGTTTCTATGATTTCATCCTGTTTTGCATGCATAACCATGTATCTAATGTTTTACACATGCAAATGTAATGTTTAATTATAGAACCAAATTGTGTTTTACATGTTCCCATTGTATTTTCATGCATATCTTGCCCGTATCCTTACGTATCTTGCGTATCCTTGATATTATATCTTTTAAAATCAAGCCACCAATACGATACCCAATGCTGATATTTGTATTTGTTGATTAAGAAAAAGAATAAGTGAGAGTTAAAGTTCTCCCACCATCTCTCCTTTATTTATAAGAAAAGAGAAAAGAGATTACAATCTAATAGGAGTCCTAGTCCTAGAGAGACTAGGAGTCCTAGTGAACTTAGGAAAGAAAGAGTCCTAGTCCTAGAGAGACTAGGAGTCCTAGTGAACTTAGGAAAGAAAGAGTCCTAGTTAACAAAGGAAAATAAAAGGAAATAAAACAAATATAAGAGTCCTATATACTATGGATGACATTCAACACTCCCCCTCAAGTTGGTGCATATATGTCAGCCATGCACAACTTGGATAATAATGGATGAAATTGCTTCGTTGGGAGTCCTTTTGTAAAGATGTTAGCCACTTGATCACTGGACTGAACGTATGGAACACATATCTGTCCACTATCGAATTTTTCCTTGGTAAAGTGACAATCAATTTCCACATGCTTGGTTCTATCATGTTGCACTGGATTGTGAGCAATACTGATTGCAGCCTTATTGTCACAAAATAACCTCATAGGCTGGGTAGTATGGATTCCCAGATCCTTGAGTAATCCTTGCAACCGTAACAACTCACATATTCCCTGAGCCATAGCTCTAAACTCAGCCCCTGCACTTGAACGGGCAACCACATTCTGCTTCTTGCTGCGCCAAGTCATTAGGTTCCCTCCAATAAAGGTACAATATCCTGAAGTAGATTTTCTATCTGGATTTCCTGCCCACTCTGCATCAGTGTAGGCATCGACTCTGAGATGACCCTGAGAGGTCAGTAGGATTCCTCTTCCAGGAGCAGATTTGAGATAGTGTAAAATGCGTAGAACAGCATCCATATGAGAAGTATAAGGGTCATGCATAAATTGACTCACCAAGCTCACTGCAAAAGCAATATCCGGTCGAGTATGAGCCAGATATATCAACTTTCCAACTAGTTGTTGGTATTGTTCCTTGTCAACTGGTGTACCGGTCTTTTCTTGCAATTTGACATTAGAATCAATTGGTGTTTCACAAGGCCGACACCCTAAGAGACCTGTTTCTGAGAGAAGATCAAGTATATACTTCCTTTGAGACAAATAGATACCTTTGGTGGAGCGAGCAACCTCAATCCCAAGGAAATATCTTAGTTTTCCCAGGTCTTTGACTTCAAACTCCTTTCCCAAGAAGATCTTCAACTGTCTAATATCTTCATCATCATTGCCAGTAATCACAATATCATCAACATATACTATAAGAATAGTAATTTTGCCCTCCTTTGCTTAATGAACAATGTATGATCAGCATTGCTTTGTTTGTAGCCTACAGAAGTCATAGCTCTGTGAAATCTCCCAAACCATGCCCTAGGAGATTGCTTAAGTCCATAGAGAGATCGTTTCAGTTTACAGACTTTTTTCTCAGTGGCTGATGAGGTAAAGCATGGAGGAATATCCATGTACACTTTCTTCTGCTAACTCCCCCTGAAGAAATGCATTTTTTACATCCAGCTGTTGTAGATCCCAATCAAAGTGTACTGCACAAGCTAAAATGACACGGATAGTAGTCATTTTTGCTCTTCGGGAACAAGGTCTCCCGATAGTCGATTCCATATGTGTGAATCTACGGGCAACTAATCTGGCCTTGTATCTGTTTACAGACCCATCTTCTTTCTGCTTTACAGTAAAGATCCACTTACACCCAACAGTCTTCTTCCCTGGTGGAAGTTCAACTAGGTCCCATGTCTCATTTTTTCTTAGGGCAGTCATTTCCTCTATCATAGCTGCCTTCCATCTCGCATCTGCAATTGCATCCTGCCAATGTTTGGGAATAGACACAGAAGACAAAGTAGAAATAAAAGCAAGATATGAAGGAGACAATGATTTATACGAAACATACTGAGATATAGGATGCTGAGTACAGGACCTAGTGCCTTTATGAAGGGCAATAGGTAAATTTGACTCAGAGGGAAGAATATTATCCAGACTGAAGGATCTCATGTTCTAAAACAGTTTCCGGATCCGAGGCGACGAAGGGATGTGTGTAGGTGCGTTGATGGTGGTGGTCCTTCCCCGCTGAGTCTAGTACGGCTGTAGACTTGAAGGCGAGGTGTCTCCACGAGAATTTGTTCGGTAGAGTGTTCGGGGAGAAGGTGATGTAAACTCAAGGTGAAGGCTCGGTAGAAGGTAATGGAGGCTCGGGTGAAGACTCGGGAGGAGGGGGGAGGGAGGTGATGTCTCCCCCGAAATGGAAGGGGAGAGGGCATAGGCATGTTGATAGGCCTATCTTCCCCGAAGACTAGGCTCCCCCGAAGATGGGAATTGGGTAGTAAGGGATGTGCTCATAAAAGATAACATCCAAGGAGACGAAAGTGCGACGGGTGGGGGGGTGGTAACATTTATAGCCTTTTTGGGTTGGAGAATATCCCAAGAAAAGACAACGAAAACCACGGGGTTCTAGCTTTCCTGGAGAGCGATGATTGCGCAAATAGCATACACAGCCAAAGATCTTAGGAGGAACAATATGGGAGTCATCACACAAAAGAAGGTGTAAAGGAGAGTGATGATCCAAGACTGGGGTTGGAACACGGTTGATAAGGTAGGCTGAGGTAAGGATAGCATCACTCCAATATTGTGGTGGCACATTGCGGGCAAACATCAAAGCACGAGCCACTTCAAGGAGATGGCGATTCTTTCTTTCTCGCCACCCCATTCGAGGCGGGAGTATCAACACAACTTGTGCGGTGCAAAATACCATGATCCGCTAGATAATGTTGAAACTCTCCATCCATGTATTCTCCGCCATTGTCACTCCGAAGAATCTTTAAAGAAGCTTGAAACCGAGTCTTAATCATTTGGTGAAACAGACGAAAGGACTGAAACACTTCACTTTTAGTATGTAAGAGGTAAACCCAAGTGGTTCTAGAATAACAATCTATAAATGTAACAAACCAACGGTGACCAGTAATGGAAGTAGTTCTGGCTGGTCCCCAAACATCAGAATGAACTAAATGAAAGGCAATACTATTGCGTTTAGAGGTATGACTATACGAAGAACGAGTTTGCTTAGCTAGAATACAAGCTTCGCAAAAAAACTCGTCTCGTTTACATTTATATGCTAAAGAGGGAAAAAAACTTGCTAAAACATTAAATGATGGATGCCCGAGCCGTTGGTGCCATCGTTGGAGATCGAGGATGCTGAATAAAGTTGATGTCCTGGGCTTGGGGATGCTGGAACCGACTTTGGGATACCTTCCTCAAGCAAATACAAACCACCCCGCATCTTACCACATCCAATCGTCTTCTCCGTTTCCGGATCCCCGAAACGGACAATAAGTAGGAAAAAACGTCACTTTGCATTTTAGAGTAGAGGTAATACTACTAATAGACATTAGATTGATATTAAATTTTGGAACATGAAGAACAGACTGCAAAGCTAAAGAAGGAGTGCATTTGATGGAACCGGTCCCTGAGACAGAGGAGAGAGTCCCATCGGCCACACGAACAGTATTAATTTCAGGATTAGGGAAGTACTCATGAAATAGGCTATGGTTACCAGTCATATGATCCGTGGCACGAGTCAATAATCCAAGGATTAGAGACCATTGACGAGGGTGGTTGGAGCAAACGACCAAGTGCCTGAAGTATCTGATTATCTTGCAGTAGAACCGTGGGATCAACAACCTGATGAGCTGCAGTCTGATGTGCCTGTGAACCCTTGAAAGTCTTGTTTTTTAGCATAAGTTTGTCACGTCTCTTGGCTTCAAAGTCTGCTGGTTTCCCATGGAGTTTCCAGCATGTGTCTTTAGTATGCCAGGGTTTACCACAATGCTCACATTTAACGGTATCTCTGGGTGGAGTAGGGCCCTTAGGAGCTGGAGTAGATGTCTGGAGGGCAGACCTATCAGGAATAGAGGGCAGTAACATAGTAGCTCTCCTTTGGTCTTCAAGCTGAACCATAGCATATGCCTGCTCTAGAGTAGGGAAAGGATCCTTACTTAGGATTTGTGAGCGAATAGGATCAAGCTCAACATTCAATCCTGCTAGAAAGGTATAAACTCTGTATTTTTCTTCCCGTTTTTTAAACAGTGTAACATCTTCTTCACACTTGGCATGTATGGAGTCATAAAAATCAATGGCCTGCCAATGACTCCTCAACTGAGTATAATATTGAGATACAGTCATCTCTTTTTGAGTAGTTCCATGAATTTTTTTTTGCATAGCATAAATTAAGGCATCATTCCCAACCTGGGAATATGTGTCCTTTGTAGACTTCCAGATCTGTGCAGCAGTATCCAATAAGAGGTATCCCTCGGCTATGGCAGGTTGCATGGAATTAAGAAGATATTGCATTACTAAGGAATTCTCAGCATTCCATTTGTCCAGAGTAGTATCGTCAGTAATGGGTTTAGTTTTGGCTCCTGTGAGATACCCAGATAACCCTCGAGCAGTGACAGAAAGTTGTGTAGCCCTAGACCACATTAGGTAGTTACCACCATCGAGTTTTGTGGTATTGGTGGGAATGGTCAAATGTTCCTTTGTGTAAAAGTCCATACCAGCGGATGTAATTTCAGAAGACATCACAAGCACCAAAGGATAGATCGGAGTAATATATAAAAAAAAACAGAATAATAAAACTGCAACAGGACCCCAATAAAATTACCTTGAACCAATGTGGTAATATGAATCTCTTTGGGGAATAAAGATCTGAAACCGACGACCTGTTGCTGTGATGTTGATCTATCCAAAAAATATTTGTCGATCTCTATTGTAAAGAGAAATCAAAACCATAAATCTGGGTCACAATATGATCCCATAAAAAGTTGGAGCTACTGTCTAGCCAATAAGGCAGCACATAAGTTGTTGGTGCTAAAGAAATTAGGATCTCAAACTGATCCACGGTAGACAGCAGCCCTCAAATCAATAAATAATCCTGAAAAAAAATTTAGGGCATGGAAACAATCTTAAATAGGATAAAGCTGCCTGTAGGTAGGTTAGGCTAGTGGTAGGGTTTGGAACTAAGTGTTTGGAGCTATTTGTGGTGGAGGTAGCAAACACAGCTAGGGTTTAGGACAGGTTAGGAATAGATAGATTCTAGGTACAGGTGGTGGCAGCAAGGGTTCTAGGAGGTTTTCAGGCTGGAGGTAATCAGAGGTGGTGTCGGCAGGCCCTGTAGAAGGCACCCATGAACTGGCAGCAAGGTTTAGAGGAGGAGAAGAAGAAGAAGAAGAAGAAGAAGAGAGAGAGGCAATGATCTATGGCTCTGATACCATGTTGATTAAGAAAAAGAATAAGTGAGAGTTAAAGTTCTCCCACCATTTCTCCTTTATTTATAAGAAAAGAGAAAAGAGATTACAATCTAATAGGAGTCCTAGTCCTAGAGAGACTAGGAGTCCTAGTGAACTTAGGAAAGAAAGAGTCCTAGTCCTAGAGAGACTAGGAGTCCTAGTGAACTTAGGAAAGAAAGAGTCCTAGTTAACAAAGGAAAATAAAAGGAAATAAAACAAATATAAGAGTCCTATATACTATGGATGACATTCAACAGTATTATATGAGTAGGGCTTTAAAGAGTGGATTCAAACCTTATATGCATGCCTTAATATGGGATCTGCTAAGAAAATCTGCATATTTACTCTGAAGCAGCTATCCATTGGGTATTCCATTAGGGACTCAATATCTTTATCTAGTTAGTCATTGAATCACCAGGTATAGATGTGGATAATTCATTATTTTTTCTTGTCAGTGTTTATAGTGTACTCAGTGCACGAGGCTCACGCCAATACAGAGTTGGGAGAGGCTTATGTACACAACCTCATCAAGCACTAATTGCTATTAAAATTCTCCCTCATAAAATGGGAAGTGTGATAATTTTCTATGATTTATCAAGGTGGAAACAGTTTTTTATAATGTTTTCTACACATAGAGTTATCCAAACACAGTTGTTTTTCAAAACTAGAAAAAAATGCCTTTATCTCTGTATGATTGGATTTTTTTCGTCAAAATTCATGATAAAAGATTCGAATCAGACTGTCATGAGCAAGCCCTAAGGTAGTTCCATCAGCCACGATCATAGTTGTCAAGGCATTGTCTAGGCATCCAGACGCCCATCTTGAGGCTGGGCGGTGGGCCGCTTTACCTACTTCATGAAAGTCGCCCTTTTTGATTGCCTTGGGTACCATGGGAGCCTTGTGCTGGCTAGGCGGGCACCTTATATGTTGTACTTTTTTTTTAATTTAGTATTATAATGAGGTGATTCTGTTCTAGGATATCTATTGGGCATTATACAAGTCTTGATACATGTGATGTGCATGGGATCAATGTGTATAAAAGGAGTGCTTGCATGTTATTTTCCTTCTAGAATGATAAGTGCTGTTTCTTTAATATTATAATCCTATTGCTTTATTCTATCCTACTTCTAGTATGTTATCAGTTTAATCCTGTTGCTGAGTATTGTTGCTTGCTTTAATGGGTTGTTATTGCTTACCTACTTTTATGGTCTGTTATTTCTTTAATCCTACTTCTAGTATATTATTGCTTTAATCTTCCTTGTACTTTGCTCTAATCCACCCTTTGGTTCTTTATATGTTATACTTTTTTTTCATTATTTGATGGTTTTCTCATATAAAGACCCAGGTCATTACTAGCATAATTATATCGTATTGCATGGATATAACTTCTATGTTGATTCTTGACATGGATTCGTAAAAAAGCAGTGCTTTGGCTGGTGCCTTGCCGCCTAAGCGTTCACGTAGTCCTCCAACGCCTTGTGTCGCCTTGTTACCTTGACAACCTTGGCCATGATTGCTGCAGCAATGGTGACTGCATTTGTCCAATCTTTTTTATTCATGGCTGCTTTTTGTAGATGAGAAGGGAGAAGAGTGGTTCAAAATTTTGGATTCCGCTCTCTTTTGAAATGAAATATTTTGGCACGTTCTGATGAAGTTTAAAAATTTTAGTACATTTTGCATATACAATTTCACTAGTCATTTCATTTAGATTTCTTAAGAAACCGAAATATTTTGGTAATGGATGGAATGAGCTGATCACATCAATCCAAATCCCTTCTGTCCTGGGCATTTCAGTTCGGAGAAATTTTGAATTATGGATGAAAGAGTAAAAGGAAAGAGACTGATCACATCAAAGTTGTCAAGGCACCAAGGCAAACCAAGGCATTGGAGGTCTGATGGGGTGCCTAGGAGACCAAGGTGCCCGATTTTCCAAGGCATCACAAGGGTGCCTGGACCACCTAGGCGACGCCTTGACAACTGTGGATTACAACAATCCAAATCCCTTCTGTACTGGGCATTTTGTAGGAGATGTGGAGAGAGAGAGAGAGAGAGAGAGAGTTGGTGAGAGGTACTGTATTATTATTCTATTTTTGTAGAGTTGTACTGCATCATGTTGTGAGGAGTATTGATTCAGTACTTCACCAATATATATTATCTTCTGTATATCTCAATGGGATTAAATATGTCGAATTGCTTACCCATCCTTGTCACACCCCAATTCCAGCTGAACCAGAAGTGTGAGTGAACCGTTTTCAATCCACGGCTCACACCAGGATCTCAATAGACCGTGTCAACAAACCATCCCAAGCAAACCAACCATAATCAGAGAGTAATAAATAGCAGCGGATTTAAATAAATAAATGAACTGAGTTTACTATTTGTAATTTAATAATTATCCAGTTATACCAGTAAGAGCACTCGCATGAGGCATCATGCTCGTCCTCCACTGTTTACGAATCTATAGCAGCCATTGTCTTGTAGGCTGGGGCAGCCATAAAATCTTTAACCGTATAACCTGTATCAAGATCTGAAAAAGAGTATATATATATTCGGGTGAGCTCACAACTTAGCTTAGTAAGCACAAGACCAATGCAACATTCAAAATGCATGAGATAACATTACAATTTGGCTAGGTATAATTTGCAAAATGCTATGGTAAGGTTTGGCGGCCACCGCACCTCAATGCACGTGAGTGTGAGCACACCCAACACTCAGGCTCTGATCCACACTACTGCTGTTGACCCACATCACTCACTGCGACATAGAGATGGAGCTAGAGTTTGGCTGTTAGGCTACAATCCACACTACCGCGTCCTCCCTCTGATACTCTACACCGTACCAATACCTACACCCCTATTGGCAAGGGCTTGTAAGTGGGTTCCGTTTCTAACCAGTCCTATATGTCATCAAAGTATCTATGACCCTACCCCAGTATAGCTCCCTACGACATAGAGATAGAGCTAGAGTCTGGTGGGCAGGCAGCACCACAATCCCACGTCCTCCCCGTGCTACCCTATTCACACCAAGCCCGCTAAGGTAGACGGCGATACGAATAGGTGTCAGTATGAGGATATATCCAAGGCTCCACTCCCTTTCACATTCCAGACACTAACGAAAACATTCACATGCCTAAACAAACAACATTCCTAGCATACAAATATGCATAAACAGATAATAAAATTTAAATAACTAGATGACATGTGAAGTGCACAAGCAAGAAACAATAATCACAGAACCCAATATGATCACAACGGTTTACTGTTATTTAGTTAGTTATGGTTTGGGGTCTTGTCCCTTACCTGATTCGTGATTGCATGTCTGCTTTGCGTCACAAAGTCCACTCACTCCGTCTACAGGTCCTACATGATCATACTTATAGATTAAAATTAAATTATTAGGGTTATTGTTGGTCGGAACCAAGTTTGGCCAACAACCAGGCTTCGGTAAGCATACCGGTTGCAGTACCGGTCTCGATATAGTGAGACCGGTATGCGCTGCGGTATATACCGGTCTCAGTGCCGGTCTCAGTATACTGCAGTCGGTATGTGCATGCGGTATATACTGCAGGACCATACCGCAGGACTTATTGTCTAGTCGGTTTGCCCGGTGGTATGGGTCCGAGAGACCAATCTCGGACCTCCCTCTCCGGTCGATCATCGGCTTGGTTTTTAGGGTTCTTCCTAAACCATTCTAAGGTTCAAATACTTGTTTGGTCATCTAGGTTTTGACTATTTCGTCGCATCGTTCTCAGATTGGATCTCAATGAGAACTAGGGTTTTGGTGTTCTTAGGATTTTGGATCATTACGCCGTTTCACGGCTTCGATTCGAAATCCTAACATCAATACAGAGGTTGAGCACTTACCGGTGCTTGTTGAATGGTGGTGCTCTCCTCCAACGGAAAAATACCCCTTTTTCCACAGTCTCCTTCCTCCTTGCTCCTTCTCAGATCTCTTCTAGACGGTCTAGGGTTTGAGAATGTTTGGAAAGGATCTAAGGAGAAGGAATGATGTGTATATATAGTGGGAGACCATTCTAGGAAGGTCTCCTACGTTTAAAAGGTTTCCTAAACTCGGATTCGGATTGTGGGACCTGCTGGTGTCCTTCTCCACCCGCGAATACATACCGGTTGCACATACCGGTGGTTTGTAAAAATTGAGTTTTTACACAACGTTTCTCATACCTGGATATCGTGGTTCGTCACCTGGCCTCACCTTCCGGTTCGGTTATGATTGGGAGACTTGTTACAACGTAAATCATGAGTTAAACCGGATTTTCGGAGTACGGTTCTTACAACTCTACCACCCTTAAAAGAAATTTTGTCCTCGAAATTTGCATGTAGGTCTCACAATCCTATTCTAAATCGGATATGCCGTCCGTCGATTGTATTTTTATTAAATTGGAAATGGACTATATTCACCTTAAACAGGCCAGGTACTGGTCGTATCTGGATTAAAAATCCAGTTTGTTGACAGCCCAAAAGATCTATCTGCAGAAACTGTTTGACAAACTGCTAGACTGTGTGTTAACCATGCAATCAGCTTGGATACTGTGATTGAAGCCTGAAGTTCGGATACCTATCTTGCATTATTTATCCTGCACTTTGTTTTTCTGTTCATTATTATGCGTCTACATCCTCCACCCCTCACTGAGGCCTGTCAATGGTTTACTGTTGCTATCTACTGGGTCGATAAGGGTTTGAACAAGCTGTTTTATTATGCATTTTAAGTGGTCACTCAATGGTAAATAATGTGTTCAAGTGACAGCGAGCGACCGGCAATGCATGGACTCTCCTCAGAATAGACACTTATCTGCTTGGGAATTACCTTTCTCAATCAATGTGGATAGGAATCCCTCTTAGAGCTGTACATTTCTGTTTTCTGTTCCTCTCTTGGGACCCCCAAATAGGGGTGCCTTTGGTGTAGTTTGGTTCTTCTTCTGTTAATATATACTTTTTATTCACCCAAAAAAATGTGTTGAAGTGAATTTAAGAGCTTAATTTTAGAGCATGCCAGGCAGAATATATGATATTTTTTCATTATTTGTATGAATGTAGCATGCCGAATGTGAAAATTTAACCATCAGAGTTTGCCAATTTAATCTTCTGGTTGGACAGTTCATTGACCCAGTGAACAGGTTGTTAGACTTTTTACAGTTCACAGGGTTTCTTCCTAAACCCTAATATCCATACAGAGATCTAGAATACAATGATGTTCAATGTAAACAATAATAATAAAGACATACCTGAGAATAGAAGATTGATTTCCGTCGGTAATCTCCAAGAATGGTGTTGGAGCTTTGATCACGGTCTTCCGCGGCTGTAGAGGTTCCACGTCTTTCTCCTTTGTTCGTGGGTGGGAGAGGAAAACAACTATGGCTGGGGACTCATGACCTAGTATATATAATCTTGTCCAAACCCTAATCGGTCCACACTTCGTAATAGGGATTGCCTATCTCTTTATCTTGTGACGAACCGGACCGAACGGTCTAACCTAGTGACATAGACTCCCCGATCAATGGGCCTAGTAATTAATTAAGCCCACATATATATATTCCAACATTCTCCCACTTGGGCTAGATTAATTACAATGCCACCATTGAATAGTGTGGCCATGGAATCCATTCACTCAATAAATCGTCATCTACTTTGATCCAGCTATTGAGCCTGCCAATGTCGAGCAACAGCGGAAAATACTCCAACACAAATGGTGTATTACCTTCCATCAGCCACATACAAAAACCTACTTGACATGAATCGCCGTGAGATAATGAGTCATCTTTGATCGAATTACCTTGATCGAGTTACCTTAAACTTTTATACTTGATATTATCCTTTCATGGCAAACCGCCTTTAACTTGGATTAATATCTCACTTTGACACACCGTCATAGTTTATTTGGCTGAATACCGCCCTTAATCTTTGGCTGAATACCGCCTTTTTCATTTGGCTGAATACCGCCTTGTTTGACCTTTTATATTTGGCTGAATACCGCCTTTTTCATTTGGCTGAATACCGCCTTGTTTGACCTTTTATATTTGGCTGAATACTGCCTTGTTGATCTTTTATATTTGGCTGAATACTGCCTTGTTGATCTTTGGTTAAATATTGCCCGGTGTCCGGTTAAATCGCCTATTTTATCTTTGACTAAACACGGCTGAATCATGAATCGGATCACCAACAATACAAACAATCATAGCACCGGATATGAATAAAACTCCCACTGATTAAGCACATCAAAATAATTCGTGACTACCGTATCATTCATAAGTCACTAAAGGCTTCTATTAGTGAATCATCATTTGTCTTTGAAGATCTTAAAATCACCCAAATATTCAATCACTATTATAAATTCAGATTTTAACACACAAAAACATTTATTGCATAAAGACGCCTTAAGATAAAATAAAATCTTATTTAAATAAAATTAAATAGAATCATGTCTTATTAATACTTAAAGCGGAAACAAAACTCTCCTTTTTAAGAAAACAAAAGCGAAGATTGAAAATATCAAATTGAATTCAAATAACCTAACTATCAATGTATCGACTCCTAACTAGACTTATATTTCATGAAGATGAATCTTTCATTCTTTTTGTGCATCATCTTCCTTAGACTTTTCAGAATCCTTTTTCTTCTCCAGCCAACGCTTTCTGCTCTTGCAATCCCTTTTCATATGTCCTCTCTTTTGACACCAAAAACATTTGATGTCGCTCAGGTCTTTTTCTTCATGCTGCTCTTTATCATCTTTTTCCTTGTTGTAGGTTTGTTTGCTTTATCGGGAAAAATATTTTCCTCTTTTGTGAGGTCCAAATCCTTGTTGTCTAGTGCCCTTGTCGAGTTGTTCTTGTAGAGCGACGCATTAATGGATCGATAGTTCCCTTTTTGTCACTTTCTTCATCTTGGTACAAAGCGAAATCAATTCATCAGAGTCCACTTTGTTTAGAAGTTCTATATGCTACTTTAATATGCTTGTATTCATTAGGTAAAGATTTCATTGCCAAGTATACCAAATGATCCTTATCAAGGCATGTCCTATTTCTCGAGTTTTTCAGCTATACCGCAAGTCCTACAAGGTGATCCGTAACATTACCTTTTCCATCATAAACGGTGGTAGACAGTTTTGCCATTAGGGTGCCCATCCGAGCTTTCTCGGTTTCCTCATATCTTGCTTTAATGCCTTTTAGTAAACTTTTGGCTGTTTCCTTTCCCCTCAATTCCATCAATATAGAGTCGGGGACAAATCGCCTAATCATTAGCAAACATTTCTTGTTGGCGTTTTCCATTTCTCCATGTATTGTTTTTCTTAAGGGTACTAGAATATGTGAGTTCAGCGGGCTTATCCTCCATGATACCCATATCAAGGTCTAGCATACCTAAAGATATTTCTAGATCCTTAATCCATTGTTTGTAATTGGTTCGTGAAGAACAGGAATACTAACCAAACGCTTGCATTAATAGACATCCCGAGATTAAAAGATAATGTATAATTATTGTGCGGTGTAGTAAATAAAACAATACCCACACTCACAAACCAAGCGTGCTAATATTTTCACAAAATACAAGCAAATAACCCTTTTCGGGAGTCGACCAAAATACAAATTCATCATTTGGGACAAATATGCACTTGATTTCCCCTGTGTTTGTGCAATAATAGATAATTAATAGAAATTCATACATACAATTTTCTTGCACCAGCAATGTCAAAATACACATGCAAGTAAATTTCATTTTCCGAGTTGACCAACTCACATTCTCCTTTGGGATAAACATGCGATGGTCTCCTCGGTATCCGTGCAAGGGACCGCGAAAGAATAGTGATTCAAAAATCCCACCACCTTTGGGTTAATGAGACCCTTGAAGTCAAAATCCTTCTACTTATGTGCATGTACATACATTTAAAAGGCTTGGTAGTGCCACCTTTGGGTTAACACTTCCGGTCTAGCTGCTCTTGCGAGATGTGAAATTCTTGATGTATTCATAAATGCTCTCCTTGAATTTGAGAGCATCCCGAAGAGACAAGGTTTACCACTTTGGTGGGTTCCACCATATCCCAACATGATACTCACAAACTCTCACAATAACGTGTTTGGTAATGCCACCCTTGGGTGAACAGTCCCTTACTTTGAAGCATTGATAAATACAAGACTTGAGTTTGAAGACATCATAATGAAATAAGGTGTGCCACTTTGGTGGGTTCCATGAATTCCACCATGATATCACCAAACTCTCTTTGCAGCGAAAATGGGATTTTAAAACAACATGAATGTCACAATTATATTTCAAATATAAAGCTAAACATTCATTGAAAACATGCACAATAGTTCATCAAGATATATGGTACAAATAATTTGAAAATCCTGTAAAATGACATTAAACCAAGTCCCATAGGACACTTTCCGCCCAAAATCACATTTATTGGGCCCCAAAATTAGCCAAATAATATACCCACAAGATCTCGCGGGATGAATCCAACGCAAAAAACCGCACCTCAATCGAGGTCGGACGCTGGCCACACGAGCACAAAGAAGATTCAGCCCGTTTTTATTTATTTATTTATTTTTTTTTGTTCTCTGGAACCGGTTCGGTCCGGATCGGTTCGGTTCTGAACTGGTCGGTTCGGTCGAACCCGACCGAATATATATTAACCCTCCTTTTTTTTTTTTTTTTTTTTTTTTTTTTTTAAACCCTAACCGGCGCGTGGTCTTCGCGCCTTTCCACCGGCGCGTGGAGGCGCGTCGGTCGCCGCCGGCGATGCTTTTATACCGGCGGCTCGTCTTTCAAAGACCTACAAGCCTGTATGGTTGGATTTATTTTCACTGTCCGAAAAAAGTTTTTAAGGTTCGAAACCTAGGCAGTCTGTCCGAAAAATTGGGAAGAAAAATTTCTCCCACTTACAGTCCAATCTTTCATAGCCTCTACAATCATTAACTATCGATTCTAGGTCCGTATGGAATGGCTCGATACCAATTGTTAGACTTTTTGGGTTCACGGGGTTTCTTCCTAAACCCCAATATCCATCTGGAGATCTAGAATACAATGATGTTCAATGTAAACAATAATAATAGACATACCCGAGAATAGAAGATTGATTTCCGTCGGTAATCTCCAAGAATGGTGTTGGAGCTTTGATCACGGTCTTCCACACTGTAGGGGTTCCACGTCTTTCTCACTTTGTTCGTGGGGTACGGAGAGAGGAAAACAACTATGGCTGCGGGGACTCATGACCTAGTATATATAATCCTGTCACAAACCCTAATCGGTCCCACACTGTAATAGGGATTGCCTATCTCTTTATCTTGTGACGAACCAGACCGAACTGGTCTAACCTAGTGACATAGACTCCCACTGATCAATGGGCCTAGTAATTAATTAAGCCCACATATATATATTCCAACACAGGTTTATGAAAAATTGGATCATTATGCTAACTTTCCTGTTTAAGTGGCCAGTTGACAGGTCAACTCGTTCATCTGGTGAGGTCTCACAACATTGACTTCCATTTTCCCGATAATCTGTACTTTTGATGCATTGGTGTTAGCTTTCTATTTCATTTCAGAATTGGAGGCGAAATGTTGTTTCAAGATCTCTGGGATTCCCTTGTGTTTCTCTCTTTTCGCAGCTTGCAAATGTGTTTGGTTCAGTGAAAATAGTGATTGGAATAGAGCATTCCAACTTACTAATGCACAAGTGGCAGTATTTGATTTTTTAATGATTCCATGGAATCATAGTTGTCTAGGCGCCGAGGCGAACCAAGGCATTGGAGGCCTGACAGGGCTCTCAGGCGGTGCCTTAGGCGACACTTTGACAACTATGCATGGAATGAATGTTACATTTAAATTCAGAAATTGGAATACATTCCAAAGTGCAAGTTTTATTGTCTTCCCAGGAGGCCTCTATGATTCTGGAATCATCGCTCTGTTATTCTTGGGATTTCTTTGGTATTTAGGATTTCAGGAACTTAGAATTTCTTCAATTAGGATTTCAATTTCTCTGATTGGAACACATATTGGACATTAACACTGAACTAATTGCTAAGAAGGGTGTTTTCTTCTCCTTTTCATGCTAATTTTTTTGCATTTGGATCCCACTGTGCCTTGATGATAATAACAGCTGAACTGTTTCTTTTTTTTCCTGTTCCAGTTATGCTGCTGGTATAGCATCAGATAGCTGGTTATCTTTTATGGATCGTCTACTGGTTTTAGGAGATGAATGTGCAGAGGAAAAGGAATGTCTGAAAAAGAAGATGCTTCAATTGATAGATATATATTATGATGCCTTGGATGCACCAAAGACCAGAATTGAGGTTAGTAGCTTAACTACTGGTCATTTTTGTCATAAATGAACTGCAAAATAAACCTGTGAGGGTGAACCAGTACCTGTCGGAGCCCAACCCCATGAGGGCCTAGGACTAGTGATCCCTTCCCCCTACATAACAATGTCGTAATGGATTCCTCAATATTTAGGCCATCCTAGAAACAATATTCAAAAACCTCATAAATTAGATCTTTCCTTGTTGTCTCTAACTGCTCACCAGCGGAAGTCTTGGTAAATAAATGAAAACCATAATCCAAGTCAAGTGTCTAATGGCTTCTAGAAGTCTTATTACATCGGAAACCTACACCAGAAAGTAAGCCGGCTTAAATCGTTCAAAGATCCTCCAAGCACGTCATGTTGTCTCTTCTAATTATCCGAGGAACAATAGGGTAGTGAGCAATGATGCCCAGTGACATAGATTAAAGAATCCCACAACATAAAGATAGCCATAAAACCTTACGAAGTATTTTTCAAATTTTCAAGAACAAAGTGCTAGAAAACTCGCATGAAAACGTAGCAAGCAAAAACGTACCATCAGTAAAATGTGCTTATTATCTTTAAGAATTTAGAGAAAAAAAAATGCAAAACTTGGTATTAAAATAATCAGTATCCTAGCATGCATCCATATGGGGTGTGAGCACTTGGTTATTCATACAGCATCCTTTCCTTTCCCTCATCACACTTGCCCGCACATAGTTCCCTAATGTGGCAATCATACATTTCATCCTGTCCAACCTCAAGCCAGGCCCACCCGTCAGCATCACTGGGCATCTCGCAGCCAAGTGAGGACATACATAATGTGCCTCATCCTGCACCTAACCCCCTGCTGGAAAGGGGCTGCAAACAAAACCAATATAATAAACCTTTCAATCATTCAAATCTGTCCGTATAAATCTGATATCCTGTGCATAAAACCATGGGTGAAAACTACAGCATATTCCACAATTTCTTCATTCCATGCTTAGTTACATACTTTAAATCATTTAACAATGAGTAACATAGCATTTATAGTAAAAGTAGCACACTCCAAACTGCATTCCGGTAATTTAATACCATCGCATTCATGTGAATAAGTGGTATGAGTGTCCCACTCAGCTCTACAATGCTCACAATCCAAAGACCTCGCCTGGGTCCAAGTTCCTCAAGAATCCAAGTTACCTAATACACATAAAAGGGTCTTAACATAGAGGGATCTACATGCTAGCTGAGTGTATTTGAATCTTATATGTTAGCGGGTAAAATGGGAGTATAGGAAGGACCGGTAGCTGGTCACTCGGAGGAGAGAGAAAGGAGGTCTGGATTTCAAGGACGAGAAAGATAGACCTACGTATACACTGCTAGTGTGTACTTCCTTTTCCTTATAATAAGATTCATCCATGTCCAGTACAAAACAGCATTCTTTTGAAAACCCCTCAAAGTAGTTTACTTGGTCTAACTTCTTTTTATTTCAGTCCATGTACTCCCATATAAGGCCCTAAACATGGTGTAAAGCCCACTAGGGGAATGGGTACCTCACATCTAGAGCCCATTCATAAGGGCTGCCCATACTATCAAGATTCCAATTAAAAGGTCCCTTGTTAAGTTGTGTGTGTGTGTGTCTATATATATATATATATATATATATATATATGCAGTCCATTAGTTCGTTAGTCCATTCAACATAAGAGTCCACATTGCAGTCATAATCTCACCCCAAACAACCACCCATGATAAACAGTCCCTTATTTCCATTGTCATCCATAAACATAACCTGCTAAACACAATCCCACAATGATCGATTAATCTATTGATAGGCCTATTAACTTCACTATAGCCCACTAAAACAAGCCTATGCAAATCAAAGATCAAACTAGTTTGGTAGATCCCATTAATATAAAATGAGAAATCAGCTTGTAGTGCTTGATGACATTACCTCACTAAAATCTAAGGATTTCAATGCTTGTACTTGATATACTTTATATGAAATGGAAACTGTGATGAGCCACACAGTCACTTACAATAACCATTGGAATGCCTTCTTTGGTAGGCTCATATATTGGATCCCATCCAAACCCATGTACATTTATATTCAGTGTAAATGATTACACGTATTTGGTACCACCAAACTTGGCTTCTTAATGGGAGAAATTTGTTGCATGCGATCAGAGGGTTATACCATGCATGAACAGCAACTAACAAATGTCTAATTGCAGGGACACTCACCTATTAACTTTTTTTTTTTTTTTTTTTTTGTGAATAAATAATATATTAACAGCACCCCGAAAAGAAGGAGAACAGAACTGGGTATCCAAAGGATAGAGCTAGGCTCCTTCCAGACTAGGGCAAAAGCCCGAACCAGAAAAACCAAAAAACAAAGACCACTTTAGGTTGTGGAAATATTCCAAGAGGACAAATGAATCTTTTTTTATCCATATCCGGTGCGGGGGGGAGTTGAATGCAAGGTGACTCCACGCACGTTGAAAGTAATAGCCTCCCAAATCTAGACATAGGATCTAGATTTGGCCATCCACCTTCTAAGATTCCTCTCAAACCAGATATTGTACACCGTGGAAGCAAAGGCAAGCTTGACAAGAGTGTCACACGGGGTCTTTTCTTTGAACTTCTTGGTTATCCACTTCCATTCATGATCTGAAGGGCTGATTTTCCTTGTGGTTGGCCAATACTTTCCGAGAATTATTTTCCAAACTTCAATGGAAAAAGTGCATCCGAAGAAGAGGTGATGAACATCTTCTTTCGAAGCCCAACAGAGGCCACAATAAGAGCTTGGAATGATGCCCCAGTCTTGAAAGAGAGATCCCATTGGGAGAGACTGAATCAAGGCTCTCCAAAGAATGAAGCTATGCCGACAAGAATGCCTATGGAATTACACAGCATCATACCAGTTTATGTTGGGCTTTCAAAACCTTATTGTAACGCCTCAAGCCCAATGATGGGGCGCCACACAATGCCAAGATCGATAGGTTCGATGGGTACTATTGGAAACTAGGCTTTTTTTTTTCCCCAGAAGCTAAGTCTCCACTGAGACACATCGATAGATGAGCATAATTAAAACACACAAACTTGCTACCATCACTAAGTGGTAACTCATATACATATACAACGGAAGCTCTCTACTTTATATCTATCATAAGGCGAAATTATCTATCAAGGTATCCCCTGATCCTTACATCAAAGCTGGAAAATATATACATGACTATTAAACATTCTACTATTATAAAGTTATTACATTTTCTTCTTCAAAATGAAATCTCTCTCATAGCCTCTGTCTAGCTCTTGGAGTCTTGGGACTCGAGCTCTGCCCTCCTCGGGCAGTGACTGCTTAGGCTCAGCGGGAGCCTCTGATATCATTGTCTTTGTCTCTGCTTCATCAAAGATGAAGGTTTGAGCTCACATAGCTCAGTGGAGAACATACCCCATCTATGCTTAAACATGAAATAGCATCATCGAGTACACAACATGGCGAATATCAGCATGTGTTGGTATTGTGCTAAGTATTGGCACTCAACATGGCATAACATCAAGTGGGGGAAAATGGCATATAATACGCTAGGCAATGTGCAGTTTAAATCACTTAACATGATTGTAGCATTCAACAGTCATAAAAAGTTATTACTAGCAGAAATGCTCAGACAACGTCACACATTATGGATGATAAAGATGCAGCAACCTAGATATCGATTCTACATGTCCTAAGTAGAAAATGTTCTGTGTTTGCTGACTTGTGCACTTTTGTTGGAGCTATGGCTTACTCATCATTCTCGTCTGTCTAAAACTCATCTGGTTTTACCCCTCATGGGTAGTGGTCTGGTTTCACCCCTCGTGGGTATGCTCTTGTGTATCACCCTCTTGAGTGTACCCGTCAAATCAGCCCTCGTGTGTATACGTCTAGATTCTTCCTTCGTAGAAGAATGCCATGCTCTCCATTCATTACCTAACCCCTAATGAAAAGGGACAGCAAACACAGGTTTTTTTAACAAACAATCATTATAATTGATCTTACTTTCTTAATATTGGCTCAGTGCCAACACTTTCTTTTTCTTGCCGTCCTCATGCCAACATGTGTATTTTCTTATCGACCTCGTGCCAACACTAGGCTCTTCTAGAATGGGACATTCTGGCATTCTCTTTCTTATTTAATATTCTATTTTTATTCAGTATTCTAACCTATTCTACTCTAAAGAAAATAGAATTATAAATATATTTTGATTGGTCCTACAGTCCAAACACAGATCTATTTTGAATCACATAAAATTATTCTTCATACATAAATATTGGTCTAAATGAGATTCAAGGTCTTTGTACATAAATATTGGTCTAAATGAGATTCAAGGTCTTTTATTGATTAGGTTGAAAACAGGAGTCTAGTGATTCAGATTCATCTTTGCTATTTTTGTTTTCATCCTTACTCAAGGTAGTCCATACATTTCAACAGGTAATGTACAGATAAGTTTAGCATCATAACTCGACATATAAACACTCGTAATCACATATAAGCATACATGGGTTAGTTCCCTTACCTGGGGTGTGTGTGTGTGTTGTCTTTTTTCTCTCTCCTGCTATGTTAAGGGGTTGTTTAATTCCTCTTCCAAATCTTTGGCCTCAGTTTTTTCTCGGTCTGTTTGATGAACCCAAAGTAGACATATACTTAGTCTTCTTATTATCTCAGGAAAGTACTCTTCTGCTGACTTTAAGGAATGGCCAAAAGGTCCTCATTTTGCTAAAATTTCACTGCTATAATGCTCTGGCAAAAGCTAAGGGTTAAATAGTTATTATCCAAAAGTCTATCATCTAACTCTTCTAATTCACTAATTTAGGTTTTAGGGGCAAAATAGTCATTTGACCATAAAAGTGTAAAACCCCTCCTTTAACCCGGCTATAACTCTAATTCTCAGGAATTCAAGCTACTGTTCAGTGTTTAAAAAAAAATACTTGAAAACATATCACATTGGTTCTTAAAACAGGGAAAAAACATCCTCCTATAATTTCACCCTTTTAGGTCATCAACACTACACTAGTTCATTAGAAAATAACTGCTGTCCATCCGTGTTATATACAACAGTTTATATTTCATTCCATTCCTTCAATTCTTATAATCTCTTTAAACATCTATACAGTCCAATTAACTTAAAATACTCTGTCCGCCATTTAAGATTAATATGCTAACATTTCAGCTACTGAATTTACACATTACTCAGTCCATGGGTGTAAACATCATTCACTCCATCCATTTAACTTAACTTGCTGTCCACAAAGTGCATATCCGTTATGAAATTCATTTCAGGGCTCCTTACTTTCAGTCCATGAAAAGTCCATTGGTTTGTACTAAGGATATAAACAGATAGGATTCGGCACGGATAGGCTACTATTCGAATCCAAATCCTGACCACCCTATCCGAATCCGCCTCCGCAACTGGCGGATTTCTAAAAATTAAATCCAAATTCGAATTCGCATTTTAACCGGATATCCGGTTAAAATCCGATTCGAATCCAGATTAAAACAAAAAGCATTTGTGCTGCTGGGGCTGTCTCCTCTCTTTCTTGTAGAAACTTCTCAGTATTTATAATAAAAAAAACCTTCAACAGAACTTTCTTTAACAATGAAACAGGTTAAAGTGATTCTTGCCTTTTGTATTTTGATGGAGCAGCAACTGTAATCGGCTTTGAATCTTAAGAGAAAAAGGTAGCGATGAAGTTTGAAAGTGATTCTTACCGTCTTACGTTTTGATGGAGCAGCTGCAATCTGCAAGAGCCATGAACCCTAGAAATAAGGAGATTCTGAGAAGTGATCTGTTGAATGGAAACCAAAACTCTAGAAATACGACATAGGTAAAGATGTAAAGTTAAGTTTTAATATTAATTAGGGACCTAGAAATACGATACTTGATGAGAAGTTGGTTTAAATATTTATTAACAATTTAATATGAAAACAGAACCCTAGGAAATAGGAATACATGAAGTCACTTATTTTAATTTCAACCAAAAAAAAGAAGTCACTTATTTTAAGAAGTTTGGTTTTAATATTTATTAGTAGTTTAATATGAAAACAGAGCCTAGGAAATAGGAATACGTGAAGTCATTTATTTTTTTTGGGTGAATAAATAATTGTATTAACAGCACCTCGAACAAGGGCAAACAAAACAGGGAAACCCGAAGAAGGAGCCAGACTCCTTACATACAGGCAAAGGACCTAGCAAGAGAACACAAAACCCACCTCAAGCGGCGGTAAAATTCCAGGAGGATAAAATGAATCTACTTGTAGCACTATCTAGAGAGGGGGAGGGATGAAAGGGCATGGAGCCCTTTACGTCGAAGGTAATAGCATCCCAAATCTGAGCATAGGATCTAGCTTTAGACTTCCATCTTTTGAGATTTCGCTCAAACCATATGTGGTACACCGTGGTAACAAAAGCGACCTTGGCAAGGATGTCACATTATGTTTTCCCTTTAAACTTCTTTAGCATCCATTTCCATTCTTGATCAAAAGGACCTATATGTCTGGTCACCGGCCACCACTTTCGAAGGATCGATTCCCAGACTTTCTCGGAGAATAGGCAATCAAAGAAAAGGTGGTTGATGTCTTCTGCGGAAGCCCAGCCCAGGCTGCAATTGGAGCTTGGAATGATACCCTTATCATATAGCAATGATGCGGTAGGTAGATAATGAGTCAACACTCTCCACAAGGTAAAGCTATGCCGTGGAGAATGACCTTTAAAGCTGCGGGATCGAACTTCCTCCCAAGCCGATGAAACTGAAAACATACCATTGCTGGATCCACTCCAACAAATGAAATCTCCACTCCCAGAAGGCCGAAGAATGATAGAGTCCAGAGCTTCCCAGGCTTGAGCAAGGCAAGAGGATGAGGCTCTTCCGGTACACCAAGCTCCTTCCGAGATAGTGGAGGAGACAGTAACAAGTCTGTCCTGCCCAAAGTTCAACCGAATCCTCTCACCATATGTCATCACCAGAATGCCATGAGGATGCCAGTTATCCAACCATCATAGGGTAGAGGCCCCATCATCAATCAAATATTTGATATAAGGGCGAACAAATTATCTGTGATGCAGGATTGTCCTCCAAATCCAAGAGGAATCCCAGGTCATAGAAACCGTCCATATGGAGTCCTTTCTCCGGTATCTACTATAAATCCAATCAACCCACATGCATTCTTTTTTCTCAGCAACTCTCCATATAAGTTTAAATATGCAAGCCCTGTTGACTTTCTCGACTTTTTTAAGGCCAAGACCTCCTTCCTCCTTAGGCAAACAGACCTTATCCCAACCAATAGTGTGAAAAAATTTATTGTTGTCATTGCCTTTCCACAGAAAAGCACTCATAAGGCTTTCAATACTTTGAATGATAGACCTTGGGAGACCAAAAATGTCAGTCCAATATAAGTAGGAACTTTGCATGACTGATCTAACAAGTTCCAATCTATCTGCATAAGAGAGAAATCTGACCTTCCACATTTGGAGCCTTTTCTTTAATCTATCAAGGATAGGAGAGTAATGATGAACTGAAAGTCTTGATGATATCAGTGGAAGACCAAGGTAGGCGACTAGCAAATTACCCAAGGGGAAGTTCAAAAAGCATCTAAGGTTCTCGCGCAAAGGCTCATCAATCCCGGCTAAGAAGAAAAGAGATTTGTGCTTATTGATTGTCAAACCTGACATGGAGCTAAAGGCAAAGAGAATCTCTAAGATGGAGGTCAGAGACTTAGCATTTCCTTTTGAGAAAATCATAATATCATCAGCGAAGGCCAAATGGTTGAGTTTGATCTCCTTGCATCTATGGAAAAAATCCATTTGGTTCTGCTGGGCACTGAGTTGTAGTTGCCTAAAAAGCCCCTCTAACACCAGAGTGAATAATAAAGGGGATAAAGGACATCCTTGTCTGATTCCTCGCCTAGCATGGAAGAATCCCACCGGGTTGCCATTAACCAACACAGAGAATCTTGCAGAGGAGATACAAGCGAGGAC
This sequence comes from Protea cynaroides, assembly GCA_028583415.1. Lineage (NCBI taxonomy): Eukaryota > Viridiplantae > Streptophyta > Magnoliopsida > Proteales > Proteaceae > Protea > Protea cynaroides. The sequence continues at coordinate 115,182,904 of CM053276.1, read as the reverse complement.
CCATTGAGAAAATCTTTCCGAAAAATTCATATTGCCAAGACTTTCCATTAGATATTCCCATCTGATATTGTCGTATGCTTTATGGAGGTCAATCTTAAACAAGGCCGCAGGGGTGTGATTTCTTCTATCAAAGCCCCGAACAAGATCATTATAGACCATAATATTGTCAACAATATTCTTACCATGGATGAATGCCTATTGGTTAGGACTAACCAAATCCCCAGCCACATCTCTAAGCCTTAAAGCGAGAACCTTGGCAATGATTTTATAGATGGTATTGCATAAAGATATGGGTCTAAAATCATTAATAGAAGTAGCACCATCTATCTTAGGAATCAAGCATATAAATGTTTGGTTCACTTCTCTTAGTTGCCCAGGGTTGTAAAAGAAACTACTTACAGCCAGAAGCAAGTCCACTTTAACAATCTCCCAGGCAGCATAATAAAACCCCATGCTGAATCCATTAGGACCTGGAGCCTTCTGCACTTTCAAGGATTTAGCAGCACTAAGGATTTCATCTTCAGAAGGAAAGGATTCCAAAGAAGTTCTTTGGCTTTGAGATAAGGTCTTATCAAAGAGACCCGGCAGAATGCTTTGAAGCGAATGAAGAGCCAAAGGTCTGGATAACTGCATAAAATAATCCTCCACTACCTGCTTGATCCCCGCAACATCTGTAATAAACTGCCCATCCTCAGCTTTAGAGAGGAAATGTAGTTTCGATTTTGGTTGGCTTTGACTGATTTATGGAAATAGCTTATATTCCTGTCCCCCACCTTAAGCCAATTAATTCTAGATTTTTGCTTGAAGAAACTTTCTTCTTGGACCACCAGAGTAGCCAACTTAGACGAAAGAGTTTTTTCAGCTTCAATGAGGCCATCATCATATAATGAGTCTTAAAGCCGGAGTTGAATGTCATTCAATTTATTTCTGCATTCCTGTACTACAGTAGATATATTGCCAAAGGTTCTTTTATTCCAGGCAACAAGATCCCTCTTTACTTCCCTCAATTTCTTACTTCCCTCAATTTCTGGGCGAATCTAACTAAAGGTTGGTTAGAGTCCGAAGGAATCCTCTCCCATGCAGATTTCACAACCCTCTGGAAGTCATCATGATCAGCCCAAATATCGAAAACCTGAAAAGCTTAGGGCCGAAGGATATGTAAGGGCTAATAGTTAAAATAACCGGGCAATGGTCAAAGAAGGCCTCAGAAGAGCTGAACATCGAAAGCCATGGTTCATTAACCATAGCTCTATCAAGCTTGCATGTAACCCTTTGGTCACCAATTGTTCTATTATTCCAAGTAAACTTCATACCACCCCATTTAAGGTCAACCAAACCGATTGAATCCAAATAGTTCAAGAATTCCCCAGCAGATTGCTCATCAAAATGCCCCCCCCCCACCTTCTCATCAGCATATCTAACAAGTCTCCCATGATTTCCCAGGGACAGTTACCCATAATAGACTGAATCATACTAAGCTCCTCCCAAAGCCTTCTGCGCTCAGAAACAAGGTTGGAGGCATATACAACAGTAATAAAGAAATCATTGTTGCTAGAGTAATCAACAGCTTTAAAGTGGATACATTTATCAGACAAATGAATCATAGTAAAGTTTACCTTTGAGTTATCCCATAAACACCATAGATGGCCATTAGCGTGATAATTGTAGTTGCATTCCATCTTCCAGCTTGGAGCTATATAACTGGCAATATCTAGTGCATCAGGCTCTTTTACTCTGGTTTCTCCAATGAAGCAGAAAGAGAGATGATATTTCTTAATACAGGTTCTCACTTCCACCTGCTTAGCTAGGGAGTTAAGGCCCCAGTGTTCCAAAAATATCCTTTCATCATTGAAAACAATATGAGTAGGAGAACAAATCTCGGACACAGACCCATCAAGATCGTGAGAGGCTTCCGGGGCCCCTTTAGCTGCGGCGAAGCTGCTTAGCAGCTTTCTCATGTTTCTCGTCTTTCAAATTTCTTCCCTTTGTTCCTACCTTTGGATTTTGAGCCAGAATCCAAAACAAAGGGAGATCCCTTATTGAGACAAGACTGATCTAGCAACGATGAAGACTTCCACGCAGAATCAGAGGAGTTCTCTAGAGCCTTCGGATCGACCAGGGAAGAAGGGGAGTTAGGTAGCAGATGGTTCGAATGACAGGCCTGAAGGTTGGGAGAAAGGGACAAAGTTTGGAGGTTCGAAGGGGGAGCAGGCAATACTTTAGTGGCTGCCAGCGCTAGAGAGCATAGGGGAATCGGGTTAGGACGATGGTTGTTTTGGTCCATGGGTTTGGAAATTTGGGTATCTAGACAGGTTTGCCCATTTGGGTCAGGGAGGAAGTTTATTAAGGCACTCGAGCGGTTCCTAGGATCCTGAGAACCACCCGCAAGGTTGGTTTGAATGTTTGAGGTTTGATAGATTAGACCAGGTTCAGGGTTTGGTTGGGCCATGGTTAGGTTCAAAGGTCGGTCTGAGGAAGAAGCCAAAATCCTTCTCGATTTATAAGTGTTAACCATAGGGCCATCCTTCTGAGCCAAAGGTAAATTGGAGGGTCTTTTCTGCTCAACAGTGGAGCCAGGAGGAGGACAGCGACCATTCCTCGGGGGTTCGGCTGCAATCGTCAGAGAGTCCGATGGCTGGGAATGGAGATTAGGTAAATTTCCCATGGCGCTTTCTCTCACATCATCAACTGAGGGATCTATAGCATCAAAATAGAAATCACTTGCTCCTAATGTAGGATTGTCAGTATCATCACAGGATTCCAGGGTAGCAAACCGATTATTGGCAAGGATGGTTTTAGACTCTCCTTCTGTATCCTTTCGGCTGGGGATTGCTGAAACAGGTACTTCCTCGGTCCCTTCCGCGTCCTCATTCACATCTTCATCTCCTTCTCCATCATCCCCTTCTGCAACCCTAGAAGCAAATCTGTCGTCGGTAGCCTTCTTCCTCCATTTTTTCTGGGGTTTTGGGGGTTTTTTGCCGAGTCGAGGGAACCTTCTGGGTTGCCGGAGGAGGGGCACAAACTCTGGTGTCATGGCCGAAAGATTGGCATACGGTACACATAGGCGGTTTCCAATCATATTGAACTGGCTGTTTCCAGCATCTTTGAGCATCAGAGCGAATGGTAACACAATCCGGGAGAGGTTTGCTTGCTCTGACTTCGACACATATCTGAGTGAAGCTTAACTGATTCTGAGCTTTAGTGCACCTATCAGAGAAGATTGGGTTGCCAATGACAGAGCCTATAGAGCTCAAAGCGTCCTCACACCACAGATGAAGAGGTAAACCAGGCAAAGAAATCCAAATGGGTAAAGATTTGATATTCAAACTATCGAAGTGCAAGGATTCATCCCAAGGTCTCATAACAATTGGTTTTCCTGCAACGTACCATATACCTTTTTCCAAAACTCCAAACTTATCATCCTCATTTTCAAATCAAAACACATAGGTTCCATTATTTGCGAAGAGGAATTCCACACCTTCAGACAGATTCCACTGCCTTAAGAGGGATTTTTGCACCAGTTGGAAAGGGAGCCTTCTTCCAACGAATTGCCCAACAAGTGCCATCGACCATTTGGAAATCCCGCTTGCTTATAAATTGGCCAAGCAGGGAGCAATCTGTTGATCTCCCTCAATCTCAGGATTTTTAAATCTTAAGGAAAATCCTTCACCCCGAGTTAAGGGGGTGGAATCAAAGAAGGGACTCCATTTCCCTCTAACGCCAGAAGCCGGTTCTTCAGAGCCCACAAGGGGATTGGATTGGTTTTCAGATAGGGGAACCTCCACGAAGGTTTTGGGGGGGGGGGGGCAAAGTGATGATGCAAGTGAAGGGTTGGGAGAATTAGTAGAGGGGGTAGGTGGTACCTCCAGAGGGATGCCGGCCATGAGTGGTCGGCCACAGCAAGAGAGGGGGGCTATCCACGCCTTGCTTGTCACCTTAAGTCACTTATTTTTTTAATATGAAAACTGATGAGAAGTTTAGTTTTAATATTTATTAATATGACAACAGAACGGATATAATCCAATCCGCTCCTTTAGAGTGCTTTCCAAATCCGCATCCGCCTTTGATCCTATCTATCCGAATTCGCATCCGAATCCAATTGTTCGGATTCGGATTCCCCTAAACGGCTACGGATTCGAATCGAATTCAAATTTTCAGCTATCCATTTACATCCTATCTATACAGTCCAATTAACTTAAAATACTCTGTCCACCATTTAAGATTAATATGCTAACATTTCAGCTACTGAATTTACACATTACTCAGTCCATGGGTTTAAACATCATTCACTCCATCCATTTAACTTAACTTGCTGTCCACAAAGTGCATATCCATTATGCAATCCATTTCAGGGTTCCTTACTTTCAGTCCATGAAAGTCCATTGGTTTATACTAAATTTTCAGTCCATTATCTTGCTGTCCATTCAATTGGGTTTTATCTTCACACTCTTAATGCAACTCATCTCAGGGAGTCATTGAGTTTTCAGATCATAGAAAGGGTCCAGCCCTTAGTTGATTAATTTGTATTTTAATTCCAATACAAATATAGGCTGTTGTCCATGTATGAAAATTCGGTGATGTGTCCATGACTGAAATTTTCAGTATTGCAATCCATCAAAATTAGTTTCCAACAATCATCATCAGCACCTATTCTTTTTCTTTTTCATATTTTTTAAAGAAACAACAACCAGGCCTCACGAGAGGTGCTTCAGTCAGCACCTCTTGCTGCCAACCACTCTCAGAAAAAGACAATTCCTTATTCGATTCCTCAAATTCTTGAAATAGACTAGGACTTTTACTAACCTTTCTCTCTCCTTAAATTTGCAGAGTACAGAAATGTTTACAGCAGCAGTTGCTGCTGGCCTCTTCTTCTACTGCGGCCAAACTTAAAAGAACCCTCTTGTATAGCATCTCAGCTATTTGCTCTTCTCTCCAACCACTCACTTGGTTTCTTCTTGTTCTCACTCCCTTTTCCTGCAATCAACCTCTACTTCTTTGCTGAAACAAGGTTTTTTCTTCCTATTGAAACTCTCATCTCCCTTAAGCTGAACTTCTCTCTTTTCTCTCCTATGCATAGATTAAAATCTCAAGTTTCGAGGTCGTCTTGACCTTGAGAAAAACCGAGATTTCTGAGATCTCGGTTGAGATCTTGGCAAGAAATTGCAAAAATCCTGAGAAAGGCAAAAATGCACTTTCAAGGCTAAAATGGCCATTTTAAGGCCTGTCGAATTATATAAGGGCATGGTTGTAATTTTATATTTGTTTTATGTTTTATTTCCTTTCCTTAGAAACCTAGTCACTCTAGAGTTGGAACTCCTAGTTGGCATTCTCCACCAAACGAGTTGCGTTGGTACACTTGCTCAGAATGGCGTCGCAGAACGAAAAAACCGTCACCTTCTCGAGACAGCTAGAGCCCTTATATTTGAGAGCAATGTTCCAGCCCGTTTTAGAGTGTTGCTGTTCTCACTACTGTTTCCCTTGTCAATCAGCTCCCTTCAAGAATTCTCAACAACAAAGCCCCTTTGGATCTCCTACTTGGTGCTACTTCTTTTGTGTTACCGTTGAAGGTTTTTGGTTGTGTCTGTTATGCTCGCAATCGTCAATCTCCTAGCAAGCTTGATAACTGGGGGCTCCGGTGTATTTTCATTGGCTATCTTGCCACTCAGACAGGTTGTAAGTGCTACCATCCTCCTTCCCGGAAGACATATATTACTAAGGATGTTCTCTTTCAAGAACATCTGATGGACTACAAGCCACATCCATATTTGTCAAGGCGTCGCCTGGCGCCCAGGCTGCCTTGGGTCGCCTTGGAAAATTGGGCGCCATGGTCGCCTAGGCGGTCGCCTAGGCGGTCGCCTTGGTCGCCTAGGCGGGCGCCTTGGTCGTCTAGGCGCCCACAGTCAGGCCTCCATCGCCTTGGTTCGCCTTGGCGCCTTGACAACTATGGCCACATCTTCAGGGTGAGAAGGATGAGCAAAGTGTTGAAGATGCGCCTATGTTTGAAGATATGCCAGAAGAGCTAGAACAGGTCCAAGAAAGAGTCATGGATTCAGCTCCTGAGACAGATGCACCACTTTATATTCCCATACCACCACCTTCTATACTAATACCTATACCTATACCTACACCTACAACTAGTCCCATAACCAGTTCAACCAAACCTCTGCAGGTCTATAGCCGAAACCATGCTAGAAACAAGCAAGGCCACTACCATCAATGCAACTACCCATGTCGCTTTGTCAGCGTTAGATCCAGTGACTAGCTTCCTCTTGCTAATGAAATTTCACTCTCTGACTCTGACTTCCATTGCTATTCGGAAAGGTATTAGGTTCTGTACACATCACCAAATTTCCAATTTTGTTTCATATAATTTTTTATCTTCTTCCTTCCGTGCATTTGTATCTTCGCTTTCTTCTATGTCCCTTCCCTAAAAATGACAGGATGTAATTTTGGATAAACGGTGGAAAGATGCAATGATGGAAGAAATGAGAGCTCTAAAGAAGGATAATACTTGGGACCTCATTCCACTCCCCCCGGGTAAGAGACCGGTAGGGTGCAAATGGGTTTTTATAGTCAAGCAAAAAAGTGATGGCACAATGGATCGGTATAAAGCAACGTTAGTAGCCTGTGGATTTACTCAGACATATGGTATTGATTACCATGTAACCTTTGTGCCAGTGGCTAAGATGACAACAATGCGGGTTCTCTTGCCATGTGTTGTACTCCACAATTAGGATTTGCAACAGTTTGATGTAAAGAATGCTTTCTTTCATGGGAAACTCAATGAGGAAGTTTATATGGACTGTCCACCTGGGTTTACAGATACAAACACCAATGGGACGGTATGCTCTCTTTATGGGTTCAAACAGTTCCCTAGAGCATGGTTTGGTAGATTTCACAAATCTATGATAGCCTTTGGTTATGCACAGAGTAATGCTGACCTTACATTGTTTACCAAGCATTCATTTGGAAAATTTACTGCACTTCTGGTATATGTAGATGATATTATTGTCACTGGAAATAGTGAAGATGAGATGAAACTCAAAACGTTTCTGGGGGAGGAGTTCGAAATTAAAGATCTTGGAAAGCTTAGGTACATCCTTGATCTTTTATCAAAGATAGATCTGCTAGGCTGCAGACCATGTGATACTCCACTGGATCCTAATACTAGGCTCAGGAAGAAAGAAAGAATACTAACAGATAAAGATAGGTACCAGCAGTTAGTTGGAAGGCTGATTTATCTATCAAATACTAGGCCTGATATTGCATTTGCAGTGAGTTTGGTGAGTCAATTCATGCACGATCCCTATACATCACGTTGGAAAGAGATTTTACTCTTACCAAATGATGATCTCAGAGTACAAGCTTATACTGATGCTGACTAGGCAGGGAGTCCAGATAGGAAATTAATTTCAGGATATTATACTTTTGTGGGTGGAAATTTAGTCACTTGGGCAACAAAAAGTAGAATGTGGTGGCCTATTCCAGTGCAGAAGTAGAATTTCGAGCAATGGCTCAGGGAATATGTAAACTATTGTGGTTGAAGGGCTTACTCGAAGACTTGAAAGTCAAGTGTCCTCAATCTATGACGTTGTTTTGTGACAATAAAGCAGCCATTAGCATTGCTCACGATCGAGTTCAACATGATAGGACTAAGCATGTTGAGGTAGATCGTCACTTCTTCCAAGAAAAGTTAGAAACTAGTTAGATTCAAATTCCATTTATCAGGTCAGAGGATCAGCTGGCTGACATTTTCACTAAAGGTTTACCTGGGAAACCGTTTCATATGATATTGTCCAAGTTGAGTATGCATGATATATATACACCAACTTGAGGGGGAGTGTCGAATTATATAAGGGCATGGTTGTAATTTTATATTTTTATATTTTATATTTGTTTTATGTTTTATTTCCTTTCCTTAGAATCCTAGTCACTCTAGAGTTGGGACTTTTAGTCACTTTAGAGTTCTTGTTAGTTTGTAATTGTATTCATTATAAATAAGAAGGTTGTGTGGAGATATAATTAATTCTCTCCTATTCTCTAATTCAACAAAGCCTAATACTCCAAGGAAATCTTATCTTTGCATATGTAAACACATTTTAACCATAATTTTACACTAGTATAATGTCAAAGAAGGCCAAATGAGCCAGTAAAATTATATTTTAAGAGAAGAATAAACATAATAGTACTTTATTTGTTAATTGTCATAGTAAATAAACCCAAAGTGGCCAAATAGACCATACAATCATAATTCATACATCATGTCGAGAACAGTCGAGAAATAATCGAAAATTGATCGAAATTGTCGAGACTGGTCGATAATCTCGAGATCTTGTCTTGTATGAGATCTTGTCTCGACTTGTTCGAGAACTTCGAGATTCTCGAGATCTCGTCGAGATTTTGAACCATGCTCCTATGTATCAAGTTAGCAATGAAATGAATTGCTTGTTAGCTGCTTCCATTATATACTCCTAATTAGATAAATAAACCTCTAGAAAAGTTTCTATTTTCCCGTGATATATAATACCTAACTATTCCAACTATTAACTTAGTACCTGGGAAAATGATTTACAAATTGTAACAAAATAGAATAATAAGAGATGATGGAGAGAATTGATGTGTCTTGCTCCTCTTTTTGTAGCTTGTATTTGTAGAAAATAAAAAGCAATTATTAGATAGGATAGTACAGTATCCTATCTAATAGTAGTAGTAGACTAGTAGTACAGTATAGGTTACGGCGAACCAAGTAGTAGTAGCAACACAATATAGGTCACTTTGAACCAAATAATAGTTGTAGACTAGTAGTACAGTATAGGTCACTGCGAACCAAGTAATAGTAGTAGAAATAGAAAAATGAGAGATGATGAAGGAATCCATGTGTCTTTCTCCTCTCTTTGTTGCTTGTATTTATAGAAAATAAAAAACAATTGTTAGAAAGGATTTAGGATTCTACAAGTCAAAGTCCTAGTCACAATTTAAAGATAAAGTAAACTCAAAATAGGAAAAGAAACTAATAAGCCTAATTGGTAAAGCAAACTAATAAACTAATTAGGAGTCCATATGCTAAGAGGAGTCTAAGTTTTAGAAGCTAACTCTAACTATTTTGACTAAGTCAAAGCAGTGTATAGTTACAATTTTATTACGGTAACACAAACAATCTCACAACTCTTTAATATTCTTTCCAAGGCCCTTGGCCTTTAAGTTTTATTTCTGAAAGCACCCACACCTGTATGTACAGGTGTTGGGATATTGGAAGTACAATGGACAGCTTAACTCTTGAGCTGTCCATTTTTTTTTTTTTTGGCAAACGACATTGGTCGGCCTCTGCTGCTGGCCTCAAGGCCCAAGGTCTCTTAGCCGTTGATAACAGATTTAATATAAGGGTAGGCTAGCTGCCTGTGATGAAGGATAGTCCTCCACACCCAAGAAGAATCATAACTTGGAGAGGCTGTCTAGATAAATTCTTTTCTCGAATTTATACTATAAATCCAATTCACCCAAATGCCTTCCTTCTTCTCAGCCGTGGGCCATATCAATTTAATAATGCTTGCCTGGATGACCTCCTTGACTCTCCAAAGTCCCAAACCCCCCCCACCCTTCCTCTTTAAGCAGACATACCATGTCCCAGCCGATGGAATGAAAAAAATTGTTATTACCCTCCCCTTTCCACAAAAAGGCACGCATAAGGCTTTGGATTTTCTAAATAATCAAATTGGGAAGACCAAATATCCCGGTCCAATACCAGTAGGAACTTTGCATGACCGTTATAGCAAGTTCCAGCCTAACTACATAGGAAAGGAACCTTTTTTTTTTTTTTTGGGGGGGGGGGGGAACCTTGCTTTCCATAACTGAAGTTTTTTCCTTACCGCTTGAGAATTGGGGAGCAATGATGCATTTACAATCTTGAGGCAATCATGGGAAGGCCAAGATAAGTAACCGGTAATCTACCCAAGAGAACCCACAATACTTTTTAAGATTCTCACGACAATATATAACCAATCCATGTAAGAAACAAGACAGATTTTTCCTTGTTAATGGATAATCCCGACATAGATATGAAGGCGAGAAGCACATGTGAAATGGGTGTGATACACTTCAAATTACCTTTCAAGAATATCATAATATCATCTACAAAGGCCATGTGAGTTAGGTTGATATCCTTGCATCGAGGGAAAATGTCAATATTCTTTCACTAGGCACTGATCTGAAGCGATCTGGATAGACCTTCTAGGGCAAGCGTGAAAAGGAGAGGAGACAGGGCATCCCTACCTTATACCCCGTCCTGCATTGAAAAACCCCACCAGGCTACCATTGACCATCACTGAGGATCTAGCAGAGGAGATACATTGAAGAATCCATTGGAAAAAGCATTCAGGAAACTTTATTCTAGCAAGAGTTTCCATATAATATTCCTATCTGACATTATCATAAGCTTTGTAGAGGTCTATCTTTGGGAAAGCTGCCGAAGAATGATTTCTTCTGTCAAGATCTCAAACAAGATCAGTGCATATCATGATATTATCCACAATATTAAGCCCTTGTATAAGGGTCGATTGGTTTGAACTAACCAAGCTATCAACAACATCCTATAGCCTATTGGCAAGCATCTTGGCGATAATCTTGTACATGGTATCACACAGAGCTATGGGTCTAAAATCAGTAATGAAGTGAGCACTCTCCTTCTTTGGGATATGGCATAAGAATGTTTGAGAAGAAGCTACTAACAACTAGGATAAGATCCGCCTTGATATTATCCCAAATTGCAGTAAAAATTGTATACTGAATCAATCAAGGTCCGAAGCCTTTTGGGCTTTCATGGATTTAGCTACTTTAAGGATATCCTCTTCAAAAGGCAAAGATGCCATGCCATCTTTTTATCTTGAGATAGGATGTTATCAAAAAAGCATATGGATAAAGTAATTTTTTGCTTCTTGATCCCCGCCACATCTTTGAAGACATGCCCATCCTCAGCCTGCAAGGATGAAATATGGTTCCGATTTTGGCTAACTTTAACCGACTTCTGGAAGAGGCTAGAGTTTTTATCCCCTAATCTCAAACAGTTAATACTGGATTTCTGTTTGAAAAAGTTATTTTCTTGTGCCATCAAGGAGGCCAACTTTAAAGAGAGGGCACAAACTAAACACTGGGCATGATCAATGTTGGCTGGTCCCTTCTATTTGTTTTTGTTGGATCATAAAAAAGGTGAGTGATTAACTATTCTCCCACTGTCCTGTTTTATTTATAAGAAAGAGGTTACAAACTAAGAGACACTAGGAATCCTAGAGAGACTAGTAGTTTCAGTACTATGGAAATAAAAAGCTAGAGTCCTAGTTCACAAAGGAAATACAAATAAACCAAAACATAATATAAGAGTCCTACTAAGGACGACATTCAACACTCCCCCTCAAGTTGGTGCATATATATCAGCTATGCACAACTTGGATAATAATGGTTGAAATTGCTTTGCTGGGAGTCCTTTTGTAAAGATGTCTGCTACTTGATCACTGGACTGAACATATGGAACACAGATCTATCCACTATCCAATTTTTCCTTGATAAAGTGACGATCAATTTCCACATGCTTGGTTCTATCATGTTGCACTAGATTGTGAGCAATACTGATTGCAGCCTTATTGTCACAAAATAACCTCATAAGTTGGGTGGTATGGATTCCCAGATCCTTGAGTAATCCTTGCAACCATAACAACTCACATATACCCTGAGCCATAGTTCTAAACTCAGCCTCTGCACTTGAACAGGCAACTACATTTTGCTTATTGCTGCGCTAAGTCACTAGGTTCCCTCCAATAAAGGTACAATATCCCGAAGTAGATTTTCTATCTGGATTTCCTGCCCAGTCTGCATCAGTATAGGCATTAACTCTAAGATGACCCTGAGAGGTTTGTAGGATTCCTCGTCCAAGAGCAGATTTGAGATAGTGCAAAATGCATAGAACAACATCCATATGAGAAGTATAAGGGTCATGCATAAATTGGCTCACCAAGCTCACTGCAAAAGCAATATCAGGTCGAGTATGAGCCAAATATATCAACTTTCCAACTAATCATTGGTATTGTTCCTTGTCAGCTGGTGTACCGGTTTTTCTTGCAATTTGACATTAGGGTCAATTGGTGTTTCACAAGGCCGACATCCTAAGAGACCTGTTTCTGGGAGAAGATCAAGTATATACTTCTTCTGAGACAAATAGATACCTCTGGTGGAGAGAGCAACCTCAATCCCAAGGAAATATTTCAGTTTTCCTAGGTCTTTGACTTCAAACTCTTTTCCCAAGAAGATCTTCAAATGTCTAATTTCTTTATCATCACTACCAGTAATCACAATATCATCAACATATACTATAAGAATAGTAATTTTGCCCTCTCTCTGCTTAATGAACAATATATGATCAGCATTGCTTTGTTTGTAGCCTACAGAAGTCATAGCTCTGTGAAATCTCCCAAACCATGCCCTAGGGGATTGCTTAAGTCCATAGAGAGATTGTTTCAGCTTACAGACTTTTTCTTCAGTGGCTGATGAGGTAAAGCCTAGAGGAACATCCATGTACACTTCTTCTGCTAACTCCCCATGAAGAAATGCATTCTTGACATCCAACTGCAGTAAATTCCAATCAAAGTGTACTGCACAAGCTAAAATGACACGGATAGTAGTCATTTTTGCAGTGTCATTTTTGCTATTGGGGCAAAGGTTTCTTGATAATCAATTTCAAAAGTCTATGTGAATCCACGGGCAACTAATCTGGCCTTGTATCTGTTTACAGACCCATCTTCTTTCTGCTTTACAGTAAAGATCCACTTACACCCAACAGTCTTCCAGGGCAGTCAATTCTTTTACCATGGCTGTCTTCCATCTCTCATCTGCAATTGCATCCTATTAATGTTTGGGAATAGACACAGAAGACAAAGTAGAGACAAAAGCAAGATATAAAGGAGTCAATGATTTATAAGAAACATACTGAGATATAGGATGCTGAGTACAGGACCTAGTGCCTTTACGAAGGGCAATAGGTAAATCTGACTCAGAGGGAAGAATATTGCCAGACTAAAGGATCTCATGTTTTGAAACAGTTTCTGGATCCAGAGCTGACGAAGGGATGTGTGTAGGTGTGTTGATGGTGGTGGTCCTTCCCTGCTTGAGTCTAGTACGGTTGTATACTTGAAGGCAAGGTGTCTCTATGGGAATTTGTTTAGCAGAGTGTTCAGGAGAAGGTGACGTAGGCTCAGGGGAAGGCTTAGGTGAAGGCTCAGGAGGAGTTGATGTCTCCCCTTGAAATGGAAGGGGAGAGGGCATAGGTGTGATGATAGGCCTATCTTCCTGAAGACTAGGCTCCTCCTGAAGATGGGACGCTGGGTAGTAAGGGAGGTGCTCATCAAAGATAACATCCATGGAGACGAAAGTGCGACGGGTGGGAGGGTGGAAACATTTATAGCCTTTCTAGGTTGGAGAATATCCCAGGAAAAGACAACGAAAACCACGTGGTTCAAGTTTTCCTAGAGATCGATGATTGCACACATAGCACAAGCAGCCAAAGATCTTAGGAGGAACAGTATGGGAGGCATCACGGAGAAGAAGGTGTAAAGGAGAGTGATGATCCAAGACTGGGGTTGGAACACGGTTAATAAGGTAGGTTGAGGTAAGGATAGCATCAGTCCAATATTGTGGTGGCACATTGCGGGCAAACATCAAAGCACGAGCCACTTCAAGGAGATAGCGATTCTTTTTTTCGGCCACCCCATTCTAAGCAGGAGTATCAACACAACTTGTCTGGTGCAAAATACCATTATCTGGCGTATCTGCCAGATAATGTTGAAACTCTCCATCCATGTATTCTCTGCCATTGTCACTCCTGAGAATCTTTAAGGAAGCTTGAAACTGAGTCTTAATCATTTGGTGAAACTGACGAAAGGACTGAAATACTTCACTTTTATTATGTAAGAGGTAAACCCAAGTGGTTCTAGAGTCTTAATCATTTGGTGAAACTGACGAAAGGACTGAAATACTTCACTTTTACTATGTAAGAGGTAAACCCAAGTGGTTCTAGAATAACAATCGATAAATGTAACAAACCAACGGTGACCAATAATGGAATTAGTTCTGGCTGGTCCCCAAACATCAGAATGAACTAAATGGAAGGCAGTACTACTGCGTTTAGAGGTAGGACTATACAAAGAACGAGTTTGCTTAGCTAAAATACAAGCTTCACAAAAAAACTCGTCTCGTTTACATTTATTTGCTAAAGAGGGAAAAAGACTTGCTAAAATATTAAATGATGGATGCCCGAGCCGTTGGCGCCATCGTTGGAGATCAGAGGATGCTGAATAGAGTTGATGTACTGGGTTTGGGGAAGCTGAAACTGACCTTGGGACACCTTCCTCAAGCAAATACAGACCACCCTGCATTTTACCACATCCAATTGTCTTCTTTGTTTCCAGATCCTGAAACAGACAATAAGAAGGAAAAAACGTCATTTTGCAGTTTAGAGCAGAGGTAATACTACTAATAGACATAAGGTTGATATTAAATTTCGGAATATGAAAAACAGACTGCAAAGTTAGAGAAGGAGTGCATTGGATGGAACCTTTCCCTGATACAGAGGAGAGAGTCCCATCCGCCACACGAACATTATTAATTTTAGGATTAGGGAAGTGCTGATGAAATAGGCTATGGTTACCGGTCATGTGGTCCGTGGCGCCAGAGTCAATAATCCAAGGATTAGAGACCATTGACGCACAGTATCCACTGAAACACATACCTGAATGGGCAAGGTGAGAACCTGGAGTGGTAGAAGTAGGGGCAATAACAGATGGCGATCCGGAAGTAGCAGTAGAGGGTGGCTGGAGCGAACGATTGAATGCCTGAAGGATCTGATTGTCTAGATGGCTCTGATACCATGTTGGATCATAAAAAAGGTGAGAGATTAACTATTCTCCTACTGTCCCGTTTTATTTATAAGAAAGAGGTTACAAACTAAGAGACACTAGGAATCCTAGAGAGACTAGTATTCTCAGTACTAAGGAAATAAAGAGTTAGAGTCCTAGTTCACAAAGAAAATATAAATAAACCAAAACATAATATAAGAGTCCTACTAAGGACAACATTCAACACAATTGTAGCATCAGTAGTCTGGCAGCCATCCCATTTGCTATATGCTAAGTCGAACAGAAGGATTTTTTCATGCAAGAAGACAAGCTGCTTTGTTATATTGGATAACGTCTAGCTGAGTGGGCTGTTATGTCCAAAGAATTAGAAGATGTCAATGTCAAGGAGCTTTGTTACATTGGTCTCATTGCTTTTTGACTGATTCGGTGTCTTGTTCACATGTATCTTCCTTTCTTCCTCCGTGATGAGATTTTTTTTTTTTTTTTTATGTGATGTGCATGTTGTTAATGGAATTTAGTTATTGTTGCTAAATAAAAATGTTGAAATTTTCGAATGATAAATGTTAGAGTTAGCGATATGCTGTGGGGACAATTAGTGTTAGTAACATATTGTGGGGTTGTGGGACCCACTTAGATCTAGTCGATTTATTATTTGGTTTATTTTCTATTTGCTGTAAGTGGTATCTTGGTTTCCTAAGTTGTTAGGTCTCCTTTCCTAGTTGGGTAATGTAATTAGGAAAGTTTCTTAATTACCATTGTTAGTATCTTTTCCTAATTCTTCCCCCTTCTACCTTTCTTCTATTCTATATCTCTTTCTCTCTTACGGTTTTTGTGTTATTGTTTTTCTTTTATTGTTAATTGTTACATAGTATCAGAGCAGGTTACTAATTTGCTGTTTATAGAGTCGTCTAAGCCTTTCGTTATGGTGTGCAGCCACCACAACTGCTGCTGGTGCTTTCTGCTTCTACTGTTTGTTTCCTTCGTCTCTGCAATCTGGAACAACCTCATCCTTGGTTGGTTCCCCTTTTATTTCCCCTCTTCCTTCTTTTGAGCTTCCTTCTAGTTACAGATTGGCCATTGCACTTCATATTTTAATCTTATCTGGGCGGTCCCATTTGTCATGATCCAAACCTTTAGAAGGTAAGAGTACAGCCCTCAAGGGCACTGATCTAACGATCGACCAAACAAATATAAATTAAACTTGAATTTTCTTAGAATAATCCAATTCAAAACAATAAGTAAAGTAGCAAATCAATCAAAACCTACTAGTGGCAATCTAGTGTCACAAACATGTAATAAAAACAATTGTCCTGACACTTGAATTCAAAACCCTATACTTTCATTCTAATAAAATAAAACTTCAACTAAAACTAAAGATAGTCTTGCGCATCCTCTACTCCCTATTGCTCCTGATGAACCTCCTCATCATCTAAGACATCATGGTAAGGGGTCATCTCAACAGCTTAGCAAGAAAGAAAATACAACAGAAATACATCACCACAATGATCACCGACACATCAATTGAACCACTCGAGAAGATAAAACTTATTTACTTACAAAACATTTTAATTTTTACTTTTGGCGAACACATAGGAATAACCAATCTACATTGCTTTAATAGAGGTTATCTGCTGCCCAATTTCACATTTATTTATGGTCATTCCGTCCATGACCTATTCTCACTTATTCGCCGGCGTCACGGATCTGACCCAGGTAACACCCTACCCATAGTCTATGTCCCTCCCTCTACTACACACAATGTAATTGATTATCCTCACCTCACATTTTCCACATCATTTCTTTATCCGGAGTGTGACAAAATACAACTCAAAATACTCTTAAAACCTAAACAACAGAAGATGAGAATAATTCACAATCACATAGCATGAACAAAATAACAATTAATAAACATTGACATCAAAACAGAAAATTAAAAAAGCATTAGAGTCACTCTAATGGTGCACTCCTATAGTATTTCCACTTACCCTCCTCCAATTTAGAACGTCGTTTTGCAGGCCAGCAATACCAACCTACAATATTATAAGCCTAAAATAATTTTACATGTATTACCAAATCAGCAACTTTACTACCCCTAGGGATCTTCCTCTCACCTCTGTCATCAACTCAGTCCATAAAACCAATCTAAAATTGATCCTAGATCTCATAAATATATATACAAACTGATACCAGGAATCAAGGACTGCGATATGGTCTGAAATTGTTGTATGTATACGCTGATATAAAATCTGATACTATGTGAATTCTGGTATATAATATGATTGAAAACTGATAATAAAACCGACTGAAATCCGTCGTTAGATCTGTTATTAATTTGTTGAGATATAATTGATAGTAAATATGTACTGACAGCCCAAATGTCTGCTAGGTGGCGTCATTGGCTCTATAATTTTGTGATGTGTTGTCCGTATCATCTGTGAGCAATGAGCATGATTTATCATAACAATAATAAATTTGGCATGATCCAATTTTGCCATGTGGAGAAGTTGACCTTTAAAAACTCAAGTTCAGCAGTTTTGGTTAACGCTTTGAAACACAAGGATAAGACCCCAATATATGGCTCACCATATGATTGAGATAGGAGTTCAAATTTAATGCATGGCAAATTCATGGACTGTACCCATCCAGCAGTCCGTTTGTCAGTGCGAGCCCTCCACAGGGGTGAAGATAGTGGGCCGTTGACATTGGCTTATATTGAGTTAATCATCAATGGGAGGAGTTCCCAATTTTTTTATGCTTAAGTTGTCATGTTAACGTCATAACACAAGGGTTTTTTCTTGGGTTCCTTTTTTTTTTTTTTTCAAAATTTGATTGTTTCACAGAGTAATGTCTGTGCATGATCTTTACACTTGAATCTTATCATCTACATTTGGTGACTTATGAAGTCAATAACTGACCTTTGTTTTCATAAAAAATAGGTGAAAATCCCAAATGAATTGAAGGCTTTAAAATTCCCCCATTTCATGGAAAAGACAAATTCGCATACTTCCACTTCTATATTGGGGTTGATTTATGACAAGGTAGATCTATTACAAAATGAAGATTTTCCATCATCAGGTATACGTTTCTTTGTTTTCAGATATTTCTGTAATAAATGTGACTTGGTGGCTGAAATTCTTTATAACCATGTGTAGGTATAAAACTGCAATTACAACATAATTTAACAAATTTGGGAAAATTTGAGTGTTTTGCACCCCCAAATTTTTTGTTTATTTAAAATTTTGTGTGGATTTGAGTAGTTGACCATGGGGCTGGTTAAATAGGGTGCTGTTATTTCTCTCTTGCTTTCCTCTTCATTTCTAGGTTTGAGCTGCATTTATGCTCTTTCGAGAAGTTATGCAAGTTTTTTGGTTCCTTTTGAAAAGTGATACTGCAAGTTTACATCTACCAAGAGATAATATTGTTGGGATATGCGAAAGAATACTGAAGTTCAGAGTTTGGCCTGATTTGAGTCGTTGCAGTTTCTAAAAAAACTTGCTTTTGCCTGTTCTAGTTCTAGCCAATTTGATGAGTTCGCTTTCGGGTGGTAAAGATGGAAGGGGGTGGACTACTTCAAAAAAAGTCAATTCCCTTGGATTTCATATTTTGGCTTGTTTACTTATGAAAAAGTCCCCTCCAAAGCCCTAAAAAAATGTTTTTTTTTCTTTTTTTTTTTAAGATAATTGAAGGTTTCCTACTTTCTGCCAGAGATATAGCATGTTTAACTAAGCTTAAACTTAATTTAAGTTTCCAATGTGCTTTTGTTTTTGTTTGTGTGTGTGTGTGTGTGTGTGTGTGTGTACATTAATAGAATCCACAACATGCAGATACAAACAGAGTAAAAATCTAATGGATCCTTACTTAGTGATGTTGGGACCAATATCATAGTTGTGAAGGCGTTACCTAGGCACCGCCTAAGAGTGCAGGTCCCCTTGTGGCACCTTGAAAAATCGGGGGCCTTGGTCGCTTAGGCGCCTCATCAGGCCTCCAAAGCCTTGCCGCCTTGACAACTATGACAAATATAGATCCTTACCTAGAGATGCTGGGACAAATGTGCAAATAAGAGAAAGAAAACCATCAATCACTCAAACACAATGAATTTACTGTGATTCGGCACAAATTCTTACGTCTACCCCAGTGAACCCGAGAAGTGTTCTTGTTCTACAAGAAAAGCTCTACACTTCTCTCCACCTCATAGTGTGATACCCTTTGCTCTTACCTAGGACTTTCCCCAAAGAGAAAATATATAGGCATCCTAAAAACCCTTATCTCCACACAATTATAGTTTTAGCGTTATTTTTATGTAATGGACCCAAAAACAACCCAATAACACATACAAGCCCAATTAACTTACTGGATCCCGCAGAATACAAGACGAAAAAACCCAACAATTCTCCACTTGGGCTTGAATTCTGCCAGCCACCCTAAAGATACCCAATGTTGATGTTGGTTTTGGAACTTCCCTATTGTACCTGCTTAACCGCTTTAGCCTAACCGGCATGGCTCACACTCCGCTCGACACACAGCTCGTTTTGCACAATGGAATGTACTCCACCTCTATTACTGCTACAAACACGATTAGAGAGATCAGTTTCACTCACAAGACCAAAGCGTGCTTCTTCCTAGATTTGTACTTGTTCACAGGCTTAATTGTCTACAATCTCTATTAACCATCTGTACATCTTGCTTCAGTTCCAATGGTAGCCCTTCTTGTTTCAACACTCCCTACAAGTGTATAGATTCTCCACTCTCTAATTCTACATCACCACCATGGCCCCTCTAGAAACCCTGCGAACTCCCTCTTCAAATGAACACCTATAACTTCTTGAATCTAGTTTTTCCAATAAAATCAGATTTTTCTTTAGATTTGGTACATGTCCAAACCCAGTCACATTTCACACTATCCCATCATCCCAATCTCGACCACCTTGCTTTCAGCATTGTTTGCCATTTTGACTGTAACATTATCTCATGTATGAAATGTGGCAAACTGCTCTTTTCATGAACACATATGATATGAACAACCCGAATCTAATATCCAATCTGAAGTTTCCATACTTGATATAGACGTCTCCATCACTCCAACACTCATCTATGATGTCAACATTATATGATTTTCTTCACTCTTCTTTTTTCCTCCTCTGTTTTATCCTTCTTACACTTTGAATAATTCATCTTTAAATGACCTTCTTCATTGCAATAATAACAGGTTATTTTATGACCTTTCACTTAGAGCAAACCCTATTCGTACCGGACTCTTTTTCTTTGTCATTTGACATGTCTTTGCCTTGACCACCATCTGTAATCAAAGCATTACTCTCCTCTTTTGTCCCTTCACTGCTTTTTCTCTGCCGTGTCTCATTCATCAGCAATAACATCATCAATTTTGAGAGCCGACAACTCCCTTGGTATCCTTTTGAATTTTTTTAAGTGCATCTCAAACTTTACTAGTTCCTTAACTCTTGAGACTCATCTTCTATCACATTGTCCGCCTTGTTTGATTTCTTCTTGATTGCGTTGACCATCCCCTCTTGTGGAAGAATATTCTTCACCCGTTGTTGCCATTATTGCCATTAAAAGGTTTTATGGCGATGCTTGAGCCCTCACCACCGTCTGATTTACCCGATCTTTGTCCTCCATACTCGTCATCAACCTCATTGAACCTGATCACCCTTGATAACCATTGATCTTGAACAAACTTGTACAATCTATACCTATGGAACGAAATCTGTCAAATCCGCACTTTTCACCAAATCAGCAAGTGAATCAACAATGCCCAAAAACCTTAGAAGACCTAATTCTACGCGTGGACAAACCTTCCACACCATTGAATCTTCACAAAATTTTTACATGGTAGATCAATTGGATATCGAGCAAACCCATGCCCCACATTTTCCCTCCTTGAATTTACTACCTCCCTTCTTGTGTGCACTCTTTCTCTAGCCCTGGCTTTTGTGTAGAACAAAGCAAGAAACCCTGCGGCGTGAAGGGGAGGAAAAAAAAGAATACACGTCCTCCACACTTTTCACTCTTTTTTTTAATTGTTTCTCCCCAGAACCGTGCAGCCCCTTTTTTAAGGTTGCCAACTTTCTTTGGGAAGTCATTTTTCACTCTTTTTTTTTCCTTTGGTCACGTCGACAAGACTTCCTAGGGTTGCATGACTACTATTTTCACTTCTTTTTTTAATTCTTTCACCCACTGTGAACAATAGGCTTCCTTCTTTCTTTGCTTTTTTTTCCCACCCCCTACCTTCTTGACCCAGAAAGATAGGGAAAAAAACTTACCATACTTTTACTTTTTTTCTCCTCTCAATTGTACTCTTCCCTAAAGACAAAGATGACCATACCACCTACAAAGCCTCGTAGTGCCTTGAAGTTGCATCCTTTCACCTCTCTCTTTGCAGCAAGTAAAGGTCATATTTTTCCTTCCCATAGAAAACCTTGTGCATCTCCCTTTTCTCAAAACTCACCACCCCACCTGTGACAATTTGCGGCATCTACGGAACCTTGCTCTAATATCACTTGTTGGAACGAACGTGCAAACAAGAACAAGAAAAATAAGCTAATTATCACATATAACATGAGGAATCACCGTGGTTTTGTATGAATGCATAAATCAATCCAAGAGACCTGAGAAGTTTTCTTATTCCCCAAGAAAAGCTCTACACCCATCTTCACCTCACAATGTGATTCCCTTTGCTCTTACCTAAGGTTTTCTCTAAAGAGACCCTAATTCCCATCCAATTATAATTTTACTCTTGTACTTGCAATGGTCCCAAAATTCACCCAATAGCACATACAAGCCCAATTAACTGTTTGGATCCCGTAGAATACAAGACACAAGAAAAACCCTTCAAGTGATATATACCTTTCCGAAAAATGCTTTTAAAATGGGTTTCTGAAAATGGGTCAGAGGTGGTTGGCAGTCTCCCTGTTTGCAGAAGCAATAGAAAAATGGGATACACAGCACTGTAATTATAAAATGACTAGACCTGGATGATTGTAGTGTTGAGGTCATAATTTACCGTGTCAGTGTTGAATTCTATTTTTCATTGAGAAAAAGGGATGAATCAGAACAGGATTCTATTTCTCCATCTTAATATATCTATAATCTTTTGCGTTATGCTATGGGAACAAAAAATAAAATTATTTTATTCAGGTTCGATGCTAAGTAGGTATCACTGTGCTGGTTTCACAGGGAACTCATAAGGTTTCCCTTTAAAAGCCTTTAAATGAGTTTCCTGGCAGAAGAATTTGATGGTGTGCTCTTATGTATTAAAAGGAAGGTGGTGTAAATGTTTTGGAAGTAAATTGCTTTGGAAAACTTGGATGATTCAATTTATGACTGATTGTGTAACTGATTTATTGCCCCTAGCTTTATCTCGTTAGGAATGGAAAAAAGGTGGAAGTTTTAAGTCAGGGGACATATCATGAACCCATAAAGGATACTTCTCTCCATTACGCAAGGGATTGTAGGAGTGAGATATGGTATTTTGCCGACTCCATGCTTTTGGTTGTGTCCTCTCCCCACAAGTGACCTATTCTCCACAGGGTTTGAACTCCCTACCATAATGGCCGACTCCATGTTCTTGAATGCGTCCTCTCTACCCGGGTGACCTATTCTCCACGCAGGATTTTAAATCCATACAATAATAAGCATGTAAAGCATTTCCTCTTCTATTTTGGTTGCAGAAGTATGGAAGCTTCCTTGTTTTGATGTTGAAGTTCCTCCAACCTGCTGCTTGGTTCGATGGGACATACTTTATCGGCAATATAGAAGTGACATGAGTAATGCTTTGAAAGATAAACACAATAGCTGGTCACTTAAAAAAAAACAAAGCTCCAAATGTGAATCTGCAGATGAGGTTATAGATAAATTTAAGAAGGTAATTATTTGTTTTAACTTCGTGATTTTGCACATAACTTAAATGTTATTGCATTACAATGATTAAGATGTGTCCAGTGGCTACTCTCGAGTTCATAAGATCCCTGACATGTATATATCTTCAACGTAGGAATTATATCATGCTCCAGAATTTGGATTGAGTAAAAGGAACGAGGAAGAGATCTTCAATGATGCCCTTGCTATTTATCATCTAGCATATGATTATGCTAAACAAGTGAATGAGGCTGGTAGGTGTAGCTTTGCTTGGAAGATTGCTGGTCAAGCTCTTTGTAAGCTTTACTTGAAAAGGCAGAAAGATGAGCCAATTATGTGTTCAAAATCTGTTATACGTGAGGTCTTGAACTAGCCCTAATTTTTTCCTTAGAAAATTGTACATATGAAAACCCCATCTGATTGGAGGATCAGGTTTTTTTCTGAGCTGCAGTAATATCATAGGCATAATATGAACTTGTATTTTGTGTTGACAGTTAAAAAGCTGGGAAAAAAGTAATATTGAGTTCTCTCTTACTGACTCTGCAATCGTTCACTACATATTTGAAAGGCTGGTTTTGATCTACCAAAATAAATTGCTGTGGTTCCCAGCCTAAAAACATTATGGGTGTTCAGGTACTTGAAAGTTCAAACTAAATAACAGAGAATATGAATGTGCTTATGACATAAACTAGTGGTGTTGGAAGACTCATGTTCACTGCTTATTCTCAATGTAAAATACAGAAATACCTTTTAAGTTTGATGATTGTTGAGATGAGAATGGTATTCTGAAAGCGTTAAAAATTCAGCTTATAACATGCTATACATAGTAAGCTTGGATTCTTTGGCTGAGTCGTGAGAATGCTATAGAGGGTCCTAATTGGTGACAGCATAATCTGGTTTCCCTTAACTTCTCGCCTTTTCAGGAACAGTCCCAGGGCTTGGCCAAGTCCGTTCTCCGGCCTGGCCTAATGCGCAGTTTGAGACCTGAACTGGGCCTGACATGTAGCCCTTATACGGTTTTGCCCCAGGATAGGCCTTCCTACGCTTTGTTGCCTAGTTATTTTGGTGATGTCTTGGCAGTTTTGTTTGCTATGACCTAGTAATTTACCTGTAACTGATCTCCAACTGTGACAGTGATGACATATTTCTCTGGGCAGAAGGCATCCAACCTTTCTTTGAGTAAACAAGAAAATCTGAAGAGCCCTCACAGACTAGACATGAGACCACTGGGATCAATCTCTGAATAACTATCAGCTTTCAAAGATCTCAAACCTTTGGTTTGCTGGAATGTTTCGACAATGCTTGTTGAAACAACAGACTGAGCCAAGAAAAATTGTCCCTTCACTATTTCAGTTGCTTTGCATGATTCTCTAAGGTCACTTTCCGAGAGCTCAAGCAGAACCCTGTTGGCCACTATTCTATCTTCTTTGAGAGGGTCTCCATTATTTGGCTGAGATTTTTTTGTTGGTTTGAGGTTAGAATGGCATAGATAGATTCTGTCAAAATACTAAAATATGGTTTAGCCCTTAAGTCTTGAGCATGTTGTTTGTGATGAAATAAGTTATTATTCTGAATGCTTTATAATGTGTGTATGACAAACTATGTCATGTGCAATTATATAACAAATATAATTAATCGGTTTGGCTTTGATTTTAAGGTATATATTTTTTTGAATTAATTCATTGGTCTCGGTCCAATCCGATTAATCCAATAGACCAGATGAGCAAAGACCAATCAGGTGACCCGACTGATAACCGATTGATCAAGGATTGATTAGCAAAAACAGACAAAAACCTAATTAATGACCAATTAAGAATCGGTTTAAGGACTGATTAAGAACCGACAGTATGCCAAATCATCAGTCCATTATCCAACCATGGGTGTGCTACATCATCAGCCTATGTGGGTAACCAGTATCAAATCTAGTTCGCACTTTAGACCAGTAGATCAAATCAAACCTAATTTTGTTGGGTCAATCATAATCCATGTACGAATATATTCATTTCCACATACAAACAGAGGGAGTATTGAGCATTCATGGATGCCAAGTGCCAACAAGAAGAAGCTCAAGAAAGAAATTTAAAAATAAATTAAAGTACATATAAGAAAGATATACCACCTTCAAAATAAAAAGTGCATCTAAAGGAGCCTGTCTTGGTGGCTTATATTGTTTACCTGAGTTTGTGATGTCTTCCTTTCTTTCCTTTAATTCCATTAGAAGAACCCGTGACTTTCTCTCTCTACGTCAAACATCCACCTAGAATCAGAAGAAACAAAAATACAGCAACCTTTATACAGGCCTAAGATTCTTGCACATTCAATGGTAGTCTCTCTCTCTCTCTCTCTCTCTCTCTCTCTCTCTCTGTCTCTTTCTCTGTCTCACGCTCACCACCCAAACACACAAGACATTTTCATTCTCAATTTTCTCTCAGAATGTCAAATTTTAGAGATAGTCTGTGTATTATATTCCTTCTCTTCCTCCTAAATTCAAGCCAAACACTATGCCACACCAGAGGAATCCGACCCAAGAAGTCGGCAGGGAAGCCTTTATCATCCAATATAACCCAAAGCCAGTTTGCAGAACAGCAGTTCATGAAATGGGTCAAGTTTGTGGGGAGCCTCAGGCACTCCCTCTTCTCCACGGCAAAGAACAAACTTTTCCCTTCTTATACTCTTACAGTCCATAAGAATCCGGCAGCTGGAGATTTTACAACGATTCAAGCCGCCATTGATTCGCTTCCCTTCATTAATCTTGTGAGAGTTGTTATAAAGGTCAATGCAGGAGTATATACGTGAGTCTCTGTTCTACTCATTCATTGAGGTTCAGTTTTTTTCTTATTTATTCTGATGAAATCAGTATGCTTATAATGCGGTGAAGTTCTATTGAGAACTACGAGTAATGGTTTTGTTTTGTTTACAGTGTCTTTTCTTTTTGTTGAAAGCCCACGAGAATTGGGTTTGAGACAAAATAATAAAGTAGCAGTTGGAATTGTCTTTTTTAGAGTTCTTTTTCTTGTTGCCATTTGTTTGTCTTTGGATTACTCTAGAGGGATATAGATTTGATTCCACCCCATGAAATTTGCAGGGAGAAAGTGAATATACCACCATTGAAATCTTTCATTACCATAGCAGGAGCAGGAGCAGACAAAACCATAGTCCAATGGGGGGATGCAGCTCAAACAATTGGGCCTAGAGGGCAGCCTATTGGTACCTACAATTCTGCAACTTTTGCTGTGAATTCCCCTTATTTCATAGCAAAAAACATCACTTTTAAGGTAAATTCCAATAATTCCTGTATTTAACTTAAATTTCAGCATTCATTTTAGCATTCCTCTCTCTCTCTCTCTCTCTCTCTCTCTCTCTCTCTCTCTCCCCCTCCCTCTCTCTCCTGTTGTGATATTTGTAAGGGCTGCATGTGTGATGCAGAACACAACGCCTCTTCCTCCACCAGGAGCTGCTGGCAAGCAGGCAGTAGCATTTAGGATATCAGCAGATACAGCAGCCTTTTTGGGTTGTAAATTCTTGGGAGCCCAAGATACACTGTATGATCACCTGGGCAGACATTATTACAAGGATTGCTATATTGAAGGCTCTGTGGATTTCATCTTTGGCAATGCTCTTTCACTTTTTGAGGTATGGGTCTGTGTCTTCATGTGCATTGATTCTATTGAAAAGTTGAAACTGAGAAGACATGTAAGAAATGGAGAACCATAACATTTGGTTGCATATGAATCGTTGACAGGGTTGTCATGTACATGCAATAGCTCAGAACTATGGGGCACTCACAGCACAAGGGAGGGGAAACCTGCTTGAAGAAACAGGGTTCTCATTTGTGAACTGCAAGGTCACGGGTTCAGGAGCTCTTTATCTTGGTAGGGCATGGGGTACCTTTTCTAGGGTAGTCTTTGCCTACACATATATGGACAATATTATCATTTCCAGAGGCTGGTATAACTGGGGAGACCCAAATAGGGAAATGTAAGTAAAACAAATACCCATCTATCTCCCTTTGTCTCATTTCCTCTTTTTTTATCTTTGCTATTGTGGATATACTTTTACCCGTCAGATTGGAATCCAACAATATCTAATCAACTGGATTCCCAATCCAACGAGATATCAATTGATGACCATGACCTCCTCCCCTTCGTAGCACTTCCTATATTAAAATCAAGTTAGTCTCAGAGACACTGGCAGTGGAAACGGACGGCACCGACCCTTCCACTCAAACTTAGCATTTGCGGTAGTAGGGATTCCTAGGGAACTATGAACTTTGTCTAACCTTCTCTTTCTTTTTCCCATGCTCGCCTTCTCTATAGGGAATTGGGATACGTGTAAAGCACTTTCTACCCTTTTTCTTCATGGGCTTCTCTTTTTTTATTATTATTTTTTTTTTTTTTTTTTTTTGGGCTAATGTGGAACCCACGGCCAATCACTGGGATGAAAGGGGGTAAACTCTGAGTTAATTAACCTAAATTTACCAGGTCAGTCTATGAGAACCATCAAACCTAATGTGAGTGGCCCCAAGAGATGAAGATGACCAGCACCTGGACAGAAAGATTCTATGAAGCTTTACTGTTCCTGGGATTAGCTTTGGGCCTTTCTTGCGCAGCTTAGCTTAGGTGAAGGGTGAAGAAGGCCTCCTTACCCGTGGGTGAGATGTCACTCTAGAAGAGCTAGAATTCTATATTTGTGTCAGGACCTACGGGCCAAGCGACACTCTCAGGTAGACAGTTTCTATGGGGAACCGGGAACCTCATGACCGATAGCCTCTGCTTCTTCATGGGCTTTTCAAGAGGTTAATGTTGGTTCTTGTCGTTTAGTTAATGCTGTTTCTAACTTTCTTTAGTGCCTCCCTGTGAGGACAGGACTGTATTCTATGGGCAATACAAGTGCAGTGGGCCAGGAGCAATCAATGCAGGCAGAGTTTCATGGTCGAGAGAATTGACTGATGAGGAAGCCAAGCCTTTTATTTCCTTGAGCTTCATCGACGGATCAGAGTGGGTCAAACTGTAACGGGCTTATCTTTATTTCCCAGCCCTTGTAAAGTTATGGCCTCAATAACAATTTAGTGATAATTTTGTTCCAAAACCATCGAGCCAATTTTTTTTATGAAGTTTAATAACTCTTTCACAAGAATCAATCAGTAGGCTTAGGTGGGCCCAACAATGGGTGGCCTCTAATCTAAGAGGTAACATGAGGGCCTCAGCTTCTGCAACCCAATACAGAATCAAAGGTTGAATTGTATTTCTTATCCTGCTCTATTTCTTCCATTCTAAGGAAAGTTAACTTCATCGCTGACTCCTTGATCTAGTGGGTTCTATCCGTTCCGTGTTAGATAGATTGGCCAATTCACTCTCCATAACTGACTAGTCTTTGTAGTTCATAAGCCACGTGTTTTTATCTAAGTAAAAAATTTGATTGCATATGGGGTGTTGACAGGGGAGTCATGTGCATTGATTCTATTGGAAAGAGGAAACTCTTAGAAGAGATGTAAGAAATGGAGAGCCAGTCAGTCAATGGTGATTAACATTTGGTTGCATATGGGTTGTTGATAGGGGTGTCATGTGCATGCAATGGCCCAGAACTATGGGGTTCTCATTTGTGAACTGTAAGGTCACGGGTTCAGGAGCACTCACTCTATCCTGGTAGGCCATGGGGTACCTTCTATAGGGTCCTGAGGCGAGGCTGGTAGAACTGGGGAGACCCCAATAGGGAAATGTAACAAAAATCAAAACCCATTTCCCTTTTATATCTCTTTCTTTCCTCCTTTTTTGCCTTTGCTTGCTTATGTGGATATACCTCAGAGTTATATGACTAAACCTTGTAAACCATCAGATTGGAATCCAACGACATAAATTGATGGCCTCCCCTTTCTAACAGTGACACTGGCAGTAGAAAACGGAAATGGGCAGCACGGCCAGCACCGACACTTCCACTCAAACTGGCGGTAATAGGGAGCTATAAGCCGTGTTAACTTTTCCTTCTCTTTTCTTTTTCATCTCAATTTTTTTTCCTCCCTTCTCTATTGGAACACATGGAACGCACCATTTGACCCCTTTTCTTTATCTTTATGGGCTTCTCTTTTTGTTAGGCTAACGTGGAACCCAAGGCCAATCATTGAGACTAAAGGGGTATACCATGGGTCCTTGTAGATCCTACGATCTCCATGTACGAGGTCAGTTCGAGGCCCATGAGAACCATCAAATCTCGTGTCAGTGATCCCAATGGGTGAAGATGAGTTGAACTCATGTGACTGCCTGCATCCTGAGGAATATGGTCCTTGCCAACTGAGCAACATTAAGAAACAATTCCGGTTGATGGATGATTGGGAGAATTTTCCAATTAAGGTGACTTATTTCTCTCACATGAACTAATTCATTTGTCGCTCCAAATATTAGATAGAGAATCTTTGGACATGCTCTTGTCCATTTGATGGCTTGTTTCAACTGAATAACCTATCCAAAGGGTGTCTCAGTGCACAAGGCTTTTGTTACTGTAAAATCTACGGAGGACAGGATGCAGGCAATCTTACCCCCACAATGTGGAGAAGCTGTTTTCGTATTTCGATCCAAGACCACTAGGTTACAATATGAAAACCATATCGTCACACAACTGTATAACCCACCCATATACCCTAAATCGATTCCACACTAAAGCCCAATGTGCAAAAGATTAAGTATAATATAATCAATGTAAGGTTGGAGTTGTGGGCATTACACATATCCAGAAATAAAACTGGTCTCAAAAAATCTAACTGGCCCTTAAGGCCCATAATATCTAGAACAGCAAACCTAATAGAAAGAGCCCATGTTAGATCCGTTGGGCCCAAATTTTATCAGCATCTGACACCCAAATTTCGCTGCCTCATGTTACGTTCCTGGTAGAAGTTAGAAGGTAAAACTTCGGTTTTGACTCCTGTAACATTTTTAAATGTTAAAGTTTTTTTCAATATTCGTTTTTAAAAGATTTAAAAAAAAAAAAAAAAAAAAGACAGATTTCATTTTATTTTTTTTAGAAACAAACAATGAAAACAAATTTAGCATGTAAAATGTTTTTATGGAGCTTATAAGAAAAAAAAAATTGAGTAAGAAAAATATAGATCATAATGTATCCAAATCCTCTTAACCCAGAGGTTCCGGAGGAGGGGCGGCAACCCCGTTAGATGGCTGACACCTGAGGCTTGGATTCATCCGATCCCCAAACGTCAACCATCTAACGGAGGCGTCCCCTCTCCTCCTGAACCTCTGGGAGGAGAGGATGTAGATCCAGATCATAATACAATTTGATTTTGAAATGTGACAAGTGGTTAATTCAAAAGATCTACATCCTCTCCTCTCAGTGATTCTGGGAGGGCAGAGACACCCCTTCTGATAGTCCACACGTGAGTTTTGGGTGAATCCAAGCCCCACGTCCAAGCCGACACCCTTGTCGACTCAATTTATCGTCTCGGAAGTGAGACTCAAATTCATCAGAGACCCACGTATCGACCCCATCCTCCCAAAACCACTGAGAGGAGAGGGTTTGAATACTAACTCAAAACCAAACCTTATCTTTTAACTGTTGGAACTTGGACCTATCATATAACCTTTTCATGTGGCAAAAAGTAAGTAGACCGCCCTAGGAAACTTTCCTCCTATATGAGCATGGGAAACCAGTCCTATCCAAATCGTCTCCTCACTATACTTCAGGGAGGAGAGATGGCGGTCTAGATGGATGACGGCCACCTAGCTCTTGGATGAATCCGATACATCTATCCAAGCCGACACCCCCGGTCGACAAGCTGAGCCGACATGGGTGTTGGCTAGGATGAATGATTCAGATTCACTCAAAAATCAAGTGGTGATCATCTATCCAGGCCGCCATCTAACTTCAGGGAGGAGACAATTTGAATCCGCTGTACAATGTGCTTTACTCCTATTTTTCCTGGAGAATCTTATTCCAGCAACGCTTTTCCAAGCTTAATCACAAAGCTACCTTTATCAGCACTCATATTGGTGACTTTTTCCGGGGTCCACTAAACTTTCCATCTTTGGAAAATCTCAAGCCCGAACTGCAAATACCAAAAAAAAAAAAAAAAAATGAAATAAAAAAAAAATTGAAAATATTAATCCTACATTTCTGGACTTTGGTTTAAATATACACGTAAAATTGACAATAATTACATCTATTATTCTTAAATATCAAACATATTTACATAGAGATTCACTCTATTAGTTTTTTTTTTCTGTTAATTACAGATGTCAGTACTATTTTATTTTCTTGAGATCTAAAATAATTTTATTGGTATTATAAAAAGATCATAATAATGTAAAATGAGAGAACAAGAGTGTTTTTTTTATATAAAGGTTTGAGATGATATTTTGATCATTTTATATTAATACAAGGTTAAAAAAGTCATTTCATCTATTTTGTTTGTAGATACAATAAAAATAAAATTATCTTTAAAAAATTTTACTTAACAGTGTTAGAATTTGAATTGCAATTGTAATTGTTATCAATTTTAAGATAATAAGTGTAATTTGATCAAAGTCTAGGGGTGGTATGAGTAATTCCCCCCCCCCCCCCCCTTTTTTTTTTTTTTTTTTTTTTTTCTATAGGTGTCTGGCTGTTTTTTCTTGTGCTGCCTCACATGGACTCTGAAATGACCTCATATCCCTCGGATTTGGATTCTCTCCCGCCGTTGACCCAATAGCCGAAGATCAGTCGGCTTCACATCCATATCTGGGTACGAACGTCACTTGATCCCCAAACATTGGCATGCTGTCTAGTGGCAAGAAATGGTCTTTTTCCCTATCCCTCCTCTTAGATACTTGTGGTTATCGTTTCACTGGACCTCGAATTAGCACAAAAAGTTACATAGTTAGACAGAAAACCTCCACTCAATTAGGTATGTCATGGTGTAATGACTCAGCTCAGATGGACCAATTTGAACCGATTAGGATTGGAATCAACAAACACTGATCTTGAGTCACGTCCCGATTCAATAGGGTTGGAGGGCGAGTTTCACACATGCAAGACGATTGTAGGGTTTTTGTGGCTCAATCCGACATTGTATCGGATCGAGATCTATCTGTCTCCAACTGAAATGGGCATTCACCTGGTCAACGATAAAACATAGAATGACGTATGCAAGACAGAATTTGTGAGGAACGGACGAATTAGCCTCCCCTAAGCTACTAGTGTTGTGTTAGGCATTTATTCAAACTAGGTATGTGCAGCTACCATTCGTCTAATTTTTTATTTCTTCAAAGACAACCAAAAGCTGATAACAAGGTGATGAAGAAAAAATTTCTGCTTCCTACCTCTGAAATTTCAAAAGAACGAAGGTAGAAGAAGCTTCATTTAGAGAGAGAGAGAATGAGATAGTAGATATTGGGTATTGCAAGATTTGACCAAAGAGAGAGAGAGAGAGAGAGAGAGAGAGGTTGATTCATTCCATTCAAATCAAATTCTAAAAGGACAACATCCCCACTTACCTTTCAAAATTCAAACTTTGGAAATGAAAAGATAATGAGAGAAAGAGGGAAACAGCTCCTCGATTTGCATTAATTAAGTTGTTAAATTAAGCTAAGTTCTCGAGAAAGGGAGGAATTATAAATAATTAACATGTCCCATACACTTACAATATTATTAACAATGATCTTACAAAGTTATTCTATTTTTAAATCATATCTTCTTAACTGAAAGCCATTAAGCCGGACATCCCCACACCAGAACCCCCTCCCTCCCATCATCTCGTCCAAAGAGCTTTCAAATTAGAGATTAGAGAGAGAGGTAAATGTGCTCTCAGTCTCTGACTACTACAAAACAAAGAACCCTTAAAAAAAAACTAATTAAGATACAATTTTGATGAATGAACAAGTTTATCGGATCAATTGATTCATATTGATTTCGGCCATGACCCATCTCTAATACCTGACTCATATTTGTTTTCGTTACTTCTTTAATAAATACATACTATGTTCGATATCTAAAACTAAAACTATGATCATTGAACCGAGTGACATATCGGTGGTAGGAAATCATGTTTGATGTTGTAACAAGACCCGATTAGTTTGGTTGATTAGTCATGAGAAGAAGAGCCAGTGGGAGTGTGAAAAGAGAAAGAGAGAGCCCACAGGTCAATGACACGGTTCACGAAAACTTGTTTCAGGAATAGAGAAATCGATGTCTCTCTCGAAGAGAGGAGAATTGGCACTGTTGGACTGTAGCATAAGCTTCGAAGTGAAGGAGGAACAATTCAAACCAAACACCACCACCAGCACCATCATCACGAAGAGAAGAGAAGAAAGATGGTCTGCACTTTGCAAGTATTTAAATTTTGATTGGGTCAGAGTAAACCTCAAACCCGCAGGAGACTGGAACCCCCCCATTAAATATTTTAATGTAACCTTTTACCTTGGGACTATTTGCAAACATCCAAAAATCCAACCTCCTTCCCCCTACTCCCCAAAAGTTAGGCATATCTTTGCCTCATATCAAACCCTTATCATTACCTTATTCTATTCGAAACCTCAAACTACTGTTCTTGCTAGTTAGGTGAAGCTGGGATCTTAGATCCCCTCTCCTCCAAGAATTGCAAGATAGTACTTAATTTCGGAGCTGATGAAACGTAATAAATCAAATCTATTAACTTATCACATACTAGGTTGAAACGCCATACACTAGATCGAGTGCCATAAAATAAGCATATAACACAGTGGGTCTGACCATCTACTGGCAAGACACGTTCAGATATGTTTGGGATACATTGACAATCTGGAATAAGTTCTACATTCGATCCAAAGATTAAATTGCTCGTTTTAACCGGCCGGCATTGACTTAATGTAATTGGATTTAGTCACATTTGCCCAAACTACACGGTGACGTAATTCTAAGATATGTCTGGGATATACATAGACAATCTGGAATATATTCAAGATTAGCTCTTCCCATTACAAAACTTATTAGTTTTGAATCAATTGATTAAAGGGTATTCACTGATTATCAGATTGTTAGATCGGATGATGGACCCAACAATAATGGTGTGTACCCTATGTATGGCCCAACCACGTGATCCCACAATATTTTGTTGTCCTTTGCAGAAGAGATTGGCATTGAAAGCCTGAATTCTCATTGTTAAAGCAGAGGAGAGGAAGCCAAGAAAGAGAAAAATAAAAATGCAGTAATGAACAAAGCACAACGGCAATATTGTGCTGATCCTTCTTTTCATTTCCATTGAACATTAAAAAGAAAAAACATTAATTCATTTCAGAAATCGCCAGTCGCCGTCACAAATTCACAATTGGATGCGATCTTGTTTGTGAATGTTTTTAGTTTCCAATTTACAAACACACTTTTTTTTTTTTTTTTTTCTTTTTTTTTGTGTGTGTGTGTGTGTTCTATCGTCCTACTGGATGGTCTGCACCAGAGCGAAGTACAGGAAGCTCCATCAAGTTGGACTTTAGACCATCTACACTGCCATCTCCCCTTTACCATCTCCTCTGCAGATACTCTCTCTCTGAATCTCTTACAAAATCAGCAGACTTATCCAGCCTGCCTATTACTGCATTCTTAAAATGGAAAGCTTCTTGAACCTGAGAAGAGGATCTCTGCATCCGAACCCCGCTTAAACTAGCCCTTGACTCCACCATCTCATTCAGAGATAGCCTCTTCTTCGGACCAAGCTCAGGCCTCTGCTTTGGAGCGCTGTGAGACCTCACTTTGGCTCTGAAAGACTGTGTGTTCGCCATGTAATTAGGGAAGTTCGAGTAACTCCTGAAAAAGCTGTCTGCACAGACGCTCTTGGCAGGCGTCACCGGTGCATTCGATCCACTTGCATTTGCAAAACGAGGAGTGCTCTGTGCTGTGGAAAACCTACACTCCTCTCCTGTCAAGCCCCAATCGAAATTTTGGTAGTTCCGGCCTTCAGGTATGGAGAGACGACCAGGAATTTGGCAGGGCAGAGGAGACGATATCGTTTGGTAAGGAGGATCTTCACCAGAATCCCACATTGATGCGTTAGTTCTACGAGATCTTGACCTTGGCCTGCATGTATCCATCTCCACGATTTTTGGGCTCTCATCCAAGTTGTTAATAGCACTCTCCAAGGACGCCGATAGCCTCCTACTGTGAATTGATGCTGTGTGCTCGCTTCTTGTTTCGTCAAATCTTTCCTGAAAGTTCAATTTTTTTCCCCAGAGAAAGAAATGTAATTTTACTGTGAAACAACCTAATGGATTCAGTGTCTAAAGTTTGAAACTTACAATGGATTTACGCGGACGGAGTTCAGGTTGAAACCTGTGGTCTTTTTTAAGGAGACTACGAGCTCTCTGCGAACGGACAGTCGTTTGGGCTCTTATAAGAGCTTGCATACAATGAAGAGTTGCAGTTGCTTGTTTGCGCACAAGGTAACCTCTAACATGGGCCTGCAACTTCACCAGCCCTTTTAAAGCTCGACGAGCCTTTTTGGCCTGCAACAGACCACCATATTCAGCAGCCAAGCTACCGGAAACAGAACAAATTAAGTAACAGGAAGAGAGGGCGTCTGTGAACCCTGCTAATTCTCTGTGCAACCAAGTCTAGAAGGATAACAAACAAAACAAGAAGCGAAAGCAGACAAATTCAAGGACACAGACATAATGAAGAGTTCGAATTGGCTGGTAAAATAGCAGGAAAAATTAAAGTTGAGCAACACAATTAATTACTGAATTACAGATCCTGTCAGCTACACTTCAAGAAAACAACGTAACCACCATATTCAGACTCAAAACGAAGCTCAAGAACACCGAATGAAATATAATAATAGGGTAACATAAGAATTTGAATTCGCCTCGGTTGCTGCAAATCCTAACAGAACGCAGGCGGGAACAACCAAATTTCAAGTTCTTTTGAAAACTCAGATGCACAAAGCTGAACAAAAAAGAGAAACAAACGGATAAAAATGTCATGTACAGTTAGGGGGAAGAGAAACGAATATTAAACAGATCGAGAACTGTTCATCGATAATTTCTACAGACCAAAAAAAGGGAGGAATTTTACTAAATCAACGAACTCGAACTCAACTACCTCAAGTTCGAGTAACCCTTTAAAGGTAAAGAAATCAAGAACCCACTTACCAAATATCCCCTGAAGATAGTCTGAATCTTCACCGCAGCCCATCTCTCTCGCCCTCCACCAAACATTGTCCCTCTCCCCTGACTAGTAAGTCTCACCACCGCAACCGCCGCTTGTGCAGCGGCAACGGCAGCATCAGCTGCTGCAGCCGTCGCCGCAGCCACTGCAATTGCGTGCTTGTTCTGGTCTCTCTCGGTTTCTGAGTAATAAGATTTCAGCCAAGCTGCCTCCGCTGCAGGTATGTTTGCAGGAATACTTGCAGAGATCTGACCGGCCACAATAGAATCCCTCCCTGACTTGCCAAAACTCCACCTTCTCTTATCTTTGCGGTCACCGCTGCTAGAATTTTCCCTCTCTTCCTTCTCTTTCTTCATACCCAACAAGCTCCTGAACCATCTTGTTGCTCTTCCCATTTTCAAAATTGAAGTTTGAAGAGGTCTTGCTGCAGTGTAAGAAGATAAAATGAGAAAAACCCCAAATCGAGTTTTTAGGGGAAAACACACTGAAACCGCTTAAGGTATAAGGAGCTTTCCAAGTTCGTGAACTGACAATTGAAGAGTGGAGGATAAATTAAATTAAAAACAGTAAAACCTTAAAATAAGCGAGATGTACTAAATAAAAAGATAAAGATTAGGATTTTAAACGGGAAAAAGAGGAATATGTGAACCTGGCACACCTCGTGAAGGACATTAGAAGACAAAATGATGTCACAGAAAGAGATACAGAATGGCAAAATTAGAAGCTAGGAACATACAAATTAAATAGATGTAAATTGTAGAAACCCAATACAGATTACAGAGAGACATTAAAAAAAGAGAGATAATTGCAGAGAGAAAGGCCAAGACACCTTCTCAAATTCAAAAAAATAGCTGGAATTTTTCACCTTCCTCCAATGAGAAACTAAAGAAGTAGAAACCCAGCTTTCTCTCTCTTTTCTGCAGTATTCCCTGCAACACTTTTTAACTCTACTTTCTGGAGCAACGTGTCCTCTAAAAAACGAAAGATACCTCAACTTTCTCAGCCGCTGACACTCTCGTGAATCTCTTCCATCATTTTTTTATGCTTCCCTCGTTTTATTCTGTTTTTTCTATTCTCTCAACTGATCTCTCTTCCCAAATCCAGTCCATCTTTCTCGCTTTTCATCTTTACATGAAAATTTTAAATAAAAAATGAGAGAGAAAAATTACCCCTTTCTCGTCTTTTTTTCCCTTTTTTGGAGCTCCAAATACAGAGAAGAAGAATGTGATTCAGCTGTAGCAAATGATTTACCAGCTTCTCTGCGTCGCCATTAAAGCTCAACAACTACTATAGAGATTTTGATTCTTACTGTGGCAACCGATTTACCAGCTTCTTTATACTCTCTCTTAATATCTCGACCTAATGGCGACGAATCTAAGGTTATAGAGATGGGTGGAGGAGAATTTTTTAAAATTGAAAATAGTGAAATACTATTTCCTTTCAATGAACCATAAAATTGAGAAGGAACCAAATGAATCAATTAACAGATTATTTCAGTCATCTCCAGTGGCTGACAAAATTCCAGAATTGAAGGAACGAAATAACAGAAATGGAATTAGGACGATTCAAATTTCATAAATTTTAAGCGAGGTAGGTATGACTGTTGCCATGTCCCACGGTCCCACCCGCACAGATTTTAGGTCTACTTTGTTGTAGTTTTTTTTACGGTGGCTGCCGTCACAGTCGCACGGAATATATCTATGATGGAACCTAAGGGTGTCAAAAATGGGCCCGTGCTGGTAGCACCTAACGAGTCGGCCCAATATAACTCGAATTCGGTCTGGATCGAATCTTAATGGACAGGTTTTGGTCTCAGTTTATAAAGTCCGACACCGTTTCAGTCCAGACCGTACCAGCCCGTTAAGAAACCCGAACTAGCTCGAACCAATAATACCTAACCCGAACACCGGTAAGGTCCATCCAGTCCAATTTCTTAATTTTAATGGTTTTAAATTTTGATGAATTATATTACACTGTTATAGTTCACTTCTTGATCCGAAAGATTATATGAATCGATAGTTAAAAAGAGTATATTAATTGTTACAATTTACTGAATTACATACATATAGAAGGAATGATATTAATTTTATAGATAGAAATAATAAAATAGGTTATATATCTTACATATAAAATAGGCCCGATAAGCTTGATAAGCCCGGTCCGGACTGAACCAGTCTGAAATCACCTCAATAAGCTCAGCCTGATAACAAATCGACACCGGACCAATTCATTAGTTATTGTGTCCAGCGCAACTCAACCCAGCCCGATCTCTTAATGGACATGTTTTTTGCTGGGCTTATAAAACCCGACACAGGTTCAATCCGTACCAAAACCGGCCCGGACCGGTCGTTGACACCCTTAATGGAAACTGACTAGGAATATCTCCTTTTCTTTTATTTTTTTTCTTTTCAGTGTTGTTTGTTTAGGGGGAAAACTTGGTCAAGCAGTCAACTCAGGCAAAGTGGGGGAAGAAGGGTAGGTAATTATGAAACGGTGGTAAGTTCATATTCTACTTGTGTTAAGGGGGGAGTGTTTCGATCACTGCATGTAAGTCTACATTTCATGGGATCCTAATAGCCTTTGATGTAGTGTGGGATCCATTAAATATGAATGGTGATAAGATCTCAAGGAGGATATAAGTACATGTAAGTGAACTATTCTCGAGTATTAAGAATAATTTTACATTGGTTAAGAGTTTTGGGTATTTTATATATGTGAGTCTTTCAGTTTATAAGTTTGAACTTTTGAAATAAAAACTTAATATGGCATTAAAACTTCAGGTTCCCCCTTTATGGTCACCCAGAAAAGGAACCGCATGTCACATGTACTATCACCCAAAAAAGAGGCAACACGCACATTGGTTAAATTTAGAATCATGGGTGTTTTACATATATGAGAGTCCCTCTACTTACAAGTTTGAATTTTTGAGATAGAAACTTAACAACTCTTGACAAAAGTGTAAAAAAGATGTCCCAATGTAAGATGCTCTTGTTACTACAGGGTCGTGAGAAGGGCAAAATATACAAAGCGTTACCCTGCAACATGGGGAGTAAGGGTGCCAAAACTGGACCCAAATTAAAAATCAAAATTGAACTAACCTGATTTGACCCAGACCAAAACAAAACTGAATCTTATTGGATAGGATTTGGATTGTGTTTTTAGAGCCTGGTGAAAAACCTAAACCAGATCGGACCGGACCAATTGATAAATCTAAATGAAACTTGACCAATTAGATCGAACCAAAACCAGTCCAATAATAGATTATAAGGAGTCTATTAAGCTAATATTTTATTAAATATACATATAGGAAATCAACACCAAAACCAAACTAGTTTAATAATAACTCAATAGAATTCATTAATCTAATTTTTTCTTGACTACATATGGATATAGTAAACCAAAACCGTTAACAGACTGACAAGAGTATATTAAACTAATCCAATAACAAATCGACCCCAAACCTTTCCTGGTTCGAAACTCTTGTTGGACATGCTATTGGCCACTCCTAAAATGTTCAAGATTAAGTTGGCCCTGACCGAATCCGGCCCATTGACATCCCCTAAATAACAGACAGTTTCTAAATTTTGAAACCATGACATGACAATCTTATTGTCACACAAGGCTTGATTTGTCCTTAAAAAATGTACTAACCAAAATGTTGCTGTAAAAACCAGGTTAGTCAGTATGGTACCTTGGTCCCACAGATTACAGGGGCCCACACCCCTGAACAGGAATCAGGATCCTACTTTAGGGGGTACCAATCGGACAGTCTGAATGGAGTCAGATCTCGTGGGGAAACCCTTTGACTGATCCTCTTTGAATTTACACGGCATTTGAGGAATGAGGAGTTGAAAATTAATATTGTTACAAGTTGTAATGATAGTGGTAATGATAGTGGGAGTTGACGCTCCAGTGAAAGGCAGGAGCCCATCCCTCCTCTCCTCTCCTCTCCTCTCCTCTCCTCTCCTACGTAACAATAATTATTTAGTACAGTGCAGTGCAGCAAGGTTTTGAAAGTTGAAATCCCGCCCGTACGATGTTACCAGCGGAATACTGAAATCCCAATGCTCCCATAGTCCTACAGCCAGGCCGTGCACTCTGTGGAAATCATCATTATTCCGGAATTTTTCTTGTCAGAGGGCTTGACTGATCTTGACTAGCATCCCTGTCCAAAGCTTGGTGTATCTGCGCCTTCTCACATGGGTATTGGGCAGTGAAACCACAGTCTGGTCATTTCAGTCCCCAACGTGGTGAGAAGATGCAAGTTGAAGCAGCCTGAAAGAGCTCCTTATCTTTTTTTTCTTTTTTCTTTTTTAAGGTAAATTATGGTTGAAGTATCTAAGGTTTAATGAAGTGTAATAATTTACCAAAAAAAAATACGAGTGTAATAAAATTATTCGTACTTCCTTGTAGTTATACTTTTTGTCCAAATACTTCCGAACTTCTTATATAAAAAATAAAAAAAATAAAAAAATAAAAAAATACTTCCTAACATTTTCAACAATTACAACAGTTCCCTTTTTACTAACGGTATGAATTATAAAATTACAAGAACAGATTTAACTTTGATGGGTTTAGGGGTCATCTTTTGGCCTTAATCGTTCAATTTTTTGCATTGTTTCAACTAGTTACCTATGTCATGTTGCATCCTGGTTCTTTCCACTCTCCTTCCTCACAGCCAAAACCATGCTTTCCATCTTCTCTTTTTGTCTTTCTTTTTCAGTTCAAGCCTACTCCCCCTCCTCCTTCCTCCCTTTTCTCCCTTTTCCTCAACTCCCTCTTCAGCTCAACCTCCCTCTTCGAAAACTTGAACCCATAAGTGGCCTCTCTTGTTTTCAAATGAGGGAAGCAATCTCTAAATGAAGAAGCAGATTAAGAAGCCTTGGCACCTTTGGGTTAGAGTCTATGGTGAATGGAGGGAGGAAAGAAGAACAAATACCATCTAAGGTTAAAAGCTGAAACAGAGTCTCACACGTCCGACAAGATACCAAAGATGGGCATTCAAGGAGGCATTCGTGAAGATGATTTGAGGGGAGCTCATTGTTAGGATTGGGAGACGCAAACAAGAAGAAAACACAAAGAATTAACGTGGTTCAGCATCCCATCGTGAGATGCATACGTCCACCAGAGAAAAGAGAAATTCTTTATTCCCAATAAACTTCTACAGCTCTCTATCTGACAGACTTAGTTCATCTGTCAGCCTTACAGCCCCTTCAACTCTCCATTGTCAGAGGAGAATCCTCTGACAGCCCTTACAGTCTTACCTAGGTATTCTCACACAGAGACAATTTACAAGAAAACCTAAAAATTCTAATCCCACCACAATTATAAGTTTACCCCTTATATGTAATAGACTCATACCCTAATACAAATACTACTCTTATAATTACGTGGACCCCACAGAATACAAGACATCAATCCAACAAATCACCACCTAGCTTGAATTCTGCAAACCACCTTGAAAAAAAATCCATTGATGTTGATTCTGTAAACCCGTCTCTGTCAAACCACTACACCCAAACCAGCATGCCCACACCTGGTCC
Source organism: Protea cynaroides (assembly GCA_028583415.1). Taxonomy (NCBI): domain Eukaryota; kingdom Viridiplantae; phylum Streptophyta; class Magnoliopsida; order Proteales; family Proteaceae; genus Protea; species Protea cynaroides. The sequence continues at coordinate 115,141,476 of CM053276.1, read as the reverse complement.
GGATGTCCCTTACAGCTCAACATCGTACGATGTGATGTGACTCCATCTCTCCCACTTCTGCAGCATCACTGGAAATATCATCGTCACTCATAGTCCTCTTGCAATTTCAGTTGCACCTGGAACCCGAGGCTCTTACCACCGCACCTCCAATGCAGACCTTGAAAATCGACTCTTCATCCCAGCCCTCTGCAACTCCAATTGCACCTGGAACCCAAATCTCTCACCTGATCTGCACCTCCAATGTAGACCTAGAGATCCGACTCCTGGTCCCAGCCCTCCAGTACTCATTTACCCCACGATGCGACATAAACTAGCCATTATGTGCATCGTATCGGGATTTAAACCCGCCGTCAGATCCAACACTCGATTCGATCAAGTCCACCAGGCCACTGAGATCCATTGTCGCAGCACCTGAGTCGAACTCTGTAAATCTTGACTCCATGATCCCTGCTCGCATATGCAATGATAGGAAGAATCATCTTCCTAGTTTGAGATTCCCTTTCATCTCTCATTGACAGCACATTTTTTTTTTTCTCAAAAGAAAATCATGGAAACAAAAAAAACTTTAAAAAACCACACAACAAGTGTAATTATTACATTCTTTTTTATTTTTCTACGTTTTCAAACTCTTTTTTTTTTTTCACACCATCGTAATCATGATCTTCAAAACCGTATATCAAGAAAAAGTTTTAAAAAAAACTCAATTTTTTTTTTGCTAATTCCTTTACTTTTCCAAAAGAATATCAGAGAAAAAACTAAAAAAACCTCACCCTTTTTTTTTTTTTTTCTTTTTCTTCTTCTTTTTCTTCATACATTCCACGCACTTTCCTCCTTCTCCTAAATCACTGATCGATTTATCGACCCTAGCTCTGATACCACTTAGGATTGAGAGACTCAAACAAGAAGAAAACACAAAGAATTAACGTGCTTCAACACCCCATCGTGGGATGCCTATGTCCACCAGAAAAAAGAGAAATTCTTTATTCCCAAGAAATTTCTACAGCTCTCTATCTGACAGGTTTAGCTCATCTGTCAGCCTTACAACGCCTTCAGTTCTCCACTGTCAGAGGAGAATCCTTTGACAGTCCTTATCTAAGTTTTCCTATATAGAGACAATTTATAAGGAAACCTAAAAATCCTGATCCCACCATAATTATAAGTTTATTCCGTACATGTAATAGACTCATACCCTAAAACAAATACTACCCTGATAATTACGTGGACCCCACAGAATACCAGACATCAACCCAACACTCATAATAGAACGAATCATTTCGTTGAATCAGATGCCCTTTCCTAAAGCGAAAACATCATGTAAGGAGTCGAACCACCATTCATAGTTGAGGATTCAGTTTAGAAAGCACCACTGAGGACTTGCAACTCATCCTCTGTAGCCTAGGATAGCACTTTTACAAAATTGAAAAGAAAAATCCTTCGGATTCATACTGCATTTCTCGATTTGAAAAGAACACCCTTTCCAACTTTTGTTTCTCTGATTCTTGCTGCATTTCATGATTTGAGAAGAACTCCCTCTCCATCTTTTGTTTCTGTGATTCGTGTTACATTTCTCGATTTGCAAAAGAATCCTCTAGAACATTGTCAACCTCCCATGCTGATTATATTGTGCGCTAGATCGTGTGCAACGTGATAACCATTATTTTCCAGCCCTCGATGGGATAGAAGAAGCAGCAGTGGACAAAAACAATAACAACAAGAAGAAGAAATCACTTACAAAAAAAAAAAAAAAAAAAAACATGGAAGAGAAGATAATCCATTTTTCATTAATCATGGAGGAGAATCCATCTCTTCCATCAACAGATTATATTAGAAATCAATCTGAACCTTTTTAAATTCTCCAAAATAAAAGGGGGAAAACAACAAATTAAGCTAATTAGCTAAACCAGATCTACCCCACTGTTGTACACATTATCATTTCCTCTTAACGTCTGGGCATTTTACACTAAGCGGCAAGATGGTAATTCTTCGCTTCAAATTCCAAGGGAGTAGAAAATTTTGAGCCGATCGAGTCATCTAGTCGACTGATACAGTAAGAGATGTATATGTAAAATTGTAAACGGATCAAATTCGGCACGGATAGACTATTATCTAAATTCGAATCCAAGATCTTATCCCCTTATCCAAATATGTCTCCGCATCCAAGGGATTTATAAAAATTTAATTCCGAATTCTTATTCAAATTTTAACCGGATTTTCGGTTAAAATCCAACTCAAATCGGAACTGAACTGAAACAACATTTTAATTTCTATCTTTGTCCCTATTTACTCTGTTATATTATTTTCAAGGTTAATTTGCAATTGTGTCTCCTGAGACGGTGGATTTCGAGGGAAGCAACTGTGACGAACAACATTTAAAAGTGATCATTTAAGTGAGAGAGGAGTTGCAGGTTCAGCCGTGAAGGTGCAAGATGAACTTGCAAGATGCGATTCTCTCACCGTCGGTTCGTGAGTGAAATGAGGAAGGCAGGTTCTTCGCATAAGTCTTTAGGTCTTTTTTGTAGTTAGGACAATAGAGTCACTTCACTCCTACATTAAGTGTATTATGGGTATTAAACTTTTAAGGTTGAGACTACAACATCATCTAACAGGAAATGACTAACAGACTAGGACTGTTTGTAATTAGTTTTAAATTTAGCGGAAGTACGAGTAATTGTTTGAAATGTTTGGGAGTTGCTTGGGTCATGGGCAAACTACGAGGGATGTATGATTAATTTTCCCTTCATATTTTAAAAACTACATTTATGATATATACTCTGTTTCATATTTTTAACTTAGCCATATCATCTTTTAAAATATGTTATTCACTATTTTTCATATCATTTATTAAAGAATTAATTTTTGCCTTCATTTTAATTATTTTTAATATAATTTTGAGATAGATAGATGTAGAAGACGTAGAGATATAATTACATGAGTTACACTTCAATACTCTTAGTGTTTTTTTTTTTTTTTTTTGGTGGTATGGGTAATATGGCAGACACTGACTCTTTTTTTGTATCTATGGAATGTTTCAGTATTTTTATGGTAGGGGATTTAGATTCACTTTGCTATCATATTTTTTTTTTTTTTTTTTTTTTTTTTGAATACATTTTCGTTTTTACATGTGTTTGGTATCAGTTTTGAGATTTGTTTCCTTCAAAATAAATAAGAATAACACAAATACCATAATAGGATCAATAGTTGTTTTTGTGTTATAGCCAAAAAGCATTTTTGGCCATTTTTGCCTTGAATAGTTAAGGACCATGTGCCCAAATGACTCGTATTCTCTCTTCATCTAGAAATTCAACTCTTCATATTTGGCCCTTAGCCACTCACCCTCAGGTAGTTCATATTCCAACAAGATACAAAGCGAGAGAATCAAAATTTCCAATGGTAAGATGACTTTAACTCCATATACAAAGGAAAAAGGTGTTGCCCCAATAGAGGATTCAAATCCTCTCCTCCCAGAGATTTGGAAGGAGGGGCGACGGGCTAGATGGATGGTCGACACCTGGGGCTCGGGTGAATCCGACCTGACACCTAGTTGACAAGCTAGACCGGCAAGGGGTGTCCGCACGGATAGAGAACTCGGATTCACCTGAGCCCCAAGTGTCGGTCATCCAATAGGGGCATTTCTCTCCTCCCGAATCATTGGGAGGAGAGGATGTAAATCCCCCAATAGATGTGTTGATAGAAATTCTATATGCCCATAATATCAGGGATAACTTAGTAGCCCAGTCTATGAATATCCATCATTTTATGCATAATGACTTTCACAATCTTGTTTGCAACTTCTGTAGCACCATTGGTCTAAGGTCGATAAATAGTGGATTTATGATCTCGAATACCAAACTTATCACACAGTTTATCAAGTAGCTTTTCTCCTTAAATGTGCCCCTTGATCAAAGATGAGAGTTTGAGGAACCCTATATCTGTAGATAATTTTTTTTTTATAATAAACTTGACCACCTTAACTACTATGAGTATCTACTGTGAGTAATGTATAAGACTGTGTTGACCCATTTAATAAAGTAGTCAATAACCACCAAATAAAGTTGTGATTATTGGATGCTTTAGGAGTAACTATTCCAATAACATCGTTGCCCCAAATAGAAAATGGCCATGGAACACCAAAAGAGTGTAACTCAAAGATACAAGGGTGTGAATCGACAGTTGTTCGATTTCGACATTGAGATACCAAAAGAGAGTGAAGGGGTCTGAATGAGGTATTGAAATCCTCTCTAGTAGACCAGCCTGCTAGCCAAACATTGGACAGGCTAAGATACATCGGCACACACATGCCGATGTATCTTAGCCCGTCTAATGTTTGACTGACTAGCTGACCGGCTGGGGAGAATTAGTATCCCTGAATGAGATTTGGTTTGAATGTCTCTCTCACCCTTCACATCAGCCCTCCAAGAGGCATGAGCAATTGCATTAGATAAAATTCAATTTGGTATCTTAATTTGGTTGCTCACGAGTGTTGCTGATTTTTCTTTTCAATTGTCTATGGTTTAAAATAATTTAAGGATAAGCAATATTAATTTCGGAACACAGCAAATTTTATTTTTATTTCAAAATTAACAAGTTGACAAACCAAAAGGGCAAAACTGACACCTAAAATAAGGGAGGATGAGGTCTACTCGTCACTAGATTCCGGTCCCCACTTCTCATAACCGTCACACGTGACAGGAAATTATGTTGCTGGTTGTGAAATGTAGTATCACTATCATGGCGTCCAAATCCTCTCTTCGGCAACTCTCCGACTCCCATTTCATCCAATCATTGGAGGGGTGAACTGGCTCAAACTCCAACCCCCTCCAATAGTTGGATGGGTAGGACTGGGGAGCCATGGAGGAGAGGATTCGGTTCCCATTATCATGGCACTTATACGGATTCACATCGTCTCCTCCCAGCGACTCTGGGAGGACAATGGCAACTTTGTCCGGATGGCCAACACGTGGCTCTCGGTGAATCTGAGACCCACGTTCAAGCCGACATCCCCTGTCGGTTTGGCTTGTCGGCTAGGTGTCGGCTTGAACGTGAGTCTCGGATTCACCGAAAGTCACGTGTCGGCCATTCGAACAAGGTTGCCACCGTCCTCCCAGAGTCGCTAAAAGAAATGATTACTCTATAGAATTATAGGTTATGGTAGTAAGGGTGTCAACGGGTTGGTTTGGTTTGATTTTGGTTCGAGTTAAAATAGCATCAGATTTTACAAGCTCATACTGAAATATGTCTACTAAGGGTTCGGGCTGAGGTGGGCTACGCACATTAACTCTTGGGCCGGTCCAGTATCGGATTATTATCAGGTTGATTTCAGGCTGATTCGGTCTGGGCCAAGCTTATCAGGCTGAAAGTTGAAATCCTCTCTTCAAAGAATGTTATAAAAAAATCAAAATAGAATATTAGTTAATGATCTACATGGACGTACTGATGTTAACCTATTAAGTTTAGGTGTTATTTCGGACCAAATGGGATGTCAGTTTAGGCCTTATCGGTCATCTTAACAAGGCATCCATCAGGCTAGCCTTGGACCAGCCCGAAACCAATAAGGATTTCAGGCCCATGTTTGAAATATGTCCATTAAGGTTTTAGTACGAGCTAGGTTTGGGCTATTTCAGGCCGACTCAGTCGGTGCTACCGAGTTGGGTCCAGATTTGACACTCTTATATGGTATAATATTTTTTGAAAAAAGACATATCTCCTGTTGTTCAGGTTTTTCAGTCATGATCTAGTGATTGAAATTCTTCCAAAGCATATATGGATGTATTAATATGAACGAGTGAACTCCAGCCATTGAGTCATGGCTAAAATCCCTCCAACATGAGAACAGGATCTGAACCCCCATTTTTTATGTTAAAATCTAGCATATAATTGTAGTTGAAAACTAATAACCCACCATCACCTGCCTACTTCTACCTATCTTACCTATCTTATGATGTTTACCTCAATTTTCTTACCAAAAACTAGATTACTTGTTTTGATGTTTTTCACGTGAAAATTGGCATTTGGGTCAAGGGTATGACTTTCTTGAGGTTTTTTTTTTAATCAATTTGGTGGGTCCATATATTTACCTCCATATATTTACCCACGTGGTTGATTGGATGGGTCCTCCTTTTTGTGGACAGATGGATCTTTTAAAGTCCTTGCTCGCAAGTATGGGCCACACCCATCTCATTGGTTGAATTTTGACCCGTATTGAATATGTTCAATGCATGGTTCAAAAGTATATATAAATATACAAATTTAGAAATTAAATTGGGATCGTCTAACTCAAATTGCTTGTGTGGGAGATAAGATCTGTTAGGGGAAAATAATCATGGATTCAAATCAGACCATGGATGAAGGATCTATGATAGCCCTTGAAGAATGGGACACGTGACACTCATTCAAAGGACGATTGATGGAAGTAGTTGGACATTTAATGATTTGTCATTAATATTCATAAATACCAACAAAAATCATAAATGTCAAGTAGGTGAATTTGAGTGGCCAAATCACTATATCATGGACCGAATCGAAAAAAAAACAAGATTGACACTCGATAAAAGTGCAAGGACAGATACAGTTGTTAGAAGACATGGGGGACGTTGACTAAAAAGGGGTCGAAGAAGGTCAAGAGGGTCATAAGCGACTAACAAGACATCATAGAGCTGTCCTAAGGGATCGTAATCCCTCCAACCTATTGTTCTCTAGGCGGCAAGTGATTATGATGGTGGTAGGTGAGGAGGAACTTGTTGGGAAAGCCCTCAATTGGACCTATAAGTAGTAAAAAAATATCAACTGCAAGGGATCCGAATCCAGAATTTCTTATCACAAAGGGAGAACATCCCATTCAGGTATTATTCCAACACGGCCATTTGAGAACTTCTTCTCCATTTTTTTTATCCTAAGTCCTATCTCTCCGGAAAAGAGGAGAAGGTTACTGAAACACCCGTATCTCAGGGAACCCCATCTCTAAGGAGCTCTAGTGTTTCACTAAGAGCTTCATTCTGCTTGTTTTTGGAATTCTCTAACTTTGGCATCGGAGTGGCCCTGAGGTATATCCCACCCACTTTTTGTTGTATTTGTGTTTCAGCTACGTGAGTCAATTTGAGAAGCTAAACGAAATTCATCGACAACAAGATCCACATAGACAACACATGGGAAGCGTGATGGCTTTGCCACATGAATGCAACATGGTCGATGACATAAATCCGACCAGCTTTTGGAATCTGTCAATTTTGCTTCTTGCAGTCTATTTTGGATTTGATGTACATTAAAAGCCATTGATTTATCAATGGCCTACATGTGGAGCAGGTTCCTACTTTTGGAGGCAATTTTACATTTACAATCCAGGCAGGCAGGGATAAATCTAACATTTACCGTATTGCAAAGGTATAATTGACATAAACATTTTCAATAAGAACGGGAATGAGGCTCTTTTTTATTTGTATTATATAATGTATTATATAATACATTATGAAATTTGTGATTGTTTGTTATGATTTATGATACCTATTTATAATTAAAATAAATAAATATAATACATAATCTACAAATAGGTTAATAGTTGTTTATCATTATTAAAAAATAATATATTATTTTTTAATTATCATCATAATGTAAAAACCAAATAAAAGCTGTCAGATTTCTTCAGCTTTCTCCTTCTAAACGCTCTCTTCTCCTCCCCGGCGAACTCCAAGGGTATGTACTCCATGGGTATGTGTTCTTCCCATGGGTATGTGTTCTTCTTCCTCTCTCCTCCCCCTCCCTCTTTGTATTTCTTTGCGATTTCTGGTTTCTAGGATTGCAAGAGTCCGTTTAGGTCTGTGATTTCCATTTCTAAGTCTCTCCTCCCTTCCCTCTTGGTATTTCTCTGTGATTTCTGGTTTCTAGGACTGCAAGAGTCGGTTTAGGTCTGCGATTTCTGATTCTAGGTTTCTTCTATACTATACTTTCGATTTGCAGGTGTATAATCGGATTTCTGCAACATTTAAAACTCGAGATTAGAACAATCGGTGAATTAGGTAGTATTCTCCACTCTTTTTCTTTATTTATCAGCTTCTGAAGCATCTTTGACCCAAACTTAATCCTATCGCACTTCTTGTCTCTGCTGCAAAGACTAAAGTGACTATTCCCCCATTCCCTTTTCTCTTCTCATGGAAACCTGAAACAATCCAAAACACCATTCCCCTCTCTCCCTCTATCTCTGTGTTTGACTGAGTGTGCCTGTCTCTGTGTCTTTGTGGGGAAATTAGCATAAGAAACAAGCTGAAGATAGGGAGGGATGAAGGTTCGTCAATGTCTACTCTACACTCATCGTCTACACATTTGTTTTGGTTCTACATTGTCATTTTTGTATTTGCAATTTCAGAAAATAACCCTTTAATTTTTTAATGACAAAAGGTCGCCACATTTCCATTCCTTTCTATTGCAGCCCTTTTCCTTTCAGCTTGTCTGCTCCCCTGTTCTTCCGCTCTTAAGGTTTCTTCTTCTCACTCGCTTCCTCATTTTTTAATTTTATTTTCTATTACAAAACTTTTCTTTTCAACCCATTTTTCAAATCCTATGACATTGCTATTAGCTTGGGCAAACATACACATTAGAGAGGAACTGTTTTGATTTTTGATATTTAAATGGTGAGCATGCCTGTGTTGTGTTTGTGTTTATGTCTCCGTGAATGTGTCTTTCCCTCATACATAGTATTTACATTATCATATACATAGTATTCACATTAGCACATACATGGTGGATTCTCACATTAAGCAGGTTACCATTGTGGACTCTTTCCTATAGTGATGGCTTGGTGCTCTGCTTTAACTGGTTAATGCTTTGGTCAGAGTTATGAATAATAGTGGGCATATGGATTTTTTTAATTGGCTGGACTCCACTGATGTGTAACTCTACTGACTTGAGTTGATTGTTTGGATTTTAGTCTTTATTGAATTCTGTCATGCCGTTTTCTTTTTCCCTTATAGTTTTTAAAATTCTGGCGTATGCAGTGTTTTAGATTGTAAAGGTGATGAATTAACCATTGGAGCTATAGTGCCAAGCCTTGTGGATTTTTTTTGTTCGTATGTTTGGAGAAAGGGTCTCAGGCATTTAGTTGTTCATAATCTCCCCATTTCTTGAGTCCTAACGCTGGATTCTCATGAACCATCCCTTTTTTTTCTTTTTGGGTTTTTTGGGGGGGGGGGCATGGTGTCAGAGTGCACTATAAATCACATGCATTGTTGTCGATGGAATCCGTAAAGGAGAAAAACGAATAGACTCTCAGTCAGAGACCAGAGCTCCTTTGAGAGGGGGTTCCTGAGGTGTGATTAGTTGAATATCTTCCTTGTAACTTCAAGAACATACATGGGTCACAGGTTGGAGATAGGATTACGGTAAGGAAGCCAAGAGAAAGAAAAATTATCAGAGAGGGATGAAACCTCTTTTTTCCATCTTTTTTATCACCACCACCTGGTTCTACCTGATAATCCTTTTTCTACGGCCAGATGGATTGGTAACCGATATTTACCTTAACAGGACCCCCTAGTCTTCCTTAAGAGTCGTTTCGTCTGAAGAAGACAACAAAGGAAAAATATCGCCCTCATCGACACGTGGCAGTTCCTCCGCCATGCGATACAGCCGAGCGATTTAATATTTCTTTGTCTTTAGGTTCTGGCACACGTCTTCCCAGATTTACTCCACCTTTCTCGATCATAATCAATGTTAATTCCTCTTCCCCATGCTTCTGACGTCGCTTCAAGTCTATCGGACCGCTTCATCTCACCTTGTCGTTACTCCTATCTTGTTGATCCTTTATCGCCACCATCCACGCGTCAGTCCTCTTCGAAAAACTGCACCTGTCCCTTCCTCTGACATTCGCTTCTTCCAAGAACCATTATGGTTCTTGGAACTAGGTCCGTCGGGTTTATAAAATGCTTATCTCCCTCCTCTCCACCTCCATACTTTCATCAGTGGCGGTCCTTCTTATCCTTTCTTCCTTTGCCGATCAGATCCCCAATTCGCTCTTCTCCTTCCTGGGTTGAGGGCTTTTTTTCTCTTTCAGATTCTTTCAACACTTGTTTGATGTGGGAGTGGGAGCCCTGTACCGGCTGGTCTCTTGGTCGTGGCGGCCAGCCGCACTGTAAAGTGCACTATGTCTTCCGCCACAACTGGGAAGGGGTCTTGGCTATGACAGAGTCCACTGCGGTTCTTATCTGGAAAGGGAGATTCGTCAGGGCCTTGATTAGGAGGAATCCCATCGTATGTAACAGACTAGATTTTTATGGAACAACTTGTGGACAGAGCCACTCCCATGAGTCAGAGTGGGTAAGGGCGAATCATAGGAAAGGAGGCGACGGGGACGCGTTCTTTCAGTCGGGTTGGACAAATCTCCTGAAGGGTCTCCCCCTGAACAAAGGAGACATACTAACTTTCCAATATGAAGGAGATGTCATCCCCGCTATTACTACGCCTCATAGCATGACTGGTTATGAGAAAGTAGGCTCCTACGGCTTTCTAGCGGTCTGAAAAGCAAGCCAACATCCCTTCGCCTTCGGTAAAGGGTACCAGGGAGAAGAACTAGATCACAAGCAGAATCGTCTCATATGGTGCCTCCCGAGCCCGCGAGGGACATATGTACACACTGCCGCTCCTGTACGCCTGTTGTAGATAACTCTGTAATCACGATTACGACTTCTTCCTTTTCTTCTAAAATGATCGGATCTTTAGACTTTCCTTTGACGAATGACTCCTTGTTGTAATTACAATTTCATAAATGAAAAAGATTCTTTCTTGATGAATGATTCCACTTTTTTTTTTTTTTTTTTTTGAGACCCGGAGGTCTTTTTCCTTTTCGAGACCCGGAGGCCTTTTTTCTTTTCGAGACCCGGAGGCCTTTTTTCGAGACCCGGGGGCCTTTTTTCTTTTCGAGACCCGGAGGCCTTTTTTCGAGACCCGGAGGCCCCTTTTTTTTTTATTTTCGAGACCCGGAGGTCTTTTCTCTTTTCGAGACCCGGAGGCCTTTTTCGAGACCCGGAGGCCTTTTTTCTTTTCGAAACCCGGAGGCCTTTTTTTCTTTTCGAGATATTTTCAAAATGAGACTATTATTGAATAAGCCGGAAAGGTACCTTACACGTAGTATCTTCTAAGGTTTTTGGAATGCCAAGTGCGCGGTAAGGCAGATCCCTCAATCGTTTGTAGATGATACGACCCAGGCCTTGTAACTTTTATCACCCGATACGGTCCTTCCCAGTTTGGGGTCAACTTCCTCTGCTGAGTAGGAATAGTAACAGATGTTGCTCGTAGGACTAAGTCATCCACCTAAAATGTATTCTTCTTCACCCTGGAGTTGTAGTGTCGTTGTTTTTTGTTGGTAGGCTGCCATTCGCAACCGCGTGGTCTCACGAACATCCTCTACTAAATCCAGGTCCATCAACAGGATATCTTTATTAGTTTCTTCCTGGAATTTCAGCACCCTGTAACTTTTTTCTACTACTTCGACAGAAATGACAGCTTCCGAACCGAAGGCTAATTTGAAAGGAGTAGCTCCTGTGGTAGTCCGTTGTGTAGTGCGATATGACCAAACACACTAGGTAATTCCTGCGCCCACTTCTCCCTCTGTTCTTCTACTTGTCTGGCTAACTTGTGCAGCAGGGTGCGATTGGTAACTTCTGTCTGCCCATTAGCTTCTGGATGTGCCCGAGGTAAAACGGTGCCCAATGTTATGGTCCTGGCAAAACCCCCGAAATACTCGACTCGAGAATTGCGAACCATTATCAGTAATCAACACCTGCGGGATCTCATATCTATACAGAACTCCCAATCTGGAAAACTCCTTTGCGTTATGTGCCGTAACCTTCGCCATTGCCTTTACTTCAATCCATTTGGTAAAGTAGTCGATTGCCACCAAAATATACTGCAACTGTCCTTTAGCTTTCGAAAATGGCCCTAGTATGTCCATCCCCCAGATTACGAAAGGAATAGATGCGGGAATTGGTTGCAGCTGTGTAGACGGGCAGTGGGATACATGAGCATATTTCTGGATTTCTGGCAGGCTTCACAACTTTTGGCATACCTTTCGCAATCGTTCATCATATGGGGCCAATGATATCCCATTCTAACGATTTTGAAACACATGGCTCGCCTACACTGGTGAGCCCCACAAATCCCCTCATGCACTTCCGCCATAACATACTCTGCTTTCGAGGGCGAGATACAACAGAGGCCATACCGGTCGACCGGTACCAAGACCGGTACCATCGACCGGTCAACATAAAATGATGACTATTTGGTGGTCTTTGGTCCGATTTCATACATGTTTGTCATCCGCTTGTCCCGTCTGACCCGGTGATGATTGGAAGACCTGCTACAACATAAAACCAAGGTTTAGACCGGGTTTACGGAGTACGGGTCTTACACGGACTGCACGCCAAAAGCACATTTTACCGGGTTAAGTCGCATGGAATTTTGCCTTATCACCTTGAAAACCTCCTGTAGGCTGGTCAAGTGATCCACTGCCTTTACTGTCTTGACCAGGAAGTCGTCCACATATACCTCCATGGTCCTTCCAATTTGTTTCTCAAAGACCTTGGTGACGAGTCTTTGATATGTTGCCCCCGTATTTTTTAGTCCGAAGGGCATTACATTGTAACAATAGATGCCTTTGTTAGTAATAAAGGCAGTATTCTCTTCGTCTTCCTTGACCATTTTTATTTGAATGTATCTTGAATAAGCATCCAGAAAAGATTGAAGCTCATGCCCTCCAGTTGCATCGATGAGTTGATCTATCCGAGGCAAGGGGTAGGAATCTTTTGGGCATGCATTATTAAGATCTGTAAAATCAGTACATACTCTCCATCGCCCATCAGCTTTAGGGACTAACACAACATTGGCCAACCAGTCAGGATAGTATACTTCCTTGACAAATCCGGCTTTTAGCAGCTTTTCAACCTCCTGATCAATAATTTTTTGCTTTTCTACTGACACAACTCTTTTCTTTTGTCGCACAGGACGTTGGTGAGGATCTATCTGGAGATGGTGTTCTATGGTAGTGTGAGGACAAAGATGGAAATCTTTTGGAAGTTGCCACATAGATTTAGGTCTAGGACCTTAGAAATGTGAAATCTCACCCCAAGGTAATACTTCGATTGACTCATGACCCTTAGATTGGAATTCTAGTCCATCAGAGATTGGGTAAGCGTCAGGTTACGGTTATGGGAAGGGGTTAGGCACCCAAACCGCCCGATCGAAATCGGTCTCCTATACGATTCCTATGCTAGACTCTATTTGTTAAGCCAAACCAAACCAAGTGGTTTGATATCATTGAACCGAATCTATATCCATCAGATTGCCTACGTATTACGGATTTATTCTGAAAATCAGGTTCACCATCGTAGTTCAGGTGTGATTAAAGTTTATGAATGTGATTTATGCTTGTGCATGATTAAGTTCTTTGTTCAAGTTGAAGTTTATGCTTGAAAGGTTAAGAAACCCTATGGGTTAGGATCTGGATTGTCCATGTGGACTGATAGATAGTCCTAGTGGATCTAAGAATAACCCTATTTGGGTTGGAATGTGGATAACCCTATTTAGGTCGAAATATGGATAACCCTTTCTGGGTTGAAATGTGGGGGATATCCTAGTAGATCTATGGATAGTCCGAATGGACAAAGGTATGGATCCAAATTTGGGTTGCTCCCAAATAGCCTACGTATCCTAGGGTTTGTCCTAGGAATCAGAATCCGCGTAGTTCGAACTTGGGTGGATGTCCTAGTGGATCTATGGATAGTCCGAGTGGACTAAATGTGTGGATCCAAATTTGGGTTTCTCCCAAATAGCCTACGTATCCTAGGGTTTGACTTAGGAATCAGAATCCACGTAGTTCGAACTGGATAACCCTATTTGGGTCAAAATATGGGTAAGTATCCTAGTGGATCTATAGATAGTCTGAGTGGACTAAGGTTTGGATAACCCTTTTTGGGTTGGAATATGGATAAATATCCTAGTGGATCTATGGATAGTCCGAGTGGACTAAGGTGTGGATAAATATCCTAGTGGATCTATGGATAGTCCGAGTGGACTAAGGTGTAGATCCGAATTTGAGATTCTCCCAAATGGCCTACGTATCCTAGGGTTTGCCCTAGGAATCAAAATCTACGTAGTTCGAAGTGGATAACCCTATTTGGGTCAAAATGGGGCTTGGATTGAAATGGTTGAATATCCTAGTGGATCTATGGATAGTCCAAGTGGACTGAGGTTTGGATTGAAATGGTTGAATGTCCTAGTGGATCTATGGATAGTCCAAGTGGACTGAGGTTTGGATCCGAATTTGGGATTGTCCCAAATGGCCTACGCATCCTAGGGTTTGCCCTAGGAATCAGAATCTGCATAGTTCGAACAAATAACCTATTCTAGGTTAGAAAGTGAGAACCTGTTCTAGGTTTGGGATTGAGAACCTATTCTAGGTTTGGGATTGAGAACCTATTCTAGGTTTGGGGTTTAGAACCTATTCTAGGTTTATGGTTTAGAACATATTCTAGGTTTAGGGTTTACCGAGGGGCAAAATCATCCTAAATTACCTTTTTCATCCTGAATTCTAATTTTGGAAGGTTTGGCAAAATATTTTTCTTTCTTTATTAAGATTTTTATTATTCTCATTATGCCCTTCCCAAGAATGTGGGTGCCTAAATGTACGTCCCCACACCTAATATGTTTGCTAGGTGTATATGGCAGTTCGACTAGGGTGTTGCGTAAATTAAATTATTACCCAAAATAAAATATTCTATCTAAATATGACATATAAAATATTTATGGCAAGAAATTCACATTTAGTAAGATTGTTTAAAATCTCTCAAATATGGCATGTATTGTAAATAAGGCAAGAGCCTATATGGTATGATCTTGTATGCTATCTTCTAAGCATGGCAATTTCTAATATGGCAATGAGTATTTAAACATGGCAATGAGCATTTAAACATGGCAATGAACATCCAAATATGGCAATGAACATCCAAATATGGCAATGAACATCTAAATATGAAAAGATCTAATATGCAAGATCTAATATGCATCTATATATCAATATGGTAAGTAACAATCATAGAATCCATATATGACATGAATTTTTAAAAAAAAAAAAAAGATCTTATATATTATTTTCTAAGCATAGTAAGACTTAAAAAAAAATTAAGATTTTGCTAAAATATGGTAAAAATTTATCTATTCTACCAAAAATAGCAATACATGGAATGTGGCAAACATGGTATGCAAAATCCAAACAAAGCATATGAATGCTCCAAATATAGTCATTTATCCAAATATGACAGAATTCATTTAAACAATCATTGATGTTATAATGAATGAGACATCATTTTTTTGAAAAGTACAAAATTATCAAAACAAACATATGTTCAATGTTCTTTGAAAAAATTATAATTTTTATGAAGAAATTTAGGAAGATTAATGACTCAAAACTGTGAAAATTGTGACACAAGGTTCCAGATAATGGACAAAACTATGAACTGTATTCAGATTTGTCACATTATACAAGAATGACCATAAGCAGGTCATTCGAAACTCAAATCAAGTTCAACTTCTTTTCATAGAAAGATGACTTAATATATTATATTTCATATGAAGGATTTGAATCCCAACAGAAAGCCAAAATAGGTCAAAGATATGCCCTAAGACCGAACATGTGCACTGGTCAAATCTGTTCTAGATTTTTGACCAGTTGCACCATAAATTCAAAATAAAATTCTATTCTTAATAAAAATTAAATACAGAAATATGTCTATGTAGATAACTGCCTGATATAAAATTTCATTAAGAAAAACAAGTTAAAACAGTATATTTTCTTTGTGAAAAATGACTCTTTTCAATCATGCAAATCAGTAGAGCATGACAGATTTAAAATCAAAGAACTATGCACTTAAAAATTGATATCAATTCAACAAAAAATGGAAAAAATATGAAACTAGTGCCATTTTTTATAAGACTTTCATGTCTAAAAATTTCATGTTAAATGGATTTTCTGATTATGGCCATAAGGCCTTTGTCTAGAGACTTTCTGATGGAGGATTGCATTACATCCGAGAAAAATAGCAATGTCAAAGACAAATTTTTTGATATATTTCCCCAATTCCAAATGGAACGAAATTTTTAGGATTTTCTTCTAACATATCAGAGAGACTCCCATAAATGTTTGGGTTAAAAAATCTTAGAAAAAATACATATGATGTATGTCCTAAGTTTGAATCCTAAATCTGGAATTTTCAGATCAGAAAACCACTTTATGAAATTTGCAAAAAACATCAAACATCATTGTATATCATTCAAAAATTCATCATTGAATAGCTTAGACAAATTATAATTCATGAAAAATGTTAGACATAGGCATCTTAACATTAACAAGCATGTAATAGAGCATTCATGATTAAGATTTCATGAAAATTAGCATTTTTCAAGCAAAATTGGCATTCGAGCATTATAACGACCTCTAAATTTGTTTAGAGTACTAACCTTGGGCTCAAATCGAGCGAAACCGCTGAAGAAGGGTGATTGGAGGTTGTATCAACCCCTTTTGAATGTGAATCCTCCTTCTCCTCTCTTCTGCTTCTTTCTCTCTTATCTTTCTCTCTTTTCTTCTTCTCTTTTCTTTCTTTTCTCTTTTCTCTCTCTTTCTTTCTCCCTCTCTCATGTTTTCTCTCTCTCACTCACGTTTTTCTCTCCCTCACCCACGTTCTCCTCTCTCTATAGTCTGGAAAAAGAGACCCTCCTCTCTCTTCTCTTGCCTATTTATAATTTTTCTCTCCTTTTCTAGAAGATCCTTCTTTCCATTCTTCTTTTGTCTAGAAAATCTTTTTTTCTTCCTTTTTCTTCTTTCCTTTCTTCTTTTCCTTCATTTTTCTCTTCTCCTTCTCCATTCCACACGTTCTCTATCTCTCCCTCTTCTAGAAAATCCTCTCCTCCTCTTTCCTTCTCTCTCTTTTCTTTCCTTTTTCTCAAAATCGAGATCTTTTCTATTTCTTTTTTATTCTCTCTCCACCTTAGACGTCTCTTCCCTTCCCCTCTTTGGATTCTTTTTTTTTTTATTTCGGATTATATGCCCTAACAAAATCTTTTGAATCCAAAATATTTTTTTTCCTCTTTTCTTTCCTTTTCTCAAACAACATCTTTTGGATTCTCCCTTTCTTAGATTTTTTTTTCTTTTCTCCCCCTCTTGAACGTCTCTTCCCTTCCCCTCTTTGGATTATTTTTTTTTCCTTTTGGATTATATGCCCTAACAAAATCTTTTGAATCCAAAAGATTTTTTTTTCTCTTTTCTTTTCTTTTCTCAAAAAATAAAATCTTTTGGATTCTCCCTTTTCTATTTCTTTTTTTTCTCTCTCCACCTTGGACGTCTCTTCCCTTCCCCTCTTTGGATTCTTTTTTTTTTCTTTTGGATTATATGCCCTAACAAAATCTTTTGAATCCAAAAGATTTTTTTTTCTCTTTTCTTTCCTTTTCTCAAAACAAAATCTTTTGGATTCTCCCTAAATTTCCCTCTCTCTCACGTTTCCTCTCTCTTTGGATTCTTTGTTTTCTATATATATATATAATTTTATATATATATATATATATATATATATATATATATATATATATATATATATATATATATATATATATATATATATATATATATATATATATATATATAATTATATAATATCAATATTGTGAGGACAATGAAAAATCGACGTGATCCTCCTCTGGATGGACATGTGTATCCTGTGTCGATGAAGATCGATTTGTTCTTTTGGAGTCGCCACCTAGATTAAGGTCTAGGACCTCTAAAAATGTAGTCTCACCCTAAGGTAAGACTTCTATTGACTCGTGACCCAATGTATCAGTTCTTTGGTCTGCAAGAGATCGGGTAAGTACTCAGGGTATGGTTATGGGAAGGTGTTAGGCACCCAAACCGCCCGATCAATATCGGCCTCCTAAACTTTCTTTAAATTCTAATTTTGACTGTGCTTGGTTAACTGGATGACTAGGGTTCAATGGGGGATGTCCTAAACCAAGTTACTAAGTTGTTCTAACCTAGGGTTCAACCAATCATGTTTTAAAGTAAATAAACAAGTAAATGTAATGTACAATATTATACAGTGAACCGAACCAAAGATGGTTCGGTCTTGGACTGAATCTGAGATGTGTAAGACATCTCAAACTGCCTACGTATTCCAATCTTGGAAATCAAGTCCAAAAACGTAGTTCGAAAATGGGTTGTGTGATTAATGATTATGGAAGTGATTTATGCATTTGTTTCAATTAGATTCTTTGTTCAAGTTGAAGTATATGCTGGATGTATGGTTGATGGGTGGCTTTGTACCGTATTTGAGATTCCCAAATTTTCTACGTATTCTAAGGTTTGCCCTATAAATCAGGTATGACGTAGTTTGAAATTTGTGAGAGTCAGATTTGGAATGTGTACCAAAATCCTTCCATTTTTTGTCAATAGGATCTAGGGATGAGACCTAAATTCCTACCATTTTTATTTGGGATGTGTACCAAATTATTTCCATTTTTATCAATAGGATCTAGGGATGAGACCTAAATTCCTACCATTTTTATTTGGGATGTGTATCAAATTATTTCCATTTTTATCAATAGGATCTAGGGATGAGACCTAAATTCCTATCATTTTTATTTGGGATGTGTACCAAATTCTTTCTATTTTTGTGAATAGGATCTAGGGATGAGACCTAAATTCCTCCTATTTTTATTGTTTCCATTTTTAGGTTTTTAGGGTTTCCCATTCCTTTTCATTGTGATTTTCATTTTTTAGGGTTTCCTACCCTAATTTCTATTTTCCATTTTTAGGGTTTTTTTACCCTAATTGTTCAATTATTTCCATTTTAGGGTGTATCTTGCCCTAGTTGCTATTTTTCTATTTTTTTTTCTTTCCAAAACAAATATGGCAAATGAAAACATTCCAACTACAGCAGTGGTAGTATTCCAAATATAGCAGTGTGCATCCAAACATAGCAGTAATCATCCAATAAAGCTTGTGAGCAAGTGTAGCAGACAAATATGGCAATAAACATGTGTAGCATTCCAATCATGGCAATGTGATTATTCTAATTATGGTAGTGTGATCATTCCAATTATGGCAGTGTGACCATTCCAATTATGGCAGTGTGACCATTCCAATTATAGTAGTGTATGTATACGAGCATCCGAACATAGCATGTGAACAAATATAGCATCAAATATGGCATGTAGGAAACAACCAAAGCATATGAGAATCAATCAAAACATGATGGAACATGCAGCAAGATGACAGCTTTGTCAGGCTGGACCAAAATGGGTACATAGGGCACTGTACTTACTCAAAAAAATTCTTAAAAGATATCCTCGGAAAGAGGACTCAGAGGTCAACATTTTGTCTCAAGGAAGCTAATCCTAAAAGAGACCATAGGCAAGTCAAAAACATTCCCCAAGTACAGACAAATACACTGGTCATGTCTGTTCCAGATTCTGGCCAGTGGTACTATAAAATCAATATAAAATCATATAGCTCATGAAAAAAAAATCCGAATACATGGTCAGAAAGAGGACTCAGAGGCCAACATTTTATCTCAAAGAAGCTAATCCTGAAAGAGACCATAGGTAGGTCGAAAATATTCCCTAAGTACAGGCAAATACACTGGTCAGGTTTGTTCCAGATTCTGGCCAGTTGTACTATAAAATCAATATAAAATCATATAGCTCATGAAAATAAAATCCGAGTATATGGTCAGAAAGAGGACTCAGAGGCCAATATTTTGTCTCAAAGAATCTAATCCTAACAGAGGCATTTTCCTAATGCTAGACACCAATCTCAGACATGCATTTGCAGTATACTTTGACTTTGAAAAAATAACTGACAGAAAGGATGGATCTCCTACCTCAGGCTTCTTCACTCTGCTTTTCTCCTTTGCATCTTCTCATCATCCTTGTTGCTGCTTCTCTGATCCTTCTCTCTTTTTCCTCTAGATCTTCTCTTCTTAACACCTCTCTCTCTCTCTCTCTCTCTCTCTCTCTCTCTCTCTCTCTATTTTCTTCTTATTCTCTTTTCTTTCGATTTTTTTCTTTTTTCTCCCCTCTTGGACGTCTCTCCCCTTTTTTTTTCTCCCAAAACCTAGCCCCTTAGAAAAACCACGTTTTTCCTCCTTTTTTTTTCTCTTCTTCCCCCCTTTTTCTCCCAAAACCTAGCCCCTTAGAAAAAGCCACGTTTTTCTCTTTCTTTTCCCCTTTTTTTTTGGAAAACTCCTCCCTTCTTCTCTCTCTCACGTCCCTTTTATCTTCCCCTTCTTTCCCTTTTAAAAAAAAAATCTAGAAACCCTAAATCCTTTCCCTTCACGTCCCTTTTTTTTTCCTTTTTTTTTTCTTCCCTAAAATCGTGACTCCTAAAAACCCCCACGTTTTCTCTTTCTTCTTTCTTTTTTTTTCTCCAACAAAATCCTTTGGATTCTCTTAGAAAAAAGTCACGTTTTTCCTCTCTCCCTCTTTCCTTTTTTTTCTCAAAATCTTTTGGATTATCTCAAAAAACCGAAATCCCCATTCTCTTCCACGTTTTTTCTCTCCCCTCTTTCCTTTTTTTTCTCCAACAAAATCCTTTGGATTCTCTTAGAAAAAGTCACGTTTTTCCTCTCTCCCTCTTTCCATTTTTTTTTCAAAATCTTTTGGGTTATCTCCAAAAACCGAAATCCCCATTCTCTTCCATGTTTTTTCTCTCCCCTCTTTCCTTTTTTTTCTCCAACAAAATCCTTTGGATTCTCTTAAAAAAAGTCACGTTTTCCTCTCTCCCTCTTTCCTTTTTTTTCTCAAAATCTTTTGGGTTATCTCCAAAAACCGAAATCCCCATTCTCTTCCACGTTTTTTCTCTCCCCTCTTTCATTTTTCTTCTCAAAATCTTTTGGATTATCATTTACATATAATAATATATATTATATACATATATACACATATATTTAATAACATACATACATATACATATATATATATATATATATATATATATATATATATATATATATATATATATATATTATATAATATATAAATATTATGCACATAGATGAACTGATTCGAAATTGGTTGAGACTGACTTAGGTTGACAACTGATATGGGTTGAGCTAGGTTGGACCAAAACTGGTTTGAACTGAGTTGACTGGACTGATTGAAATTAAAATTGTTTTCTCCCTTGTCATTTCACGGGTCATTTTATTTGTTATCCCGCATGGAATTTTCCGATGGCCTCTATTCTAAATTTTTTGCATTCATTTTGTAGAACATTAAAAATGAGGAATATAAGAATTTGAATCACCTCATTTGGAAGTAAAATGATCAACTTATGAATTTTTGAAGTTTAAGCGGACCAATTATCGATAATTTGATTGACCATTCTGCATGAGATCCTTCGGAGGCTTCTACCGGAAATATTTTCCACGTCCACTTCGTAGGACATCACAAATGAAGAATAATGGTCTTGGAATCATCTGAATCCGATGTAGAACGGAAAAGATATGAAGCTTTGAAGTTCTAACAATAATTTTGCATGCAAGCTTGCATGGGACCCACTGGTGACTTCTACCCGGGATTTTTTACGTCCACTTTGTAGGACATCACAGATGAAGAATAATGGCCTTGGAATCGTCTGAGTCCGACGTAGAACGGAAAAGATATGAGGCTTTGAAGTTCTAACGATAAGTTTGCATGCAAGCTTGCATGGGACCCACTGGTGACTTCTACCCGAGATTTTTTACGTCCACTTTGTAGAACATCATGAATGAAGAATAATGGCCTTGGAATCATCTGAATCCGATGTCGGATGATGAAGATATGATGATTTGAAATTCAAACAATCCGACTTACGTTAATTTGCATGAAGGCCCCTGGGATTATTTATAATAATTTCATAAACCTCCCTTGTACGTATCATCTGACTAAAATGATCATATCTTCTTCATTTGATGTCAGAATCGAGCAATTCTGGTCTCATTTCGAAGATAATTCTATGACCTATGCATCCATGTAAAATTATAACCTATGATCTTGCTGTGAATCCATTGAAAACTTCCTCAAATTCACAGACCCATTGAAAACTTCCTCAAATTCACAGTCAAAAATCCAAACTTTCGATCATCTTTCTCCTTTTGTTGTCCACACGCCCACATGACTTTGTTTAGCTGGGATGGCAAAAATGGGGTGCTTACAGATGCCCCTCTTCAGTCGAGATTGTGGGCAATTGAGGCCGAAGACAAAAGTGGCTATTTTTGTATTATTCTGCACTTGATCTGGATTCTAACATTGCTCCCTTGAATTGATGCTGTAAAATTTTTTTTTTTTTGACACAGTACAACAAAAAAATGTAGATGTCAAGCTCCTTGAGTAGCGACCTTATCACTTGAGTAGCGCCCTCAGGGTCGACTTTAGCTCAAGCCGCTCATGATGTAATCAGAAGCTTCTTGAGTAGCGACCTCATCAGTCGTGACTTTATCTCAAGACCGCTCATGATGATCGTGACTTTCAAGCTTCTTGAGTAGCGACCTTATCGGTGTGACTTTGGCCAAGACCGCTCATGATGTAACTGTAATTGTGCTTTGTGCTCTAGATTTATAACCTCTGAATGTATAGCCTCTGGATGTATAGCCTCTGGATGTATAGCCTTTGGATGTGTAGCCTTTGGATGTGTAGCTTCTGAATGTGTAGCCTTTGGATGTATAGCCTTTGGATGTATAGCCTCTGGATGTGTAGCCTTTGGATGTATAGCCTTTGGATGTATAACCTTTGGATGTATAGCCTCTAGATGTATAGCCTTTGGATGTATAGCCTCTTGACCGAATTTGGGGTGTCCCAAATTGCCTACGTATCCTTTGGGATTTCCGTCCCTCCAGAATCAGGTTCCGTGTAGTTCGGGCTGGTTTTTTTTCTCTCTTTCCATGATCTTTCTTTCTTTCTTTTCTTTGCTTGCATCTTGTTCTCTTTTCCATTCTTATTCTGCTTTCATTTAGTCTTTTTTCTTCTCTGTACTTTCACCTTTCTTTCCTTTTCTCTTTTTTTTTTCATTTCTCTTTTTCTTTTTCTTGTTCTTTTCAATTCCTTTCTTCATCTTTCTTCATTCCCAAAATGGGTTGAACTTTCCATAAATATTGAGGTAGCCACAATGGGGCTCAGCATCTGCACTTTGTCCACTAACATTGCTTGAAATCCAAGAGGAACTAGAGATCATGATTTGATCGACTTTCCTTGACTTGACTTAATCTAGACCGAGAGAAACATGTTTCTTTTCTTTAAAAGGTAATTTTGATATGTTCTGCATTCCTGCCAAATTTATATGGGTTTCACTTTGATCAAAGGGCAATCAGGTCTTTTTAATGAGGAGCAAATGATGATAACGACTCAAATTTGTATGAGTCATCTTTCTCTTACATTCAAATAAACTCAGCTAGAGTTTCAAACAAGGGGCTCAACTAGACTCATGATGTTTGGATAAATGGGTGATTTTGCCCCAGTGTCTAAGTTCAAGTCTGCACACATTGATAAGCAGACGATTTTTGAGTCATCACTAGAAATAACCTTAAGGAGATGCAACCCTACACTAATATTTAGAAAAACGTTAAAGAATGTTTTCTCCTCTTGGTATCACTCAGATAGAAAACAAGTTTCAACAAGCTATGCTCAGATGCTGAATCGATTACAACCACGTTTGGGCCCAAATCCTCTAAGTCTGTATACAAGTATGACGACGAAGGTCCAGATGGACAGATAAGAAACTGTCCGATGGGTCTACCATTGGGAGAGTGTTTGGTTGTTTATGTAGAATGGCTTGATCTCCACTAGGCGATGCCATTTTATTGGCTAGTAACAAAGGACTTTGGAATTCTTGGACGCCGTCGAAATGATGAACGACAGATAGATATTCCAGTCAGATTTATTGAACAATATTTATGCATAACAAGACGATATGTTCACAAGAAACAATACCATAAAATTTTGTGACATTTGAAGTAAGGGTATGTAATGCAGACTCTGTGGAAGACCGTCAGATTGATGAACGGAAGAGAGAGTCTTTAGCATAAAAGAAATCTTCTGATTACAACAAAGTGATGAGACCACCCCCTATATGGGCGGGATGTAGTGACCCATATCAAAAATCCAGCTCAACACACAACGTGAATCACAACAAAAGATCAGGTCTCCAATCAGGTTCTAAGAAATGGTGTCTATATGTCATTGTACGAAAATGATGCGGTGGTGGTACATTCTGTGTTTGGCCCATCGGCCTTGGGCTACCCTGCATCGATTGTGTAGTACCAGCGCCAGCTCCACAGCCTACACCAGCAGCACCACCATCTACCTCTACCGCTGGACCATCTCCGCCTCCCTCCGACACCATGATGGGTATGAATATGGAGATCAGGGACACTCAGCGGGAGATGAGCCGTGACTTAGCACAGTTGACTCGCAGCCTCCGAGTCAAACAGGATCAGGTGCACTGGCTCAGGGTCGCTTACGAGCGAGACTATGATATAGCGGACCCCATACCTCTTAGGCCCCCTACCCCATGATTTTCTTTCACTTACTCATGACTGTTTTACATATAACAGGGTAACTGTCCGGTTTGTGGACCGTACCCTGTAGTACTATTTATCAGATACTCATTTTCTTAGTTATTGAAAGTTTCAAGGTTTTTCCTAACTAGTGTATGTGCACATGTTAAGTTTCATATTTAACATAGTATATTATTCTTTTTCTTAGTCCGTCTCAGGTATCAAACAATGCTTAGGGTGCCTTTGTATTAAGATTTTTAATTTTTCCTAACTCAATTCATCGACTCAGTTAAGTGCAATATGGTTTGTTGGAACAGAGCCCGAGAGCTCTGATACCAAGTTGTCACACCCCAATTCTGATCCAACTAGAATGGTGTGAGTGAACCGTCATTGAACCAACGGTTCACACCAGGATCTCGAATAGGCCATGTCCACTCATACAAACCATTACACATAACCACAGTCAGAATATAAATATACAGCGGAAGACTTTAAATAAAATGAACTGAGTATCTATTGATAACTTAAATAAATATCCAATTATCCAAATTCAAACACATAAAATAATATCATTACATCCCTTTAATCCAATCAACAATAAGGAAATTAAATAAAGAAAACAACTCAAAGGTACACGCAGAAAGGGCACTCGCATGAAGCGTCATGCTCTACCTCTCCTGCCTGTACGTCCAACGCCGCAACACCACCATACACAGGAGCATGCATGTAATCATCCACAGTGTAACCTGCATCAACATCTAAAACAATGTACGTACAAAGGGTGAGCTCACAACACAGCTCAGTAAGACAATCAGACAGTTTCACAATATTATGCATGAGTAACAATCAGTTTTATGCTGTGGTCTGGTTTTAAGTTTGCAATGTGCTATAGAAAGGTTTGGTGGCCCCCGCACCTCTATACACGAGTGTGTGGCACCTCATGGATCACACCCCCATTGGCCCACATGCACCCATCATGGAATAGAGATAGAGCTAAGATACCCAAGTACCTCCCCTGATACTCTACCCATACCAGTACCTAAGCCCCTACTGGCCAGGGCTCGTAAACTGGGCTCGCAACTAACCAATCCTATATGTCATCAATGTATGCTCTATCCCAGCACAGCCGTCTACGACATAGAGATAGAGCTAAGACATTCCCACACCTCCCCTGATGCCCTATCCGCAACTAACTCACTAGGATAGATACATAACGCAGGTAGACCCTATCCCAACATAACTCCCTACGACATAGAGATAGAGCTAAAGCATCGTGGACAAGCCAGCGTCGACTCGGAGCCCACGAAACCACATAACAATGGCCGGGACAACATCAATATCGGAGACCATCGTACCATGACCTTCCCCTGATGCCCCACCCGTACCAAGCATGTTAAGACAGAATACTACAAAATGTGCTAATGTGAAGAGCGATCCCAGGCCCATGCCCCACTCCACACACTAACGAAAACAATCACTTGCCTAACAATCACATCCTATCAATGCATGAACAGTAATAATAACTGAAAGTAAGGGATGGCATGTGAATATGCACAAACAACGCATCTCATATAATCAAGTGATTAACAACAATTTACTGTCCATTAATTATTAGGTTTAGGTCAGATTCCCTTACCTGACGCTCGTTCGATAACTTGCTCCACGTCACAAGATCCAAACGATAAGTCACAAAGTCCTACAAGATTATCTGGGTTTCATTAGAATATATTGTTTAGGGTTTCATGTTGATCGAAAACCAACATGGTTACAAAATACCCTCATAGAGCTGACTGGTGGCATGTACCGGTCACAGCTCTGTGGGAAAGACTGGCGACCGGTATGGTCAGCCGGTCCCCACCGACAACCTCCCGAGGGACAGCGGTCGCAACATACCGGTCGCACTATGTGCAATCGGTATAGTCGACCGGTATGTCTCCGAAAGACCATACATGGGTTTTTTGACTGCCGTCGATCATCGTCCATGGATTTTCAGGGTTTCTCCTATCCATTCTAAGTCTAGGCTTGGAGTTAGAGTTATTCCCAACTCATTCAAGTCTCGTTTCGATGAATATCATCTCGAAACTCGAATCTAGGGTTTGACGGCAACTTAGGGTTTATTGGCCAATTTAGGGTTTTAGATCAATACCTACTTTGCATGGTATTGATCCACCCACACAACTAACATAGGGTAAGAAGATTGATTCCAAACTTACCGTTGACAGGCGTAGCGTGAGCTTCGTCGAATGGTAATGGCGGCTCCTTCTTCTTCCTCCTAGCTCCTTCTCCTTTTCTACCTCTTTCTCTTCTCTAGGGTTTGTGAGAGACAATGGAAATGATTTGAGGAGGTTTAAGGGTGTATTTATAGGCTAGAAATAGGGTTTAGTAATCCTACTAGGATTAGAAAACTTCTAGGATTCGAAATCAGGAAAGCGGGACCCGTAGAGACCAATTTCTAGATTCCCGCACATAGTTGCGCAGGCCATACCGGTCGACCGGTACCAAGACCGGTACCATCGACTAGTATACCTAAAATCAGGTATAATTTGTCGACTTCTGTCCGATTTTGTACCTGTTTGTTATCCGCTTGCCCCGTCTGGCCCGGTGATGATCGTAAGACCTGTCATGACACAAAACCAAGGTTTAGACCAGGTTTTCAGAGTGCGGGTCTTACAACTCCACCACCCTTAAAAGAAATTTCGTCCCGAAATTTGCATGTAGGTTCTACAACTCCCCCACCCTTAAAAGAAATTTCGGCCTCGAAATTTGAGCGTACCTTGATCGTCAAAAAGGTTAGGGTACTCCTTCCTCATCGCACTCTCTTCTTCATAAGTAATTTCCTCCACATTTTGGCTTCTCCAATGCACCTTCACATAGTGGATATCCTTGGTTCGAAGTTGTTGAACTTTTCGGCTTGAGAGCATTACAGGCACCACTTCGAAAGTTAAGTTTTCAGTCAAGTCTGGAGGATCAACGATCAAGATATGCGATGGATCTCTGACATACTTCTTCAGTAATGATACATGGAACACATTATGAATGCTAGACATAGATGGTGGTAGAGCCAATTGATATGCTACATTACCACGTCGGGTCAATATCTCATACGGTCCCACATACTTGGGGCATAGCTTCCCCTTTTTACCAAATCGTTTCAGACCTCGCACCGGTGATACCTTCAAGAACACTTTGTCACCCACTGCGAACTCCAGATCTCGACGTCGGTTATCCGCATAGTGCTTCTGTCGGACTTGAGCCGTCTTTACTCTCTCTTTGATCTGATCAATCACTCGGTAAGTTTCTTCAACAAACTCCGGGCCTACAATTCTTCTTTCCCCAACTTCGTTCCATAACAGAGGTGTACGACACTTCTTCCCATAGAGTGCTTCATATGGGGCCATCTGAATTGTAGCCTGATAGCTGTTGTTGTAAGCAAACTCGATAAGTGATAGCTTCTCATCCCAAGCTCCTTTGAAATCTAATGCCCAAGAAACGCTCGTTAGAGGCTGCTCGCCGGTCGTGGTCTCACAAAGTACAGGCCAAGGCTGTGTGTTTTGCCTAGCGGGCTGCCCCACATGCATGGGACCGGGTTCGGCTACTCGCACGAAAGTGTGACTGAACCCATTCCCCCTAAAGCAATATGTACAATCAATAATATAGTACCCTAGATCTAGCATCAAATGTCAAGCAAATCAATATAAGGAAAGTATCCTAGGAGTCTGAATATTAATCCCCAGTGGAGTCGCCACTGTGAGGACAATGAAAAATCGACGTGATCCTCCTTTGGATGGACATGTGTATCCTGTATCGATGAAGATCGATTTGTTATTTTGGAGTCGCCACCTAGAATAAGGTCTAGGACCTCTAAAAATGTAGTCTCACCCTAAGGTGAGACTTCTATTGACTCGTGACCCCATGTATCAGTTCTTTGGTCTGCAAGAGATCGGGTAAGTATTCAGGTTACGGTTAAGGGAAGGTGTTAGACACCCAAACTGCCCGATCAATATCGGCCTCCTAAACTTTCTTTAAATTCTAATTTTGACTGTGCTTGGTCAACTAGATGACTAGGGTTCAATGGGGGATGTCCTAAACCAAGTTGCTAAGTTGTTCTAACCTAAGGTTCAGCCAATCATGTTTTAAAGTAAATAAACAAGCAAATGTAATGTACAATATTATACAGTGAACCGAACCATCCGAACCAAAGATGGTTCGGTCTTGGACTGAATCTGAGATGTGTAAGACATCTCAAACTGCCTACGTATTCCAATCCTGGAAATCAAGTCCAAAAATGTAGTTCGAAAATGGGTTGTGTGATTAATGATTATGGAAGTGATTTATGCATTTGTTTCAATTAGATTCTTTGTTCAAGTTGAAGTTTATGCTGGATGTATGGTTGATGGGTGGCTTTGTACAGTATTTGGGATTCCCAAATTGCCTACGTATTCTAGGGTTTGCCCTAGAAATCAGGTACGACGTAGTTTAAAATTTGTGAGAGTCGGATTTGGAATGTGTACCAAAATCCTTCCATTTTTTGTCAATAGGATCTAGGGATGAGACCTAAATTCCTACCATTTTTATTTGGGATGTGTACCAAATTATTTCCATTTTTATCAATAGGATCTAGGGATGAGACCTAAATTCCTACCATTTTTATTTGGGATGTGTATCAAATTATTTTCATTTTTGTCAATAGGATCTAGGGATGAGACCTAAATTCCTACCATTTTTATTTGGGATGTGTACCAAATTCTTTCTATTTTTGTGAATAGGATCTAGGGATGAGACCTAAATTCCTCCTATTTTTATTGTTTCCATTTTTAGGTTTTTAGGGTTTCCTATCCCTTTTCATTGTGATTTTCATTTTTTAGGGTTTCCTACCCTAATTGCTATTTTTTCATTTTTAGGGTTTTTTTACCCTAATTGTTCAATTATTTCCATTTTAGGGTGTATCGTGCCCTAGTTGCTATTTTTCTATTTTTTTTTCTTTCCAAAACAAATATAGCAAATGAAAACATTCCAACTATAGCAGTGGTAGTATTCCAAATATAGTAGTGTGCATCCAAACATGGCAGTAATCATCCAATATAGCATGTGAGCAAGTGTAGCAGACAAATATGGCAATAAGCATGTGTATTATTCCAATCATGGCAATGTGATTATTCCAATTATGGCAGTGTGATCATTCCAATTATGGCAGTGTGACCATTCCAATTATGGCAGTGTGACCATTCCAATTATAGTAGTGTATGCATACGAGCATCCGAACATAGCATGTGAACAAATATAGCATCAAATATGGCATGTGAGAAACAACCAAAGCATATGAGAATCAATCAAAACATGATGGAACACGCAGCAAGATGACAGCTTTGTCAGGCTGGACCAAAATGGGTACATAGGGCACTGTACTTACTCAAAAAAATTCTTAAAAGATATCCTCGGAAAGAGGACTCAGAGGTCAACATTTTGTCTCAAGGAAGCTAATCCTAAAAGAGGCCATAGGCAGGTCGAAAATATTCCCCAAGTACAGGCAAATACACTGGTCATGTCTGTTCCAGATTCTGGCCAGTGGTACTATAAAATCAATATAAAATCATATCTCATGAAAATAAAATCCGAATACGTGGTCAGAAAGAGGACTCAGAGGCCAACATTTTATCTCAAAGAAGCTAATCCTGAAAGAGACCATAGGCAGGTCGAAAACATTCCCCAAGTACAGGCAAATACACTGGTCAGGTCTGTTCCAGATTCTGGCCAGTTGTACTATAAAATCATATAGCTCATGAAAATAAAATCCAAGTATATGGTCAAAAAGAGGACTCAGAGGCCAACATTTTGTCTCAAGGAACCTAATCCTAACAGAGGCATCTTCCTAATGCTAGACACCAATCTCAGACATGCATTTGCAGTATACTTTGACTTTGAAAAAATAACTGACAGAAAGGATGAATCTCCTACCTTAGGCTTCTTCACTCTGCTTTTCTCCTTTGCATCTTCTCATCATCCTCCTTGCTGCTTCTCTGATCCTTCTCTCTTTTTCCTCTAGATCTTCTCTTCTTAACACCTCTCTCTCTCTCTCTCTCTCTCTCTTTCTCTCTCTCTCCTTCTCTCTTTCTCTATTTTCTTCTTCTTCTCTTTTCTTCCGATTTTTTTCTTTTTTCTCCCCTCTTGGACGTCTCTCCCCTTTTTTTTTCTCCCAAAACCTAGCCCCTTAGAAAAACCACGTTTTTCCTCCTTTTTTTTCTCTTCTTCCCCCCTTTTTCTCCCAAAACCTAGCCCCTTAGAAAAAGCCACGTTTTTCTCTTTCTTTTCCCCTTTTTTTTTGGAAAACTCCTCCCTTCTTCTCTCTCTCACGTCCCTTTTATCTTCCCCTTCTTTCCCTTTTAAAAAAAAAATCTAGAAACCCTAAATCCTTTCCCTTTTCACGTCCTCTCTCTCCCCCTTTTTTTTTTGCTTTTTTTTTTCTTCCCTAAAATCGTGACTCCTAAAAACCCCCACGTTTTCTCTTTCTTCTTTCCTTTTTTTTTCTCCAACAAAATCCTTTGGATTCTCTAAGAAAAAATCACGTTTTTCCTCTCTCCCTCTTTCCTTTTTTTTCTCAAAATCTTTTGGATTATCTCCAAAAACCGAAATCCCCATTCTCTTCCACGTTTTTTTCTCTCCCTCTTTCTTTTTTTTTCTCCAACAAAATCCTTTGGATTCTTTTAGAAAAAAGTCATGTTTTTCCTCTCTCCCTCTTTCCTTTTTTTCTCAAAATCTTTTGGGTTATCTCCAAAAACCAAAATCCCCATTCTCTTCCACGTTTTTTCTCTCCCCTCTTTCTTTTTTTTTCTCCAACAAAATCCTTTGGATTCTCTTAGAAAAAGTCATGTTTTTCCTCTCTCCCTCTTTCCTTTTTTTTCTCAAAATCTTTTGGGTTATCTCCAAAAACCGAAATCCCCATTCTCTTCCAAGTTTTTTCTCTCCCCTCTTTCCTTTTTCTTCTCAAAATCTTTTGGATTATCATTTACATATAATAATATATATTATATACATATATACACATATATTTAATAACATACATATATATACATATATATATATATATATATATATATATATATATATATATATATATATATATATATTATATAATATATAAATATTATGCACATAGATGAACTGATTCGAAATGGGTTGAGACTGACTTAGGTTGACAACTGATATGGGTTGAGCTAGGTTGGACCAAAACTGGTTTGAACTGAGTTGACTGGACTGATTGAAATTAACTGTTTTCTCCCCTTGTCATTTCACGGGTCATTTTCGCTGTTATCCCGCATGGAATTTTCCGATGGCCTCTATTCTAAATTTTTTGCATTCATTTTGTAGAACATTAAAAATGAGGAATATAAGAATTTGAATCACCTCATTTGGAAGTAAAATGGTCAACTTATGAATTTTTGAAGTTTAAGCGGACCAATTATCGATAATTTGATTGACCATTCTGCATGAGATCCTTCGGAGGCTTCTACCGAAAATATTTTCCACGTCCACTTCGTAGGACATCACAAATGAAGAATAATGGTCTTGGAATCATCTGAATCCGATGTAGAACGGAAAAGATATGAAGCTTTGAAGTTCTAACAATAATTTTGCATGCAAGCTTGCATGGGACCCACTGGTGACTTTTACCCGGGATTTTTTACGTCCATTTTGTAGGACATCACAAATGAAGAATAATGGCCTTGGAATCGTCTGAATCCGACGTAGAACGGAAAAGATATGAGGCTTTGAAGTTCTAACGATAACTTTGCATGCAAGCTTGCATGGGACCCACTGGTGACTTCTACCCGGGATTTTTTACGTCCACTTTGTAGAACATCATGAATGAAGAATAATGGCCTTGGAATCATCTGAATCCGATGTCGGATGATGAAGATATGATGATTTGAAATTCAAACAATCCGACTTACGATAATTTGCATGAAGGCCCCTGGGATTATTTATAATAATTTCATAAACCTCCCTTGTATGTATCATCTGACAAAAATGATCATATCTTCTTCATTTGATGTCAGAAATCGAGCAATTCTGGTCTCATTTCGAAGATAATTATATGACTTATGCATCCATGCAAAATTATAACCCATGACCTTGCTGTGGACCCATTGAAAACTTCTTCAAATTTACAGACTCATTGAAAACTTCCTCAAATTCACAGTCAAAAATCCAAACTTTCGATCATCTTTCTCCTTTTGTTGTCCACACGCCCACATGACTTTCTTTAGCTGGGATGGCAAAAATGGGGTGCTTACAAAATATATTAATATATATAATATAGAAAAAATTTCATCTACACCCCATCAAAGATCCTTAACATCATCTACACCCACAAGAATGCCGAAACATCACCTAGGTCCACTAACTTTGGCTGTGGTAATCATAGAAGTCCACTCCGTCAGTTGATTGCCGTTAGATGCTAACGTCAGGTGGATTGAAACTTTACACGGACAAGAATACCCTTTTTGTAGGGTGAAAATACCAATATACCCTTCTGATAATTGAAACTATTTCACTTAATACCAATATTAGATGTCGACTCTATTTGAACCTGTTTCACCTCCAGCAATAGAAGTGAAACAAAGAGAACTTGAAACTACATTTTTCTTCTCAACGAGGACGACAAGGAAGAAACCCTACCTCTACTCGACGAGGACGAGGACTACGAAGTTCAGAGTTTTCTTCTTTGACGTCAGCGGTGCCTTCATCTTCCCCGACAACGGTTATTACTGCAACAAAGGTAGGTAAATCGGACAATCCTCTGCAACCCTACCTCTACTTCACGAAGATGATGAAGACCGACATGAAAAGACTATTCCCCACAATTTCTTCTTCATTAGGTATGAAACCACTCATTTTGTTCAATCCCCTCTTCCCCACGAATTCTCCTTCTGCGACTACTAGGGGGATAGTTTTTCCCCAATATTCCATGGGGTATGAAACGAAACCCTAACCTGATAGTTGAATCTGGAATGCAAAAAATTGTGGAAAAATTGAGGAATAGTTTTAGTTCGATATCCTTGTCTATATATACCCTATTGAAGAAACATTGAATGGATGATCTTGATTTTTTATTTACAATTTTACATCCACAGTGTATTAGTGGTCCTACACCGCCGCCAGGTGAGCCCTACAACCTTTCGTTGTCGACCTCTGGGTATGTGAATCCGGTTATCCTTTGTGTCGTTTTTTGCAAAGCCCTTTTTCTACTATTGTCTTTGTTCATTTATTTTTTTGTTTATTGTCTGCAGGTTGGTTCTACAACTTTTTGTTTGCTGGTGAGCAATTTATTAATTGCATCTTTGTAAAAGTGCATATTTTCCACTCAGGTTGGTTCCTATACCTAGAATAAAAATCTTGATAGTGGGTCACAATAGAGAGAGAGAGAGGTACGTAGGCCCTCATCTTTGGATTTTTTTGCATTGAGACTGTAGACCGACTTTGGATTCTCACTTTATAATCTGCCCCATTTTGTCTTGTTCCTTCTGGGATTCGCTATATATTATTTGACTTATATTATTGCAAGATCAGGTACGTAGGCCCTCCTTTTTGGATTTAGAATATTGAGACTATAGACTGACTTGGCAATTCTCACTTTATAATATGCCCCATTTTGTCTTGTTCCTTTTGGGATTTGCTATATATTATTTAACTTATATTATTGCAAGATCAGGTACATAGGCCCTCCTTTTTGGATTTAGAATAATGAGACTGTAGACTGACTTGGCAATTCTCACTTTATAATATGCCCCATTTTGTCTTGTTCCTTTTGGGATTTGCTTGAAATTGGTCATTGGAGTCATAGTTCATATTGGATCAGTTGGATTGGTCAGTTGGATTTGTCTTGTTCCTTCTGAGAATTGCTTGAATTGCTTGAATTATGGTTCATTATAATCTGTTTTTTCAAAGGATCTGTTTTTCCAATGAATCTGTTCATATCTTTCCTGTTCTTATGGTGTGATTGATAACCATATTGTTTTTGTTTTTTATCTTGTATACAAATTTTTAAACATGGAAGAAAAATTCAGTATATAATATCAATACAAAGATGAGTTGGAAATCAAAATGGTTGATGAAGAGCGTATCATTTGGATTGACATAGTCCACACAAAGATATTGCACAGTTCTAAAAGATATTCCAGATGGCAGATCTGTCAGCTTCTCAGTGAGGGCAGAGATGCCCAATGGTGGGTACTGTGAATTGAAATCTGATGCTGATATCTTAGAAGTGGTGAAGATATTTAAAGAACATGGTAGAGCTATGTTGTTGGAAGTTTACGGAGTAAATGTGGGTGATGCCACGTTAGATAGGTATACCATCAATGGATATGATTCATCGATGATTGGTAGACCCCCGCCATCCCGTAGGCAATCAAGAAAGACAGTTGCAAGGAGGGTTCCAATTGCATCATCCCCCATTTTGCTTGTGGAGGAAATAGTGTCCACAACAACAATTACTCCTGGCACTATGCATGTGATGGGAAGAGAAGGGGACACTAGTACAAGTGCACCTCCCACTAACACTAGTACAAGTGCACCTCCTACTAACACTAGTACAAGTGCACCTCCCACTACTGAAACTGCTGGCAGTAGTGGTTGTAGAAGGAAAGGAAAAGAACCAGCTATTGAGAGTGATAGTGAGGATGACCCGTTGGATGACAACTGGGACCTCAACATGGAAGATAGTAGTCAGTCTGAAGGAGATAGAGATGTAGAGTATGAGAAAGATGATATTGAGGAGATGGAATTTTCTGATGTTGAAGCTGATTTTCCAGAAGAAAGTATTGTTAGGGATGATGAGGTAGACATAGATGATGTTAGAAGGGTAGAAATTAAACGAGGGAATGTCTATGAAAATGTCGCATCTTTTAGGAAAGTTCTAACAGATTTTGTCATTTAACATGGCATAGAGATAATTAGACTGAAAAATGATAAGAAGAGGGTAACAGTGATTCGTGCCAAAGATGGATGTCCTTGGACAATCCATGCAACCTGTGGGAACAGATGGGGACACTTTTGTGGTCAGAAAATGTGAAATAGACCACACTTGTGGAAGGGAGTTAAACAACAAAAATGCCAACTCAATTTGGATTGCCAAAAAGCTAGCCAACAGGTTGAGAGCAGACCCTGACATGAATAATGAAAGCATGAAGGCTGCTTTAATGGCAAAGTATGATATAAAGCCTTCAAATCAACAGTTGTATAGGGCAAGGTTAGTTGCCAAGCAAGAAAATTTGACTACTCAGAGACAATCATATGCAAAGTTGCCCGGATATGGTCAGATGTTGTTAAAGAGGAATCCAGGTAGTATGTTCAAGTTACAGTATGAGGAGACCTCAGCAACAACTCTAAAACCAATTTTCAAAAGGTTGTTTGTCTGTTTTGATGCCGCGCAAGCAAGGGTTTCGAAAGGATGCAGGCCATTCATTGGCATTGATGGATGTCATTTGAAAGGCAGTTATCAAGGAATTCTACTAGCAGCTACAAGTATGGATGCCAATAATGGCCTCTTTCCAATTGCCTTCAGTGTAGTGGAAAATGAAAACAAAGACTCTTGGACATGGTTTCTAAGAGCTCTTTCAGAGGCAATATCATATGACCTTGTTGGACATCATCTGACTTTCATGTCAGACAAACAAAAGGTAATGTGATTTTTTTCTTGTAAACATTCTTTTCTTCTTGCATAGTTAAGTTGAAGTTCCAATGCATTTTTTTCTTGTCATGCATTTTTTTTGTTTGCATTGTTATAGGGCTTATCTGAGGCTATTACAGAAATATTTCCATTTGCAAAGCAAAGATTATGATACAACAATTTTCGAAGAAATTCCTGGGCTGCTTTTGAGAAGATTGTTCTGGACAGCATGCAAGGCATATAATGTCTCTGAGTTCAACAAAGCAATGCAAGAGATAAGAGCAACTAAAAGAGAAGCATATGAATGGATGATGAGAAATCCTGTGTCATCTTGGGCTAGACACGCATTTGACCACATGATTGTTAGTGACCATGTCACTAACAACATGTCAGAGTGTTTTAATAATTGGATACAACCCTTTAGAGGTAAACTTATTTTGACTTTGATTGATGAACTCAGAATAAAACTTATAAAGAGGATGCAAGATAGGTACAAAAAGGGTTGTGATTTCAATGGGAGGATAACACCCACTGTATTAAAGAAATTAGTGTCTACTCAAGAAGCATGTAGGAGTTGTCATGTGATGTCTTGTGGACCAGAAGAGTTTGAGATCAATGACGGGCACAGTAGGCATGTAGTGGATATAAAAAAGAAAACATGTGAGTGTGCTGTATGGGAAGTTACCGGGGTACCCTGTAAGCATGTTGTTGCTGCAGTCCTTTTCATGAGGGGTAATATAGAGGATCATGTTTCTTCATTTTTTTTCCATTCAAAAATTTATGCTTTCCTACTCTGAGTTCATTCATGCTATGTCTGGGTTGGACACTATTATGATCAATGAACATGAGCCTATAGTACAACCACCCAAACATAGAAGGAGAGCTGGTAGGCCAAGTATAAAGAGGAGGAGAGCAGCTGAAGAGGACCCAGCTTCTCAGTTTAGAAAGAGAAATGCTATTGTCCATTGTTCCTATTGCCAACGAATTGGTCACAACACTAGGTCCTGCAAAAAGAAAAAGAACGATGCTTCTCAACAAGGTGCTTCTGAACATGATGCTTCTCTACAACAAGGTTCACAATAGGAAACACAGGTAACCTTTATTCCTATGTTGGCTGTTATCAAGGAATTTTATTGCTACTGTTTTTTTGCTACTGTTATCAAGGCTTTTAATATACTTCATCAATATGATTATGTAGAGAAGCAGAAGAACAAGACAAGATGATACTCCTCAAGAAGAAACTGCTAGTCAAGGAAGAGGATCCACTACATAGGTATCATCTCTACTTGCATAAAAATCCCAGTGCTGTTTTTTTGCTAATGTTTTTTTGCTACTAATATACTTCATCAATATGATTATGTAGAGAAGTAGAAGAATAAGACAAGATGATACTCCTCAAGAAGAAGCTGCTAGTCAAGGAAGAGGATCCACTACACAGGTATCATCCCTACTTACATAAAAATCCCAGTGCTTTTTTTTTTTTCCTACCAATAATCCTTATTTGTGATTATATAGAACAAAATACAAGATGGACCTGCTAGATCACAAATGCAAACAAGATCACAGTCGTCTAGGACATCTATACTACCAAGTAGACAAGCAACAGCAAAGAGAAGAATGTCTGAGAGGGCTGAAAACTTCAGGAAAGCTTGGGGAGAAGCACATAAGAAATCTTCATCGCATGCAAAAAGCTTAACCTTCTTTTTTACTTTCGTTTGGGGTGCATCGGGGTTCCAGCTCTTGTCGTCTTGGTAATTCTTCGGAGATGATGATGGAAGGGATGTAGGATCACATAGTTCCGGGTCCGTTCTAGGTTTACAATTGTTGTCTTCGAGTTCATGCTACTTCAGTTGTTTAGAACTTGGTTTACAGTTGGGGTTTACATGTTGGGTTTAGAACTGGGTTTTCATCTGGGTTTACATGTTCCGAGGTTTACAAATCGTTTAGTACATGTTATGGGTTTTCATTCTGTTCATGCTATTTCGGGTTAATGCTACTTCAGTTAATATTTTACTGCTTTCGGGTTTACAATCTGTTGTATTCAGGACATGTAATGTTGGAATTTTTATTTCTCTTTTGTTCATATTTCAGGGAAACCTATTGGAGTACATGTAAATGTTCGGGTTTCGGGAAACCTATTGGAGTTTTTATTTCTCTTTTGTTCATATTTTCGACCGTTGGAGTTTTTGTTTCGGGGGATGATTTGTTGGAGTACAGGTTTCAGGGAAACCTATTGGAGTTTTTGTATGTGGTTGAACTGCAGAACTAATCATTTTGTTAGAAGAGAACAAAAATGATCAGTTTGTTATAAGAGCTTGACCTGGACTTGGACCCTGGACTTGGACAATGACACCTCCAAATAACCCTCATGGAATGACTTCCAACAGATCATGGCCAGCGGAAAAATCAAAAAAGCTGTATTGAATTTAAGGCCATCCTCTAATGCTATAAACCAAGAGGAGAATAATCGTTGATAAGTTTGTCGAACTAAGAAGGCACAATTGTAGAAAAAGTACAGCCCTAAATTACGGAATTACGGAAGGTTGCCAATAGAGGAAAACTCGGGATGGATAACTCCTCCAATATAGGGCATGGGAATTTACAATCTCGAACATCCGAGGTAAAATTCAGCCGAACAACACATGTAAGGGATTCTGCCACTACTCTATGATTGCAGAAAACAAGATATTTGAACTTTCAATCAACAGTGACATTATCTTTAAATTGGGGAACAGATCAAAGTCAAAAAAATAATGATTGGAGACCCCAACGATCATCAGACAAAAGCAAGTACCTTCAATCACCATACCGAAATACGCCATGAAAAGAAAGTTGTTCCAAGGGAAAACAGTAACCTGTTCCAGCAGAACCTAAAGGAAGGAAATTTTTGCATAAATTACAGAATTACAGAAGGTTGCCAATAGAGGAAAACTCAGGATGAGATCATTGAATTCCATGAAACAAGAGTCCTGTTATGCATTCTATCAAAAACCAATCGAGCAGTCCTCTTCTCGACAAGTTAAGGATTGGAAAGGTTTATAGGACACATGACTTTCCGGTTTCATATTTTTTAATGTTTCTTGATTATATTCTCATTATAGAGCTCGAGCCACGCACAAGGACATCATCACATACACCTTACCACCCTCCCAAATCTCGAGTCATAAAAATCATAAACTTTAAAAGAAACCCAACAAAACAAAATAAAGCTTAATGTCACAGATCAATAAGAAGTATCATTATCATAACCCACTGAAATACAATCTACAATCAACCTATCACTAAGTGACTCTCTCATCAGGATTCTTCAGATCTAGCTTCTCCACAGCATCGAGGAGGTCTTCAAACGTCTAAGAACTTTGCCCATGAGCTCTAATTGCTCCTCTTAAGTACCCTCTCAAATAATTCAAGGAAGTACTTCTACCAACATCTGTCTGGGTATGTGAGCTTTCACCTCTCTCCTGTGAGCATTCCCCTCGATCGATCTTTAATCCTTGACTAATTGGAGTATCGGTTCCCATTCCTTCAAAGCATTCCATTCTCTCTATCCATTGGAACATCCCACATCCAGGATTACCCACCTACAAGACAATTATACAAAACCTCATATTAGAAGGACTTACATCCATATGACAATGATTAGACCCCCGCCTACTACTTAAAAAGGGAAAGAATAGAAACTATATTAACACTCACCCCTATGGAATGTGGACAACACCAAAATTGTCGTCCATTGTTTGCTGCCGTTTTTGCCGTTCTCACCTTGCAATGCCCACCTCCACATGAACATTGTTTCAAATGCTCTACCCACATTACAAACTTTTGATAAATTTGGCAATTATATTACATTCTCCCAATATTAATTCCCTTACTTGTTCTACGGATGACAAGTATAGCACCACAGTTTTCACATTTAGGATCCATATTCCTTCTAAACAAAATGCAATTACATTAGTAAATAGTTCAGTTGATAAAAAACATGTATGAATCAAGATTAGAAAGAGAGAGAATAAGCAAATTGATAACCATATTTCTTTTTCATGTTCGATTATTTCCAACTGGACAGTGGACCTAGGTGATGTTTTGGCATTCTTGTGGACTTCTTTGATTACCAAAGCCAAAGTTAATGGACCTAGGTGATGTTTCGGCATTCTTGTTTGGGTGTAGATGATGTTATCGATCTTTGATGGGGTGTAGGTGAAATTTTTTCTTTTATAAACCAAACCCAAAGCAGAAAAATAAATTTGTTCAAGAACGGATACCGAACAAAAAAAAATTAATCTTAACATTCATTCGGAGAAATAAATTTGTTCAAGACCAAACCCTCGAAGAAAGAAGGGTGAGAAGAAGAAGAAGTTCAAGTAGAAAAAATAACATCATTCAGGAACAAACCCTCGAAAAAAAAAACATCAAACGTATATGAATCAAAGAAAAACAAAAAAAAAAACAAAAAAAAAAACCCTTTTTAACGAAACCAAAATCAAACAATGAGAGAAGAAGAAGAAGAAAAGGAAGAAAAGACAGCTAAACATACCAGGTTGGGAGGGAGCTCTTCTCAATGGATGGCAGATCTGCTTTGGGAGCTCTTCTCAACGAACCACGATGGCAGATCTGGTTTGGGAGCTCTTCTCAACGAACCCAGAGAAGGTTGGGTGATTCGGGACCTCTTCTCAACGCAAATGGGATGTTGCCGTCGGAGCAGGGAGGTGGTTGGGTGATTCAGTAGCTCTTCTCAACGCAGAGGAGACTAGAGCTTGAGTGAGAATGAACGAGAGAGTAAAAATTCGCAGCAGGGATAAGTAACATTTGAAGGCTAAATTCGTAAATGAACATAAATTTTTTTTAAAATTTTTTTTTATTTGAGGGGTAAAATTGTATTTCAACAATTTTAATGATTTCCGTCAGTTAAGTGGACCTAGGTGATGTTTCGGCATTCTTGTGGGTGTAGATGATGTTAAGGATCTTTGATGGGGTGTAGATGAAATTTTTTCTATAATATAATATACATATAATATATATGTATATATTATATGATATATTACAATATATTATACATTATATAATAATATATAAAAGAAATACATGCATATAAGCCACCATAAATTGGTCCGGATTGACTGGGTTGGGCCAAAACTACCTTGGGTTGAGTTGAGTTGACTGGATTGACTGAAATTAACTGGGTTTTCACTCTCTGTCATTTCATGGGCCATTTTCGCTGTCATTCTGCACAGAATTTTCCGATAGCCTTTATTTTATATTTTTTGTGTCCACTTTGTAGAACATTAAAAATGAAGAATATTGGAGCTTGAATCAACTCATTTGAAAATAAAATGGCAACCTATGAATTTTTGAAGTTTAAGCGGGCCAATTATCGATAATTTGGCTGACCATTTCGCATGAGACTCTTCAGAGACTTCTGTCCGAAATCCTTTATGTCCACTTTGTAGAACATCATGAATGAAGAATAATGGCCATGGAATCATCTGAATCCGATGTAGAACGGAAAAGATATGAAGCTTTGAAGTTCTAACGATAATTTTGCATGAAAGCTTGCATGGGACCCACTGGTGACTTTTACTCGGGATTTTTTACGTCCACTTTGTAGAACATCATGAATGAAGAATAATGGCCTTTGAATCATCTGAATCCGATGTCAGATGATCAAGATATGATGATTTGAAATTCAAACAATCCGACTTACGATAATTTGCATAAAGACCCTGGGATTATTTATAATAATTTCAGAAACCTCCCTTATATGTATCATCCGACTAAAATGGTCATATCTTCTTCATTTGATATCAGAATTAAGCAATTTTGGTCTCATTTCGAAGATAATTTTATGACCTATGCATCCCTACAGATAATAGCTCATGACCCTGCTGTGGGATTCAATGAAAAATCATAAATCTTTGGATTAAAGGCCGAAAACCTGCCATATTGGTTCACTTACATAGAGGGTGGCAAAAATGGGGTGTTTACAGGTAGACCGCGGAATCCCTGGCATATCCTCCGGTGTCCAAGCGAAGACATCCGAATTTGCTCTCAAGAACTCAATGAATTTCTGCCTCTGCTCCTCTGGAATAGCAGATCCCACGAGAAAGGTCTTTTCAGGGTGCTCTTCCTTGAAGGGTACCGCAATAAGATCTTCAACAGGGGTAGTTCGCTCAGTAGGAAAGTCATCATGGTACTCGTCCAACTGTATCACTTGCACAGGTTGATCTTCATCCAGGGCAGCCAGTGATGCCGCGTGACACATCTTCGAAACGGATTGGTCTGCTTTGCAACTCCCTACCCCCCACTCGGTTGGGAACTTCATCAGCAAGTAATATGTTGACAGGCAGACTCATAGCTTATTTAGGCCAGTCCTTCCAAGGATACCATTATGACTCGACCGTGTGTCGACCACCATATACTTCATGATAATACTTACTCTGGTTGGATAAGTTCCCAACCGAGTATCAATCTAGATAGCTCCTTTCACCTTTATTCCTACCCCGTTGAAACCCAAAAGAGAATACCGAATGGGTCACAATTGCTCATCTTTGTAGCCCAACCTCCGATAAGTGTCATAGTATAGGATTTCACACGCACTTCCCGTGTCCACCAGAATACGACTCACTTCCCATTCTTCTCCTATGGCCATTTTGATAACCAAGGGGTCTTCGAAGGGAGTAACTACATCAATTAGATCATCATCTCCGAAGTAAATGTACCCATCGTACCTGAATTTTTTGGAAGATGATTCTCCCAGATCCTCTGCTCCTCGAGGTCATTTTCCTTTGACTATTCCCTTCTCCACTGGTTCGATGACAACTGGGAGCACTTCCCGTCGCATATGCTCCGGCCATGCCGAAGGTGGGGGGAGGATCACGGCGGGATCTTGTTGTGTCATGCCGGCCCTTGGGCCCACAAATTCTGTCCACCTTCCATGTTGGATAAGGTCTTCCACCAGGCTTTTAAGATGACGACATGAGTTGGTGTCATGACCGTGATCCTGATGTTGCGCACAATATAATCGACGGTTCCGCTCCTCTGGTCGAGAAATCATGGGAGGCGGGGGAACCAGCAAGGTATCCCCCCTCTTAATATTCAGTATCTCTGTCATGGTCCGATTGAGGGGTGTGAAGTCTTGAGGGGGTCGGATGGGATACAACTCCTTTTTAACTTTTTTGCTGGCTTCCCCCTCTTTCGGAACTTTCTCCAAGGTTTCATTTTTCTTTTTCTCTACCAAAGTAGTGGTGACGCTGGCAGGTGCCGTCAATTCCGCCACTGCCTCCGCCCCCGAGGCATATCGATCGCAGTGACTAAAGATTTCCGCATGGGTCCGAGGGCACTTTTTGTTGAGAGAAAAGATCAACTGGGAATCTCTGCATGCTTTTGATAGAGTTGAAATGACCACATCTGGTTGTAAGTAAGTCTTTGATCTCTCCCGCAACTCCAAGAAAACAAGTAATAAACTGTCGTAACGACTCCTTTTCCCCATACTGGATCGCCATCAAATGGGACAGGTTTTTTTCTGTACTCGACTCCCCTGAAAGTGGGAGAGGAATAAGCTGCTAAGTTCTTTGAAGGTACTTACTGACTTAGGAGGGAGATTGTTAAACCATGTTCTCCCAGCTTCTCGCAAGGTGGACGGAAAAGCTCTGCAGCATAAGGCGTCATAATAGCCGTAGATGACCATTCCAACTTTGAAGTTATCCAGGTGCCTCTGTAAGACCCGTGTCAATCTAACCCGGTCTTACCACCTTGAACCAGGTTTACCCATCATGGTCGAGTCAAATGGACCAAGGGCGTGAAGGAGATCGAGATCCCAGATATAAAATCGACCCAAAAACATTTAAAATTAGGGGAGGGTCGCACACCCAGCTAAGCAGGGTCGGACCTCCCAATCTGAGAAAGTCAGACCCTCGGTTTTGAAGGGAGGGTCGGACAGCTTAAGACCCTAGGGTCGACGGGATCATCGACCCTCCCATCGACCCTCAGTTTCTGCCGAATATAGAAATTAGGAAATTTCTATATTTTTCGATTGGGATTCTTTTCAAATCTCAATGGGACTTATTTAGGATGTTCCTAGTCTATTTAAAGGACGTCCCTAAGCCACTTTCACTCCTTTCACAACCCTAATCGAATTGAGAGAAAGAGAGGAGAAGGAAAGAGGAAGAAGAAAGGGAAGGAAGAGAAATTAAGCCAAAAGACAAGAGTTTCAGAGAAAGATTAACCTTCTCAAGTATGGATACTAATTCTATGAGTTTCTACAGACCTTAGGGTAGTAATTAATAAGAATGTGATCTCGGAGAAACCCAAACCATTAAGCTATGGTTAGGTTTTCATGGAAAACCATAGGAGGATGCATGAAAACTATTTAGATGGATTATACATGGTTCTAGACCATTATACAGTTCTAGACCATGGAATGAATGTTGAATGAATGTAGGAAGCAAGCCATAGGACCCCAAACAAGAAGAATGGATTTAAAAGTGGGAATTGGACCAGAGTGCACCGAGGGTCGCACCCAGGGTCGATAGGCCATCCGACCCTAGGTGTTTATGACCATCG
The DNA here is from genome assembly GCA_028583415.1 of Protea cynaroides. NCBI lineage: Eukaryota > Viridiplantae > Streptophyta > Magnoliopsida > Proteales > Proteaceae > Protea > Protea cynaroides. The sequence goes on along the minus strand of CM053276.1, from coordinate 115,096,701 downwards.
ACCCTCAGCATTCGGGAAGTCCAGAAAGAGGGGAGGGTCGATAGACCCATCGACCCTAGCATCGACCCTAGCATCGACCCTCAGTTGACATAATGGTTTTTAAATTCCGAATTAATTCTAATTAAATTCTATCGACTTTGTTAGGTCTTCTAGCAATATAATAACAGTATAAAGGGGATTTTAAAGCTTGGAAAAATATCTTTTAGCAAGCTAAGGTGAGGAACCTTAACTCCAAACTAAATTGGTTAATAATAAACTGTTTTCTATTTTTGAGTCCTATGCTATGCTTGATTCTATGCGAATATGTTTGCAATGTGCATACAGCATGCCATCCAATATTTCTATTAGTTGTTCATGCATATTTACTTTGTTGTTTATAACATGATGATGATGATGATGATAGGAATAGGCATGTGCTTGTATGTGTGTGGTTGATGTGCTTGATGCGAGCGAGTATCAGGGGGGGTGTGATGAGAACGTCAATAAATGTTAACCTTTGGCGGGTCTCAGCACTTTATCTCTATCTCCAACTCAAGTCTTGTGCATTGGCATCGTCGTCTCGCCATTACTTTAGCAGAACTATTATGTCGTAGAGTATCAGGGGAGGTGGTCTCGGTCCTTATAGTCTCTGACTCTACAGGGGGGCCTTAGCTCTATCTCGATGGACATTCTGAGGGATGCTGGGGTGAGGCCTTGGATACACTGTTTGGCATTAGGATTGGTTAGTTGCGAGCCCAGTTTGCAGCCCTCGCCAATAGGGGCTTACGTGTTGGTATGGCACTATATAGCAATAAACGTAACCTTTGTTATATAATGTTCATGATTGGGTGCATGTGAGTTGTCGATAAACGTGATCTTCGGGTAACGTCACACACTCGTGTATAGAGGCGGAATCAATAAACGCGACCTTTGGCTACCTCAACCTTTTTATAGCATACTGCAAACTTTAAACCGGACCAAAGATATAAATTGATTTTTTGCATGCATATGTATTGTTGCATTGTTTTGGCTACTCACTGAGCTGTGTTGTGTGCTCACCCCTTGACGTCGAATATTTTTAGTTGATCATGCAGGTTACACAGTTGAAGATTATATGAACGCGTCTGCGTACGGGAATATAGCAGTAATGGACGCTGGAGCTGAAGATGATATACACGACTCCTCTTGCGAGTGCAACTTGTGTGTATTTGATTAGATATTTTTATAGGTTTCTTTCATTGGATTTATAAAGACATGTATTTGATATTTAAATATTTATGTCTCAGTTGAAAACAGAATAATTTGTTATTAAATTAATGATATCATCTTAGTTGCTCAGCTCATTTTATTATAAATTTTCCGCTAGTGTGTATTACTCTGATTATGATTATGGATATGTGAAAGTTTGGATAACGCGGGGATAGCCTAATAGAGATCCTGGTTGAACCGTTGGTTTGTTAGCGGTTCATCTCACCATTCTGGTTAGACCAAAATTGGGGTGTGACAGCCTCTCTGGGTCCATCTTGCCATCATACCATCCCAATTTGGGACAATAAAATTGGTGGGCAGAGGATGGTTCATAACTTCCTCCGCCAAGGCTGTGTCCGTGGCATACTCTTGCAATGCAGTCGAGTCGACCCCTTTCTCCACCTGTTGCACGCGGTTGGTGAATTCTTTGACAAGGCGTTCTAACCTCTCAGTATTTTCGTTCCCAACATGAGAGCTATTCGTAGTTGGTACTGCAGCAGCGGGTGCTACTAGTGATGGTGCGGCAACCGAAGGCGCAACTGCTCTCTGTTCAGCTTGAGGGACATTTCTTCTAGCCTGCACCTCGTCCCGAATGCGTCGGGCTTCTTCGATGTGGGCTTGAGTTTCCTCCTGGAGTCTCCTAGCTTCCTCATTTCTTGTATGGAGATCCGCACGTGCCTGTCGGGCTGCATCTACTCGTACTTGTGCATCTTCCCGGGCTCGCCTAGCCTCATCGACCCTCCTTTGGGCCTCTCGTTCTACCTCTGATTCGGTGGGTGCTCCCCCTCTAGCCCATCTGGTACCTTGGTTAGACCTCCTTTGTCGAGAAGCTGTTGAACGGTGGGACACGCCCAAAGACTCCTGACTACTTTCGATAATTTCAGTAGGGTCAACTTCGGGAACAGAGTGGGACAGAGGGTCTCCCCACTGTCTGCTTCGACCCCGCCGTACATATGAGTCCACCGACGGGCTCTCACCTCGCAGTCTGGATGATACGGCATGTGGTATAGATCGCCTGGATTGTCGTGATCTGGATGAAACTTTCGGCACATCCACCGGGGGCACAGAGGCAGTTGGTATCCCTGTCGATCGTCGTTGTAACAACTTAGTCACAGCTGCCAGGTGCTGGGCTAACACATCGAACTATTCTCTAGAGACATACTGGGCCGGATCTGGGTTAGATCCACCGGCCCCTTCATTAACTGGTTCCTCCTAATACCTATCTTGAGGATCTGGCACCTCCTCAGTTTCCTCTATGTTTCTAGCCATATGTGCTTCAGTCCTTCTGGCTTGAGTTTTTCGCAAGTTGTAAGAGCTTTTAGTCCTTCCTACCGGTGCCATGTTCAAGATCTGGAAACCTTGTTTGGGATAGATGAGATTGAGAATGGAAAATAGTGATAATCAAGGAAGATTCAAACTAATGGAATACGATAGGCCCCACGGTGGGCGCTAAACTGTTGTCGATGGAATCCGTAAAGGAGAAAAACGAACAGTATGGAACTCTCAGTCAGAGACCAGAGCTCCTTTGAGAGGGGGTTCCTGAGGTGTGATTAGTTGAATATCTTCCTTGTAACTTCAAGAACATACATGGGTCATAGGTTGGAGATAGGATTACGGTAGGGAAGCCAAGAGAAAGAAAAATTATCAGAGAGGGATGAAACCCCTTTTTTCCTTCTTTTTTATCACCACCTGGTTCTACCTGATAATCCTTTTTCTACGGCCAGATGGATTAGTAATCGATATTTACCTTAACATGCATATTGTAGTTGTAGATAGGTTCGCCGTGGTGTTTTGAGGATTCTCACAGTTCAAACTGCTAACTAAACTAAAAATACGAATTTTAATTTTTAATTGCTGGGTAGTATCAACTCCACCTAAAGAAGGATTAATGACACTTGGGCAGTTTGAAAAATTAGAAAGAAGGCCTGCAATCAAGTGGTGCAGTCTGTAAATTTGAGAAGCACTATCATATTTGAGGCATTGAAAAGCTGTCTGGGTTTTCTAACATTGCACCGTCAGTCAAACTACCTGCATTGAAAATAGAATCTTCAATCTTCAACTTATGAAAGGGTGTACTCAGTGCACGTGCACGAAGCTCTCACCACTTTGGGGTATAGGGACAGATGTATTCAACCTTACCCCCACGAGGTTGTTTTCCTATTAGAACCTGTGACCCCCAGGTCGCATTGAAACAACCTTACCTTAGCACCAAAGACCACCCACTAATCTTCAATTTCTGTATATGATATCTAATATTTTCTATAGAATTTTTCTACAATTATGAGTCCTATTCTTGGTTATATCACACGGTGTGAACATTTCAGTTAGTGCTGAGGTTCCAGTGTTTCTTCAAGGCCTCAAATTTCTCAAAGGGTAAACTTGTCCAGTATTGTGTTGGAAGGCAGTCATAACTTAGGGGATTAACTGGAGAGTGGACTGGAACTATTTGAAGACGTACTGTCCCATCTTACCAAAGAAGTTGAAGTATGGTTCTTCTATGAATATCGTGTGATTTTCTCCCCACTTGATTATTACACTTCCTTGTACATTTCTTGCAAACTTATTTGCTTTCTGTTATAGCTTTGAGTTATATGGTGATAAATTTTGGATCATAAAAATGTGGTTTTAACTTGGTTTATTTTGTTTTCTACTGCTTTCCCTTTGGCACAATCGATGAAATACATGATATTTACTTCTAAACTTCTCCGTGCTGACAAACCTTAGTTTTCTGTTTGGAATTTGAGAGAGAACCCATCTAGAAGACCTTGACTTTATGATTCTCACGGACCACCATGTTGTAGACCTGGGTTGGGAACCAGAACTTGCCATTCTCAAGAGAGAGATACCATGACATAATGGCATCAGATTGGCTTTTTGAAAAAGCCGAGAGAGGAGACTTGGATCGTGGAAGTGAAGACATCGATAGCGATAGTGATGATGTTGGGGTCGTGGATATTACAGATGTGATAGGTGCTACAGAACAACAACGATGGGAAGCATATAAAAAATAAATTGCAGAATAAATTGAGGATGCATATCAATAATAACGATGAACAAGTGATTTTTTTTTTTAATCACATAACTTTGGTATGATATTATGAAAATTATTATAGATAGAAAAACATTTATACTGTTCAGCTTTAATCAATTTGACAACTGGACACATCTATTTGTATATTTGAAGTATGTCTCAATCCATGTTCTTTGGGTCATTTTGTTTAAATATTGTTATAAGTAATTTTTTTCATAAAAAGTAATAGGTTAAAAAAATAATGTTTTGTACTTGACCTCATGTATATAGTCATCACTTTGACCGTTGAATATAGGAGTGGGAGAGCGTGAAATAATATTTTGTGTCCCTCTACTAATCGTTCCTGCTGACTAATTATAACCGGAATGCTACATTGACATTCTTTTCTGCCGTTGAGGACACTTGTCAAGTAAAGACCATGACTAACCGAGAGGTTTTTTTTTTTTTCAATGGGTAAAATTGGGATTTTAAAAAACAAAATTTAAACCATGGGACTTATATTGTTAAGGCAATATAATGTTAAACTTATTTTGAAATCCCAAACGTCACTTTTAAAATACGAGGTATTCAAATCGTCGTATTTTCAAAAATTGTACCCCAAATATAAATAGATATAAATTGTACATTAATGCATACCAAGCTTATTCTCATTATATAATGTATTATGTTTAATGAACCAAACAGTCATTATTTATTACTTATAATCTATTATCATATTTGATTTATAACAAATAGCTCTTAATACATTATATAATACAAACCCAATAGAGCCTGAACCCCATTTCACATCTTTATAAATTGTCTCATTTACTAAAGGATACATTTTCTCTTTCCATTGTTTGACTCCCTTTTATTGTTAATTGTTCGGATCTAACTAAAGCATCAGAGTGTACCCCTCGACTCTGATCCAACCATTTTAAGTCTTGCCTGAGGATTCCAATTTTCGGTTTCCGCTAAGTTTTTTAGGCGAACCCTTTTCTCTCTACTTTCCATGAATCTTTCTTTTAAATCAAAACTTTACCTCATGTGTAGAAGATCACATGAGCACGTATTCCTCCAAATCGAACTCTTGATCACCTTGTTGGAAAAGATAGGAAAAGCAAGTAGAAAACATCCAAACAAAGTTCAGGGCTTAACCGATCTTACCTGATAAGGAGGTATTTGATAGTGGAAGTGATCTCTCGACAAATTGCTGAATCTTTTTCTTTGTGTCTCTAACATGTTTTTCTCTTGTTGATAAAGCAACCTAGTGTTATGCATAATATGGTGTTTGATGAAATGATTAGAAAGTAAGAAAAAATTTGAATGATTAGAGTAAATATTTGATTATTTATATACTTAGGAATGGACCTTTAGATAGGGATTTTTAATTTTAGACAATACGAAGCTTTGAATCATTTAGGAATCAGAACCAGCCCACCTATTAATGATCAGGGTTGAGTATCAAGTTTGGAATCGATCAACTTATTGGGTTAGTTTTGAAGATGACTTTAGAAGATCGAAACAGATAGGATCTGAAGCCGATTACAAAGAACCATCCCAATTTACACCCCTAGATCTAAGAAAATGAATATTGCCATTGTCCTTTTGTGTGTGTGGGCTGTTGTGTATAGTGCTTGAATGCATTATTAGAGTGAGTAGTTAGAAAATGCATTCTAATGATAAAGAATGCATTAGAGCTGTTGTCTACTTATCCCTTTTAAATGGTATTTGGAAATATGGGTTGATTCATATGCGATATGGAAATGCACTCTCAAAATGGACAATACATTCTTAATATAGAATCAAAATAAACATATAGAATGAGAATGAGTTAAAGAAGGAGATATTTTCATCCTAAACTCATAATGCACATTGGGTAAGTAGTACATTCCTGAATAGGCTCCATTAGAGAAAAAAACTCCTTGATCCAATAACAATAATACATATCAAAAATTGTTTTTATCATATCACAATATGTTCTTGACCTAGAATGCATATCAAATGTAGTATTGGATTTAATTGAATTAGGACGTGAAAAGGATAAAAGAGAGTTGTAAATAATGGATATTCTTATTGATACCAATTTGGTGTTAATAGTAGTTGACATCACTAATCAGTGTCTATCAGATCACTAACCCCCCTCCCGGAACCAAATCCTCTCTTACGGTAGGAAGGTCTTGCGGTTGATCCAAGGGCTGGGTTTCAGCTGCTCACATACTAATACATGGTTATGTGGGCCGATTGAAATCCAGCCCTTGGCAGCCCACAGGTGTGTAGGAGAGGATTTCTATCCTCCCTTGTATATGGATCCGCATCCTCTCCTCCCAGTAGTTTTGAGAGGACAGCGGCAATCTGTCCTGGATGGTCACTATGTGGCTCTCGGTGAATCCGAGACTCACGTCTGAGTCGACACCCAACTGACAAGTTGAGTTAACAGGGGTTATCAGCTTCGACGTAGGTCTCAAATTCATTCAAGAGCCACTTAATAGCCTTCGATACAGATGGCTTTGTCCTCCCATAACCATTGGGAGGAGATTATGTGAATCCCCTTGTAATTTTGTCAATAGAGAGATTTGCGTCAATCAAGAGTTTAGTAAAAAGCGGCTTCTACCACTTTCGAAAGCATAAAAGGGAGGGTGGTCATAGATCAAATACGGAAGAGCAAACAAGCTACTACTACTGTATCAAAATTACCCCTGGCCGATATACCCCAATACCCCAATTTGAAAAAAAAAAAAAAAAGGAAATCGGGCCTGAAAACCGCTGTGTAAAACCGCTTTTTAGCAAATTTCCCAACCAGCTTCCGCTTGAGAATTGAGAAAAACGTGTTGACCTCCACGGCTCCAGCCCGTCCCGTTCCTCCCCTCCGTGTGAACCCGTAAAACCGCTTTTGCTTTACTGGTTTTAGGGTTTCTCTTCATTAGGTTCGTTCATCATCTTGTCTACTAAGATTTCCAGATATCGATCTATTCGCTTCTGTCTCTTTCGTTGTCCGTCCCCCCCTCCCCCCGTCGCTCTTTTGTTTCTTTCTAAGAAAATCTGTATTTCCCTTTTACCTTTTTGTCTGTGTGTGGTATCTGCGCTTTTGATTGTGATTTAGTATTCTTTTTTTGGTTTGCTATTTTCATTCTTGATGGTTTTGGAGTTTTGATCTTTCGTGTTGGTTGAATTCTGCGGGAGAAGTTCTTTTTGATGGTTCTAAGATTTGATTCTGCGATTTCACCGTTGTTGGTGTGCCAGCCCTTCCGATCTTATTCCAGCATTATCTTTTATGTGAAACTGTTTGCTCGGGCTTCAGATTCGATCTCTCTCCAGTTTCTGAAAGCTTGGATAACTTTCTAGGTTTCTGTTCTTGTCTTCTTGGTTAAGTCTATTCCTCCTCTTTCCTCTTTCTAGGTGCCCGTGCTCGGGGCTTTCGTTCGTTGACGTTGGGATGGCCAATTCCTTGGCCCCGACTGGTTCCTCACCTCCTCAAGTGGCGAAGCAGGATGGCGTGACAAAACCTATATCTTTTGCTGAACCTACCGAGGCTGACATTCAGAGGAGCTTGGAATTGGAGAAGGTATCTGTCAGGTCCTTTGGAAAAGTTGCTTGCCAGTCATCCATTTGCTGTCTACGCTCACTTGTCGATATTTGTTTCATTATGTGTCAGTTCTTGGTTGATGCTGGGCTTAATGGGAGCAACGAAGAAGCTGCGCTGAGAGAAGAGGTTCTTGGCCAAATTGATCAGGTACATAGTACATACACGTAACTATTAGTTTCCCTCTAGCGCGCTAAGCTCTCATTCAGTGATTCAGACCCCAAAAAGTGAAACTCTTCATTTCAAAAATGAGAATTTACCGAAATATGTTTACAGATATTCTCAACTAAAAAAGAAAAAGGATAGACAAAATACTGTTTTTCTGATCATATTTGAATAATGAAAGCAACTGGATCATCTTAAAAGAAATTAAAGCATCCGGATCAAAAGGATCTTCAGGAGCTACAGGTAGTAATCAAGTTTTTTATGTCAGTATGAAACCATTATGATTATAAAGATTTTGTTTTAAAGGTGAGAATTTACCGAAGTATGTTCTCAGGAAAAGGAAAAAAAAAGGGAGAGAAAATAAATTTTTTTTTCTAACCATAGTTGGATAATGAAAGCAACTGGATCAACTTAAAAGAAACTAAAGCAACTGGAACAGCTTAAAAGATATTAAAGCAACCAGATCAAAAGGATCTTCTGGAGGTACAGTAGTAATCAAGATTTCATGTCAATAAGAAATCGCTCTATGTATAATCATAATACAGGATAGGCGTGTAACTACCAATTTACTGTTGGTGGTGCAATAACTGCCTCACTCTCGGGCATGTTCATCTTGTGAAGTGGAAGTCAACTCTCAATTGAATTTGCAATATTTTGCAGAACTGTTTTGTGGGAAGTTTTCTGAAACATAGGTACAATTTGGTTCAGATATTTCTTGATGAAGCCAAGAATTGTTTTCGTAGAATATTTGAGTTGAGCTCCTTAATGTCACCTTACCACTTCACCTGAATCACTTCTAAAACCCTCTGCCATGTGCCCACCCAGAAAAGGTATGAGTGGACAATCAGATAGTATGCTGAATAAGAAAAAATAGTCATTTTTTCAAATAATTTAATGCAATCAATTTTTGTAATGAAATTTGACAACCTACACTTGACCTAGCCCTTAGTGGTAATACTTTGGATCAGTTGCTTGAATCTGGTTCTGCGACGTAGGATCATATCCTTGGGATGTCCTGGAATGAGTTTGAAGCAATGGGGTTTCAGAATATTTATTTTAGCATTTGGTTTGATGCCAACTGCCAACTTGATGCTAAACTCCTTTACTCATGTTTTTAACTGGCTTTTCAACAGATCACGAAAACAAGCAAGTTTTTGTTAAGATTGTAGCCAGGTTTACTGTTTCACAGACTGACTGATGGAAGGAAAGACGATATAGACAAATGGAATGATAAAGTACTTATGATGCTCTGGAAAGATGTTCATTTTCGTTGATCTTTTCTTAAAAAATTGATAAAGCGGAACCTATTTAGTTTGCATCTTCTGAAATTTACCTGCATTAAACATTCAGTGCAAATTCATTGACTTGCTGGTAGTTTTATAATGTATTTACTTGCCAGATCATTCCACTTTTTTTTTATTTTTTATTTTTAGCTAGAAATCCTTTTATTTTTAATAATTAAAATGGAATAGAAAGAAATACATCCAAAATCCTACTGGAACGGGAGCCTACAGGTTGGAAACCATAGCAGGAACCCATCCGCAGAACCAACCGAAAAAAGACAAATACCATCCTAGACTATAGATAAAACCAGCACCGTTATCTGGCACCCTTCTTACTACGGGTCACCCTTGGAGGATAGGGAACAGGCCTCACAACCTGATTCCGGTTCCCTGCAACCGCGGCAGCAACATCTTCAAGATTTACACGAGATGGCTGGCCAGCATCCACCCCATTCGATTTCCCTCTACTAGCTGGTCGTCCTTGATGACGCTTTCCCACTTCAGTAAAAGCTCCCTGCAAAGCCTTATCCACAGCCAAGATATCATCAATCGGCACACTGGAATAGACTGATTTTCCACAGAACCTGTTGTTATAGGGGCGCCGCTGTAGGAGTACCCACAGGTTGTACATTATCTCCATCCACAGGTGAGACCACCTCAGCAAAATCATCTCTATTGGCCTCTATCTCCTCATCAACCTCGTTTTCCACATCAGCCCACCTTTCCAGGTCAGGCCTTTTCCCAGGTCAGGCCTTAACTTGTCAGGAAATGCTTGTTGACCCAAAGGATTCATCAATCAGCTTCAGAGTGCATAGTTTGTTGCCCCAAGCTGGTGGGTTTTGCTATATTAGCATTCTGCTGACATTCACCACTACGATGGCCAAAAGTCCCGTAGGAACCACACCTAACCTGAGGATCCTCATAATCTTTTGTTTGAAGAAACATTGTCCCCCGTTATAAACACACTCAACCATTACCTGATTCAATTTAGGTCTCCCGACCTCCGTCTCAACTGGAAACATATAATTCCTTTTCTAGAGGGGATTTTCTGAAGCTGACCTGATATAACTGGTTACAGATTTGAATTTTTTATAAAGCACGGTTGACTGTTTTAGATCTGAGCTAAATTTGATTACAATTTTTTTTATGTGTAATATCAAATTTACAATAATTGGCCGAAGTTTGCTTATAATTTGCCTATGGAAAAGTGCATCAATTGCTGAGAGATTATACCCTTTTTTATTTATCTGACTTGATTGCATTTTTCTTATTCAGGTGATTTACCATTTTTGGCTAATTGTGTTTATTGTTCCCCTACCCCCTCCCTTTTAGATTGTGAAAGGTTGGGTGAAGCAGCTAACTCGACAGAGAGGGTATACTGATCAAATAGTTGAGGATGCAAATGCTGTGATATTCACCTTTGGGTCGTATCGGCTTGGGGTAAGTAATAGGTGAAGATACTTTTGTTTAATAAATGCTTGTACTAAATCTTGACTTGGTTTTTTGAAGTTTGCAAAACTGGGTGTTATGTAAATCATAGCTATGTAAAGTAGCATTGTTTTCCAAGATAGTTTCTGCTTTATGTGAAGGGTACTGGTATGTGATATACTGATATATAATGTAGATTAGTAAGGATCTTAAAACCTTTTGAAACGGATGCTTCAAAATCTTCTTGTAAAGCTTTTATTGCTTAGAAAAGTAGTGGAAAGTAAAGTGTTGACCAAGGCTCAGTTCTATCTTTGACAAAGAAAAAAAAAATGGGAGGGGGGAGGATTTTTTATCTGAGGAAACCCCCCCCCCCCAAAAAAAAAAAAAAAAAAAAAAAGTGGTTATCCTTGTTAGTTTTGATGACTGTCCAATTATGTTATCACTTTCACATCACTTATTTGCTACGCTGATTAATTTTTAAAAACTTTCCTGCCTTAAAAACACATTTTCTTGCATTTGGTTGAGGAATTTTGTACCTGTTTCTTATTTCATGCATACAGATGCAAATCAGTAGGTCTGCAAGTCTCTTTCTAATTGATAATTATAATTCATCTGCTGGGAAGGAGGCTTTAGCTTTACTATTCCATGTCTAGCTGCCTTTTTGTCATGTGTTTGTAGAAGTATTCATCATTATCAATAATTTGGTTTTTGACATCTTTTAACAAGTTTTACCCTAGCCAACTAATTGTGCTGGCAGGTACATGGTGCTGGGGCTGATATAGATACTTTGTGTGTTGGGCCTTCCTATGTAAATCGAGAGGTGAATCATATTTTATTATTATTATTATTATTATTATTTTGTGCTGATTGGTTTTATCAAGTTTCAGGGTTAAATTTGCTGTATTTCTTTTTTCCAGGAAGACTTCTTTATTATTTTGCATGATATCCTAGCTGACATGGAAGAAGTTACTGAGCTTCAACCAGTTCCCGATGCTCATGTGCCTGTAATGAAATTCAAGTTACGGGGAATATCTATTGATCTTCTTTATGCTAGTATCTCTCTTTTGGTCGTTCCAGAAGTAAGTCTGAATGAGAATGTATCTGTTTTTATATTGATTTTTTTTTTCTCTCAGTTTTTTCTTGTCATCATGCGACTCCAATGATTCTTTTCCATGATTTCCAAAGTATTGAAGTTCAAATATGAACTAATGACCTTTTCCTTTATCTGCACTGTTTTTTTCTGTTTTTGATTGGTAGTTTCTTTCATTCCTGTTGTTTCTACCAGAAAAGCTTGGGACCTAGGAAATTTCCGGATTGGACTCATTTCCTTCATTTGTTTTTTTTTTATTATGTATATAACCTGCAGTTTTGTGCTTCAGCTTGTTGATTCTTGTTTCTAGCCTGCTCCTTTGCCCCATTTGTATCTGCCTTCACCACTTGATGTTGTTAAGCACTGCTGTGTTAATTACCTCCTTTTCTTTTGCTACGTGTAACCTTGCATTGTTACCATTAGATAGTAACCATGGCCCTGTTTTTGCTATTGGGCAACTCAATGTGGCTGAAAATTTGTGGACAGTTAGATCCCAGGATCCTCTTTTCACATTTCAAGTTTCAGTTCAATTGGAGTTTGACATGTAGCAAAACAAAATTCAGGACTACAAGAGGGTGCACGGGACTACAGTGGGGTGCATGGATACACAGGAGGGTGGAGCTAGATGATAGGTTAAATGGTTGAATTTGTGGCTGAAATTTGGCACGCGTCCATGCTTGCCCATTCCTTGTATCGAACAGTTGGATTTGTGACTTCAATTTTTTATGGGGAGACTCAGAACTATAGGTTTTTCCATTTTCTTTTTTCTTTTTATTGAGTTCCTGTTTCTTTTTTCCAAGTGACATGGAGTATTTGGCTGAAGCGGTTTTAATTTTCATTCATTTGGTTATCAGTTTTGTATGTGTGATAGCCTTTCTATTTCAATATTTATTTTCCCTTTGCAAAAATTTTCCTTCGATCACTTCTATTTGTTTTATTTTCCTTTCTTGGAGTTTTACCCTTACTTTGCTTCTAGTGTTCTTCATCAGTAATTGGTATTAGTTATAGCTATTAGCTATGGGCCATTTTACCTTTCTGGTCAGAAGATATGAAGTATCTTTTTGCAAAGGATAAACTCGTGCAACTTATAGATGTTGAATCTCACTTGCAATTTTTAGTTTCTGATTTTGATACTAAAATCCTATAATCTGTTAAAATGGAGGTAAGATGACATTCTTACAAAAAGTTATAAATCCCTATTCTTTGCTTCACATTTTTATGAAGCAAAGTATGTCTATGCTTCTAATTTATATTTACAAACATTATTTAATTGATGTTCATTGTTTACATTTGGTTGTTAATGTCTTATTCATGCTCTTGGATGATGCATCTTACAGTGTGCCATTTCAAGGCTAACTATTCATTCTCTGTCTGCCCTACATTTTGATTGCTCGTAGTCGGGGATAAGTGTATGTGAGTGTTAAGGAAAACTGAAATTTGAGCTTTGCTAGAGAAACATGTGTAGCTACTTCAAGGAGAGCTGTATTTTCATTTCTCGGCAAAAGCACGTCTGCTTGCTTTGCGACTTATTGGGAGCTATCTTTTCATTTCCTAGATAAGCATATCTGCTACAGTTTGGAATTCAATTCAAGTGTGGGGAATGCTTGTGTTATGTGAGACAAATGATGGGCACGAGTAAGACTGTTTTGGTGCATTGTTTCTGTACAAGCTGCATTTGATTCTGTTGTTGCTATTAGGTTTTTCTCCTTGACTTTATTACGCGATATATTCACCAACTGTTTACTGTTTGGAGCAACATGCAAGTGGGATTTTTTTATTTTATTTTTTATTTTATTTTTTATTTTTTATGTTTCATCATATAAATAATGTGCTTTAACTTCTGGTTTGGTATGTGTGCTTCAATAACTAATTCACGTACAGGATTTGGATATCTCCCATGGATCTGTATTGTACAATGTTGATGAACAAACTGTTCGAAGCCTTAATGGATGCCGTGTGGCAGATCAAATTCTTCGACTTGTTCCAAATGTTGAGGTGAACATTCTGAAATGCTTCATCTTGAATTTTCTATCAGTTGTCAACACTTTTACCCTAATCCAACTTCCTGTTTTGTCATTTGTAGCATTTTCGTACAGCACTCAGGTGTCTAAAGCTTTGGGCCAGAAAACGCAGTGTTTATTCGAACGTAAGATGAGGGTTTTTTTTTTTTTTTTGTTGGGGGGGTCTGGTTGTATTATTGTGATGTTGGCTTGACAATAAAGTTAACATTTTCTTGTATATATTATAATCAGGTGACTGGATTTCTTGGTGGTGTGAATTGGGCACTTTTGGTTGCTCGGGTTTGCCAGCTTTATCCTAATGCAAATCCAAGTATGCTGGTTTCCCGGTTTTTCAGGGTTTATACACAATGGCGTTGGCCAAACCCCGTCATGCTCTGTTCTATCGAAGAGGATGAACTGGGGTTTGCTGTTTGGGATCCTCGCAAGAATCCTCGTGACCGCTCTCATCTTATGCCAATTATAACTCCTGCATATCCTTGCATGAATTCTAGCTACAATGTTTCAACAAGTACCCTCCGGGTTATGCTGGAGCAGTTTGAGTTTGGTAACAAGATCTGTGAGGTAAATGTGTGAAAAACATTCTTCCTCTTTGGTTGTTGTCAAATAGATTTTTGATGCTCTTACTTCCCTGGTTTCTGTGTCCAGGAAATTGAACTGAATAAAGCTCAGTGGGGTGCTTTATTTGTGCCTTATCTTTTCTTCGAGACATATAAAAATTATCTGCAGGTTGACATAGTTGCAGCCAATGCTGATGATTTGCGTTCTTGGAAAGGCTGGGTGGAATCCCGGCTTAGGCAGCTTACTCTGAAGGTACAATCTATGAATCTATTCACATTTTGCACTGTGCTATGGATTGAAGACTTACACCATTTGCCACCTTGAAACTGTGATGTTATGTTGGGGCAGGAAGATAGGAAAAGAGTAGAGGAAAAGGAAAAGGAATATTTAACTTCATTCTGATCTCTGTTTCCTATGTTGCTTTTTGCAGATAGAGCGGGACACATTTGGGATGTTGCAGTGCCATCCTTATCCAAATGAGTATGTTGACGTCTCGAAGCAGTGTTCACATTGTGCCTTTTTCATGGGTTTGCAGCGGAAACAGGGTGTGAAGGTCCAGGAAGGCCAACAATTTGATATTCGTGGGACAGTTGATGAGTTCAGGCATTCAGTGAACATGTACTTGTGTTGGAAACCAGGGATGGAAATCTATGTTTCTCATGTCCGTAGAAAGCAGATCCCTTCGTATGTTTTTCCTGATGGGTACAGACGACCTAGGCAATCAAAGGTTCCAGCACTACAATCTGATAAATCGTCTCAAGAAGAAGATGAGTGCAGGGATGGTTGTGTGGACAGAAAGCTCAAAAGGAAAAAGGATGCTGTAGTTTCTGATCTGAAGGAAAATGAGAAACCAGTGAAGCATGCTTCTATTAGCCCTCCAAGACCGGAATCTTTCAGCCCTACAAAACCGGAATCTTTTTCTTCTGTTACTAACTGTGGGCCTGGAGGCACATCTCAGACTGAGAATTTAGGAGCTGGAAATGTGGATGGTCATGCTGCATCTGGGTTTTCAGGTAGCAAGTTGGAAAACCAGAAAGGTGACGGAAGTGATGTGCAGCCCAAGTTTGATAATCCAGAGAGAGGGACTTCAATTAGCCTTAGGAAGCAATTGCTTGCTCCCTCTGGTTGTAGTGCCCGGTTAAGTGAAGCGTGTCAGGTTGTCTTTGTCGAGTACAAAATAGGGAATCAGGCATCAGAGAAAGCGGACAATGCAGAGGCTGGATCTGGCATTGGAGTTAGTGGCATGCTAAATACTGCAGTCAGTACTTCAGAGGATGTGGAATCGGGGTCTGCAGCAGGTTCTTGTGAGAACGTAGATAGCTTTGAAGGGAGTGATAACCTGGGATCTTTGCAGGGTGGTGCATGTGAGGCATTGTCTGACATGCTGTTGGGTAATGGATGCGTAAGTGCCAGTGGAATTCTTCCAAACGGCTTGTCAGAAGAGTTAGAGGTGCTTGATCTTCTCTTTTTCTTTTGACCTTCCCATTGAACTCAGTTTTTCTTAATATAATTATTCCCTAGTTCAAGCTCTTTGAAGAGTTCACATTGAATCGTATATTCTAACATGCTTACTTTCGTTTTGTTGTCTTTCTCTTTTCTTTTTTGAGGAGTGGTTCTGATGCCAAATGTTGCATTGGGGATGGTCTTAAAAGATCGAAGTGGAGTTAGTTCAGATTCTGTCCAGAAATCAGTAATAAGGCATGTGTTACAAAACCCTTAATTTTCTCTTAGGAATGACTGTACTGTGTTATCTTTATTCTGTCCTGTTTGGTTTTGTTGGTTTGCTTATCTTTGTGGCAGGTTGAGCTTGACATGGAAGGCATGAGAATTCGAAGCTGCTGCTGAAGCCGGGACGGAATCCCAGCACTTGAAGGGTAAGTATGGAAATGAAGTGCTGGCTTTCGTTTTGGTTTCATAGGTGTGCTCGTGTACTTTATCCTGCAGGCTTGGAGCTCTGGTGGAGAAGCGAGTGAAGAGCAGAGCTATAATAAAGCTTGCTAGGTTTGTGTACAGTACAGTTGTAGCTGTTGTGTAGTCTGTCCAACGGAAGTGCCCTCAAGGAAAAGGAGGGTTTGGGTTTTGTTTTGTTTACTTCCTTTTTTCTTTGGATCTGTTTTCACATTTGTTGGTGATGTTTTCATGAACATTGATTTTTCCTTTTTTTTTTGACACCGCTTGAACTTTGTTTTGTTTCCTTCCTTTTTTTTTTCTTTTTTTTCTCCGGTTATCTTTTTTCTAATGTGAGACGGCCATGACCTTGTCTGTGGCACTCAACTGATAGGACACCAATCAGTTGGGCTAGATGGTGGTTTACCTACATGACTCTTTTTGTTGCTAAAGATAGACAACGATTATATGCAAGTAAAATAAGACTAATACAGATGAAGGTAGCATCTCCACCTTCGGCTATAGATTAATCCATATGGCGAAATGACAACTTTGTTACTTATGAAACTTGAACGTGATTCATAATATGAGGATTTCAACCATCATGTCCTAAACTGTGGGCCAGTTCATTAATATTTTGTTTTTTGGGGTATGAGTTCATTAAGATTGGCAATCTCAAGTGAGGGAAATATAAATCCATAATCCATAGTACTCTATACCCTAAGTCGAGCGCCGCCATGGATTCCTTCTTGGGCTTGCTTCAGGATACTGTAAGAACATCTTGAACTTTGTTGCCTAAAGTGTGGTTTCAGTTCTTGATCGATTCCAAATTGCCTCGACATGAAGAAAAAAGCCATCTCTGCCATCTCTAGGGCTTCTATATATGGTGGATGGTAGCGAGCAAGTTCTACTTATGGAAGGGGTTAAAGAACAGAGAGAAAAGATTCTTAGGGGTGGCTCGAGATGAACTTGGAGTCTTGGGTCTTACCCTTTCAATGGGTGTTGGAGTTGTTTTTATATTGAATGAGAGGTTTCAGTTTGTTATACGATTCAAACTTAAGCCTATTTACAAGGGATTGGGTTTAAGTTTGTTATATAATTCAAACTTAAACCTATTTACGAGGAATTCCAAAAACATCTTTCAATCCGTTGTAAAATCTAAGAAATTCGTGTCTGATTGTGGCTTCTGAAAAGATGTGGAAATTTCAACCCTATTGTCATTTTTAAATTCAAATTCAATCATTTACACTCTGGTATATATGATGCAGATATATACAGAGTATTAAATGGATTTAGACTTCAATAATACTTTATAAATTTAACGTAAAAACATGCACAACCATTAATAAGAACCAGCCAATTGCAAATGTTGACTTGTTGTGGATTGAGGTTGGAGAACAGCGAAATAAGTCTGATCGGAGGGAGCTTGTCTAGTTTGAAGCCCCAGCCCTTTTTGGATGCAAAAAGCATGAGAGGGACTGATGCTGATATAACCCAGCTAGCTAGCACAAGAATTTCAGATGATTTTGGAGGATTAGTGGAAGAAATGACTTGCAGTCAAAAATAATTATTGATCCAGTCATTCTGTGTTGTTAGAATTAGAATGGGCCACTAAGGATAAGAGTTGACCTAATTTAGGATAATCCCTTGGGTTCATCATAAGAAGACAATGCTGGTCCTATTACTTTGGGGCAATCATCAAAGGGTGCATCGTGGACCTATATACGAGCATTTTTGGAATGTATTCTTAGAAAATTCTTAGAAAGGAGATGCATTCTTAATATAGAATAAACTAAAAAGTGAGACAACCCCAAGGGGGTAGCCGAGTCGGCAAGGAGCTTACTCCTTAGGAAGTTGAAGGAACTGAGTTCGACTCTTCTTACTGCCATAAGACAACTCACACGGGTGTGTTAAGTGTTCTTTCTTTCCTACTATGGGTGCAAGTGGAATGGTCTTCATTCAACCCTGGAATGAACCGGTCCATGTGATTGTGGGATCAGTGTGGGCCCGGGGGATTAGTCAAGTTAAAGGTCTGGATACCTGCCGGGGGCCCAAAAAAAAAAAGTGAGACATTTCCGTTCTAAGCTCATAATGCAAAATGGTCTGAAAAGCGCATTTCTGAATGGATTTTGTTAGAAAACATAGTCTATGATTGAACAATGAGATCAATGCATACCAACCATTGCTTCTGTTATCTTAGGCTGTAATCTTACCTTAGAATACATACCAAATGCAACCCTAGATTAATTAATGAACAGTATGATCAGTAGTTATGAAGGATATCCAAATGGACAAATACCCCTCAAACAAAAGGAGAGGATGAGAAGTTAACCGACAATTATTGAACCATACATAACTGGAAGATGCAAGGTTGTTCATGATGGAAGGCTAGTTAGAGATGGTCATGATTGACCATTTGTATATAAAAATGGTGGGCATTTTCTTCTTTGCAGGAAAGGGATCATTTCCAAATTAATGGAGGTCACATTCATCCATTTTATCTAGGACTCTCTACTGTTGGTCTCTAATGAAAAGTTCCCTTGAAAGGTAAATATTACATAACCTTCTCATAATGGTGGGTGTTCAAGAAGAGGCATGACTCTCACTAACACTCCTACTCGCAGATTATCTATCTATCTATCTATCTATCTATCTATGTATTTATATATCCATTCGGTGGTCTTCGGTCTGTATATTGCATTTCAACTAAAGGCAATAGGTTTTTTCATTGCGGAACATAAAAGAATAAACATGAGATTTACAATTAATCTCGTACCTGGATCCATATCGTTTGAAGAAGACAATTCCCACGCTGCTCTGTCAATCTTGACTGCTTTCTTCTCTAATAGCAGCTAGGGTTACTAACTGATGTCTATCCCATAATAATGCATAGTTGCTAATAAACATGCACTTTAGAGCGGATTAATTGAAGTCCATTACCCATTAGGTAGATCATTTCCCGTATTAAACTCCATCCAACCAAATCCGTCAATCAATACCCATCCACTAATCCATATACATACAATGATTGAATGCTAAACCTACACATAATGAAAACATTACAACCATGCATGCATCTAATGTCAACATTCTCATTCTGTGCTTTTAACACTTTTGGCTCTTACAATGAAAGCCCTATACAAATCTCTTTGCTTCTATAACTTATTTTGTGCAGACAGCTTTGTTTGGTCCGCAAACATTTCTTCTACTTCTGTGGTTACAACGTATTCTCCCTTCTTCCTCCGTTGTGGAAAGAGGACATCTGTAATTTCCTCTGCAATGAAACTGCACCAACAATAAGAAACTTGTTGGAAATTAATGAAAGGTGACTATTTGTCCTAATAGTGAAGCAACAGAGACTAGAATATTACAAAATGTTTCCGGATGAGCCCTTTGATCCTTCCGTTCACGAGACCTTTTAATTGGCTAGCTAGGTTATTGGTTCTGGTTTTAAATTTGTCTCGCAGACAAATTTTACGGTCAGTAGGTGGCCCAGGTCCAGAACATGTTGGGTCCATCCAAAGGCACCATCAAATACCAACAAACTAATAAGCTCTCTCTAGCTGTCAATCAGAAAAAGGAACGAACACAACAAAACAATGACAATCCATGCATGTTTTGTGTTTATCACTTTTCACGTACGACTGTATGTTCTCACATCCACATCTACAACATGAATGGGACCACGTGTCCATCTTAGAAGGAATGAGGATGATGGGTTAGTACAGGAACATAAATAAATTATATATATGGACTCAAATGTGTGATGGGGAAAGGATCCTGTTTAGGTAACATGTCATGCAAATTTGAGAGAAGGGCACAAAAAATACCCATGAAGAATATCCGTAAGTGCTGTCTTTCGGTATCCACTTGTTACTTGGAAAGTAGACATATGCAACATCCAGGGCTAGTATTCAGTGTTAGTTTCTTAGTTTCTTAAGCAGAATTTTAGGGTTTATTTATTTTTTTAATTTCCATCTCTACACAGCTATGATATGATGGGGACACTATTTATAATCGAGAGATTGAAAGAAAAAATTTCAATAAAAAAACCTAACCTAACCTATGTGAAGATAAGGGGACAAATATATAACAATGAGAGGAAGGGGTCACATTAATTGGAGGAAAGGGAAAGGGTGTAAGTTCAGGGACCATAAACAGTGTCAAACAAGGTTAGCCATGTGAGAAGCATGATGTTGATGAATGATGTCGTCTTCTCTCTTGCTTTCTTCTATTCCTTGTAACATAAAGGAATGGCAGCCATGTCTCCCCAATTCACTAGAACTATAGCTATAGGATTCCTCTATAATTTATTATATCTACTGATCTAGGCCATCCCTTCTTTGGCCTCTCTATTTGATATCGGTCTTGACACTGATTTCCTTTAGCACATACTCATTAAGTCATCATAGAATCACAGTATTTAAGACAAGAGGGATGATAGAATTTTGAACCGAGAGACAGGTAGAGTTTTCTTGGTGAATAAAGAAATTCTCTGATTTTCTCAAATGAAGGTAGACATTCCGCATTGAGTGCTGAACTACAAAAAATCTTTGTGTTTGTGTGTTTACTTGTTCTTCATATTTTCTCTCTTTTGTGGTTTCATTCCTAACAAGTGATATCAGAACAAGATTCGACAGATCGTCATTGACCAAACATTGAGATCTGAAGAAAACGAGGTGCGCAAGGTTTCTTTGAAAAGAGGAAATTTTTTTCTCAAGTAGATCAGGATAACAGAAGGTGCTTGGTCAGGAGGCTTTAAATCGTAAAACTCGCATGAAGAATTGAAAACGGTAAAAGCAAAAACAAGCTTTGATTTTTTTTAATTCTGATTTAACTTTCAACCAAGGGTTATCATTACAAAATCCAAAAACAAAGGGTTATGAAATTCTAAGAAATATCATTAGCGGAGGAGAATCAAGAAATAAAAAAAAAAAAAGAACAAATATAGACTACAGCTTTGGTTTTAATACGTGAGTGTTTTCTCTCCCTCCTTGAAACCAAGAAGGGAGGAAAAGAAGGGTGAAATGTCATACAAAAAAAAGAGTGAGTACATTGTACATCATCCAGTATACGTACATTTTATAGTTTAAAGAGAGAAATTTGAGGTGCACATTGATGAGTTCAATAAAATTATGACGGAGATGTCTGTTCTTGATGTGAAGATCGAAGAGGAGGACAATGCACTTCTCTTTTTGGCCTCATTACCTCCTTCATTTAATCACATTGTGATTACACTGCTGTTTGGTAAGGATATTATCAAATTTAATGATATTATTACTGCTTTGTTGATGAATAAAACGTGATAAAAAAAATAGTGGTGATGACAATACAAAAGAAGGAAATGCCTTGGTTACAGATGGTGGTTAAGGCAGAGGAAGATCAAAAGGAAGACAGGAGTATGGCAAGAATAGGAGTTACTCCAAGTCACAAGGGCGCAAAATAATCTGTTATTATTATGAGGAGGAATGTCATATAAAGAAGAATTGTCCAAAACGCAAGGATAATAGAAAGGAAAAGGAAGACAAGAAGAAGAGTGAAGAAAAATCATCTACAACTGCTATCATGGAAGGGTGGAGTGAAGGAAATGTCTATCTCACTACTTCATCAGGTATAGATATTTCAAATTGGATTTTAGATTTGGATTGCTTATTTCATATGTGTTCAATTAAAGAATAATTTGCTACATATCATTCATGTGATAAGGGTACGGTTAAAATGATAAATGATGTTGGAAGTAAGGTTGTCGGGATTGAGACTGTATGAATTCGCATGTTTGATGGGATTGTATGAACTGTAACTAGGGATAGACATGTGACATGTCTAAGGAAGAATATAATTTCATTGGGAACATTAGATTTGAGAGGTTGGGAACACTAGATTTGGGAGGCTACAGATGCTCAACTAAAAGTGGAGTTCTCAAGATCTCTAGAGGGGCCATGATTATGATACAAGGATAAATAGTTGAGAATCTGTACATACTTATAGGGAGTGTTGAAACAAATGGTACTTCAGTTGGAACTCGGGCAAGGAGAATAGATGGAAGGCAGAGACTGTATGAATTTCAAGTTGTGAACAAGTGCAGATATGGGAAGAAGCAAATTTCTTTTGTTTCAGATCTTGTGAATGGAAGTGATCTCTAGTGGTACTACAACAGTAGAAAAGGTGGAGTCACATTACATCGTGCAATGACGAACTCTATAGGACACCCAGACGGGGTGGGTTATACCGGTTTGGGTGTGACGGTTTGATAGAGAGAATAGAGGAGTTTGCAGAATTGACATCAACATGAGTTCTTCTTCAGGGTGACTTGTAGAATCTAAGTCAAGGTGGAGATTTGTTGGGTTGTGTTTTGTATTTTGTAGGGATCCATATAGTTATTGGAATTGTAATTATGTAGAATTAGTGTTTCTAGTGAACCTATATATTGTCTATATGTGGAAAACACTAGGTAAGAGCTCAAAAGAGAAAACACTATGTGAGGTAGAGAGAGGTGGAGAGTTTTCTTGGTAAATAAAGAAATTCTCTGATTCTTTAGAGTGGAAATAGGAATTCCGCATTAGATGTTGAACCACGATAAATCTTTGTGTTTGTGTATTTGCTTGTTCTTCCTTTTTCTTTTTGTTTACGTTTTCATCCCTAAAAAAACTTAGAGCGCGGGTGTGAACGGATCACTGTCAAGTAGATTATTCCTTCCTTCTTTGTTTTGGTTGCCTGTAATATAGTTCTTTTTGCTAGTTACTTTAGGTTTCCGTAGGAGTCACATGCATATGCTGAATCATAATATCAACTGGATCTGTGAATTAAAAACACTCCAGACCAGATTAATTAAACTAACAAAGTATGTATGTTAACCAAAACCCTTTTCTAGAACATCAATGACTTGTCACTATTTAGTTTGCAGTAACCTTATGAAATTAAATCCCATAGTATTTTTTTACAAGCATAGGTTTATGATATCTGCAATTAATTAATGGATCAAAGCTGCTAGAGTTGTGTACCTCAGTAACACTTTTGGAGAACAAGTGGTGATATAGTAATACAAATGGATTGAATAAGGAACAGTAGAATATAATAGATATCATGACCAAACTCAAATCCTCGGACTAATTTGTATGTTTTATAGTATTCTATCTAACAGTAATCCTGAAACACACGAATTGAGAAATATTCTAATTGCTAATTCCTGTTTGTGGGTCTTTGTAAAATGGAGTTTAGGTCATCATCAGTTGCAATATTAATGAAGAAGCATGTGATGATCCAGTGGAATTAGCACGGAATTTTCTTAATTTAATACTTAAAAAGAGAGACAAAGGTCACAATGGTAATGGTAGATAACATAGTTGGAGTGCATGAACGCACGTGCTTATGTGATCTGCAAACCCTACTTTTAGTAATTTCATGAACCATGTACTGACCTTTTAAGTTTTACCTTCAACAATAGGAATCAGCTACAGTGGAAATCAATCACACTCAGATTCTGATGGGCATATAAAGAGAGAGAGAGAGAGAGAGAGAGAGAAGCCTCCTCGTGCGTCTGCTATACACTTTCCAGAATCTCAGTGATCAGAACCGACAATTCCCAGCTTTTTTTTCCATCGATCATCTCGTTTACTTTTAGAGACAAACTCATACACTTTTTAAACTCAGAATTCTCAATTCAACCAGACCACAAATCTTAAACACCCCCCCTCTCTCTCCAAGAAAAAAAAAAAAAGAACTTCTCTGTAAATTATTGAAAACATGAGATTTTCTTGGCCCATAAGTCAAAAAAAAAAATCTAAATGTGCCCTCAATTATTGCAAGTAATTCGTAAATAAGGATGAATTTTATGTGGGATTGAGGGTGGATGTCAGCAAAGAGTCAAAGACGCGCGTAAGATACTATTTGCTTTGTCCGCTAGAAAAATATTGTAAATAATTTTTTCTTCTTCTTTTGTATCTAAGAAAAGTAATTGTTCAGGTCTGATAAAGATTTTGTCTGAAGTAACTATTTTCTTCTTTGATTCAATGTTCGTAGCCTTATGTATTTTTTTTTTAACTTCTTGAAGTTATTCATCTCTCCTGTTTGAAGAAGAAATTTTCACATGCTTATCTTCAAACATACATGGTTTAAAAAAAAAAAAAGGCATCCCATAAACAATATTTGAAGTAACAAAATTGTTTTTCAGTTCATTTTGACTATTAATCATAACATTATAATTTTTATAGTAAATAAGAATTGTTTCCAACATACTTAATTAATAAAAGGGCATGTTGTACACATTCTTAGTGAGTCAGCTTAGTCACTAAATAAAGCAAGATTGGACTATCAATATTCTTATCTATTTGTGTCTATCAAGATGATAATGATCCATTTGTAGTCCATATCACACTTAGATATTGATGGTAACAAAATAAGTATTATCACACTTTGGTCTAAACACCCGAGAAATCAAGGGTAACATAGATAGGGGAGGGGGCATTATCTTGAATTCGTAAATACTTAAAACTAAGGGGGAAAAAAAATCACAAAATGGAACTTAAAGTAAACAAAATTTCCTTTCACCCCCAACAAAAAATTAACAATAGATCACAACCCAACACAACAAAGAATTTCAAAAAAAAAAAAAAAAAAAAAAAAAAAAAAAAAAACAAGTAATTACAAGTGCCTGATTTTACCATTTTTTTAAATTTTTTTAAATTTTTTAGGAATAATTTCAGATTTGAGTGACCTTGATTGAGATCAAGGGCTCTTCCATGCCATTCCCTGGTAATTTAGTTTCTACGCATCCTCCGCAGGTTAGTAACTGAGCACGTCGGGCTTGCGCGTCCCAGTCGGTGGTCCCCACAACATACAACATTAGCCCAACACAACAAACCTGGGCCGATAACAACCCGAGCCAAAGCCCACAAAATCCAACCCCAAGCCAAAGCCCAAGCCCAATTGCCACGGGCATCCCCACAAGATAAAATGCCCCGAGGTTCACGTTAGCCGCCGTACTGGGTCGAGCGCTCCCTCTTAGCACTCCACACCCCACCGTCTGAGGACAATTCCCAAGCTCGCACAGCCCCAGGATCGGCAGTGCAGCAGACGTGAGCCGTAAGATCTCCGCGTCTCCAGTAAACATCCTACCCCACCTATCACTCATCTCATAGGCAAACAACATCGCTGACAACCCCATCAGAGCCGCCATGAGCACGGCCACCAAAGCTGATGCCCTCGCTTTACCTGGACGGTTGGCACCCAGCTCGTTCCCGACACGTGTCGATACGGCAAAGCTCAAAGAGGATGGGAACACGTAAATCAGGGCCGTCGTTTGGATGAGAACCCCCATGGAAGCCACCGTCGCTTTCGGGTTCGTGAGGAGACCACATAACACAATCATGATCTCATACCACCACCACTCTAAGCAAACGGACACGCAACTCGGTGCGGCGAGTCGGAGCAGTGGCTCCCAACCAGTGAGGCACTCCAGACTCGGTGGCTCCCACGTTGGTATGTGCAATCCTGCAGCCCACACGTGGGAAATGAGGACCAACAGCACGAAGAAGTTGGAGACCGTGGAAGCCATGGCTACGCCGGCGACGCCAAGCTGGAAGTGGGAGACGAGGAGGAGGTTAGCAGGTACGTGAAGGATTGCGCTGGCGCAGGAGGCTAATGTGAGCGGGTAGGTGATTCCCTGCGCGCGAAGATAAATGCGGATTGGATGGACGAAGGAGTTAGTAATGAAGTCTGGGAGGGAGCAAAGGAGGTACGTGTGAGCGATACGTGTGATGTTGGGGTCTTGGTGTAAGCAGAGAAGAATCTTGGACATATTGAGCCAGAGGAAAGAGAGGGGGATGGAAGAGAAGAGAAGGAAGATTATAGAGCGGTGGAGGGTTAGAGAGAGGAGCTTTGGGCGTTGGGCACCGAAGGCTTGTGAACAGAGAGGCTCCATGCCCAAAGCGAGACCAGAGAGAACGGAGTAGCCAGTAATGTTGGCGAAAGCGATGGCAAGAGAGCCCCCGGCAAGCTCCATGTCGCCCAGGTGGCCTAAGAAGAGCATGGAGATGATGGAGCGTGAGTAGACAAGGAGAGCAGTGAGAGCGATGGGGAAGGAGAGCTTGAGGAGGGATTTTGTTTCGTCGATGATATCTGGGATTGTTGGGTATGTGAATGATGTTGTTTGTTTTTCTGGGTTTGATGATTCTTTTAAGAGACTATTGGGCAGAGATGGCAGAGATACCAGAGACCAATACAGTTGGGTTTTGGATGGTTGTGCCGGTTTTTTGGCGGCGGTGGAGGCGGCGGCCGTGGTGGTGGTGTTGGGGTTACACATGGTTGATTGGGGAAATTTGCTTTTCTTCTTCTATGGAGATACTCTCGTGGAGAGCACTCCTTCTCTGGTTCTGTATTTGTGACTGAAGGTTGCGAGTAGAAATTAGAGAGGAAGAAGGAGTATTTATATAGAGAGGGAAAGAGAAGGAGCATTTGATAGATAAGAATTACAGGGATATCTTTATCTTTACATTCATCGGTCTATCACTTTTTCTTGTTTACTCAATTGGCTTTTGGGTCAGAGACTGGGACTGGAGAGCTTCAATTTCCGATAACTAATTAAAAAAGGCGGGCGAGAGGGCCCCCGGGGGGGGTGGGGGAGGAGGGGTGGGTGTGGAATTTATTTCTGGTAGATTTCCATGTTTGTCAGCTCTCCCTGATCCCTTTTGTGAAATGCAAAAAAGACCATACTAGAGGGAGGAATAATATTACCACAAAAAAAAAGAAGGTTAATACGTTCTTTAATGGAAATAAGGAATTTAATTAATGGGGCGTTGAAGAAAGAACGGCAATTAATGGAGTATAAATAGTAAAAAGTTGCGAAAAATAAGGGAATGTTTATAAAGTTGGAACATATGAATGTTCTCTGTTTATTTTGACAGTTAAAAAATGCCCATTAAATCAAAGAAGCAAATGGAAGGAAGAACCATTGCTCTTAAACTTGATTTCCATCTCTGTTAAAAGGAGTAGTAGTCCTTACTCTTCTCTCCACCCCTCTCATATTATGGTCATTTCTTCCGAAATCACTAATTAACTACTAATTACGTATGTGGGTGACCGAATAGATGCCTCTTTAGGTAACCCCCCTTGATATACTGTTGGGAATAATCCCACATTGTTTAGACAATGCATTATATATATATGAGAGTTTCTTTATTTACCAGTTTGAATTTTTGAGATGAAAACTTAAACATGGTATCTGAGTTCTAGATTCCCTCTATATAATCACCAAAAAAAGGAACCACATACCATGTATATTACCGCTCAAAAGGTAGATAACACATGAAAAGGAAAGATTTTTTTACCATCCGATCATTTGATTAGTTTGGCAGTATAGCTAGCTAGACAACTAGAGAAATCTTTTTCCATCCAGAGGGAGACACTCGTGGTGGTTAATCCATGGACCATCGTAAATCTGGGCAGACCTAATGGGGCCCTGTAGTGGTTGGCATTTCCGATACACACACCAAAGCGTGACCCATCCACAACTCAGAACTGTGGATTTTGCAGTCTTTAAGCCTTTTTTTTTTTTTTTATTCTTTTTAATAGCGTGCAACAGTTCAACACGGCCACTGCGTAGTACTGGATCGTAGATATCGTGTGTGTGGTTAGAGGGAATGAGACCCTGCTCCTGTATCCAACGACTGTAACTCTCTTAAGTAAAGAATTAAGATATGGACACGTGTTTTTATTTTTTTATTCAATATGGATACCTATATGTAGCCGACAGATGGGAGAAAGGAGACACTACCAATTTAGTCTCCTCCTTCCTTAGTCCTACCCACCCACTACCAGAGAGAGAGAGAGAGAGAGGATCGTCTTGAAGGCAGGATGGTCAGACATGACAGTTTGTAGAGAATCTAGAAATTGGTTGGCTCTGGAAATCAGATCCCACACCAGCTCAGGAACCCGTCATATCTATCATCAATATGTGGATGGGTGGGGAAGCATGGTGGACTTAGTTACGGGGACCGTTGGATCAATAATCTTCTCCGTTACCAACGGAGTAAAAGTCGGAAAACCATGGGATCTGTGGTCGTAA
This sequence comes from Protea cynaroides, assembly GCA_028583415.1. Taxonomy (NCBI): domain Eukaryota; kingdom Viridiplantae; phylum Streptophyta; class Magnoliopsida; order Proteales; family Proteaceae; genus Protea; species Protea cynaroides. The sequence goes on along the minus strand of CM053276.1, from coordinate 115,068,388 downwards.
CCTAATGATAGGATTTTGGAGAATTCCAAGGATCTATCCTTTAATGTCATATCACAGATGCACAGTGGTGTTACATCACCATTATCCATCTTTCTTCCTTCTCTCTAGTCAGCTGTCACCTAATCCCCACCCCCAGTTTCACCAACGGTACAGTACCTCTGGAGCAAAAGTACAGTGAGTTGCTAGGAATCAAGGATTCCACCGGTTATGGTCCTCTCAGCTCTTATTCAGGTTTGACCGGCTGGTCGAATTGGATTCACCCAATGACCCAATTATTACCATCATTCCACCAAGTTCATCAACTTGGTTTAATCTTTTCTTTAAAAAAAAGAATGAAAAACTAATAAAAAAAAAAAACTTGGTATAATATTTCTATCCTTAAATGAGTTTAAAGTTCATACCAAGGTTCAAGTGCACAAACTCAAAAACAAGATTGACCACTGATGATCCTAATCCAATCTTGAATCCGATTGGTTCAAATCGGGTTTTACTTGGCCAAACCCCGCTCCCCCCCCCCTCCCACCCAAAGATTTGGCCTTAAACACATAGAAAAAACGATCCTAGAGGGGCAGTTTTATCTTGAAAATTGATATATAACGATTCGTTCTTGCACCAAAGTGTGTAAGATCTTAAGAAGAGTGACCAATGGTAGAATATAATCTGTGCATCATCATTCTTATGCTGTTTTAAGTGTTTTGATCTCAGTAAGAAGTTCTCCTTCAATACTAGCTAGTAACTACAATTCTATTGATAAAACCATTGAGATAAGGCCATATATATATACTTCTCATTTTGGATTATCATTTACTAATTAAAATGTGAGTTTGGATACTTTTAGAGATTAAACTCGACAAGCCAGTGGCACATCCACTAAAATTTAAAAAAATAGAAGAAAATAGGTAGTAAAAGCTGATAGCTAGGAATGATTCATGATGGGTGGAGGGAAGGGTCGGTGCTTGATGACAAAAACATATATACAGAATTCATTTCTATTTTTGGACAACAGAATAATGTTCTTAACTATAAATCGTAAACCATTGGAATGAATTCTGCTGTCCCCTTGCCTTTGCAGTGTCTGCCTGCTTTATTCCCAGATTTTTTAAAGAAAATGAGGGAAAGAACTTAAACGCACATGAAGGCTAGCTAAGGGATACCAAAGTTGATAGCATAAATGAATTCAACTTGCATTTTCGCTTACAGATCTCAAGAGAAGGAAGAACAGGTGTTTCAAAGTTGGGAGATCGGGCGGGAGAGATGACTAGACAACCTTTCACGCTTACACTCCACTGCATCATCAGAGGGTTTGGTTGCCAGTGGATACCTCCGACCCCCCAATATTATTATGGAAGGAAAGGGAAATGGCCATACGGGTTGGGTTGGCAGCCACTGTCCTGTGTCCACTGCTACTGCTACCCCAATCTCCATTATTATTACTAAAGAGAACTGACAGGAAGAGAGAGGAGAAAAGAGAGCGTGAGTTACATGAGCGAATGAAGGAAAGAATCTCCATACTAGCCTAACGGTGGTGTGGGATCTACCCTTTTTCTTAAATACAATAATAAATTACAAATAACTGTTTTCTTACCAGTAACAAAATGATGACACAGTAAGAGAGAAAAATTAATATCGTAAACAAACAGTACTGGCATGGCAATTCTCTCAATTCTTAGTAAAAGAAATCCATCTTTTTAAGGAATTCATATATAATAAAATTATGGTTTTAAGACTATACTCCATCATATATTTTTTCATTGAACTTTAGTGAGCCACAGTGGGTAATTCTGGTAGACCATTATGGAAAGTCTAAAAGCCCTTTCCCACAAAGATATTTAGAGATGTTGTACTTACTATTTGTAGACAAAACTCTCTCTCTTAACAGATGTTTGGTAAGATCTGGGGTGCTTTTCACACATATGCACGGGCAAACCAAATTGAATCAGGTCAGGTTTGTTAGGATTGGGAGACGCAAACAAAAAGAAAACACAAGAATTAACGTGGTTCAGCACTCCATCGTAGGATGCCTACGTCCACCAGAGAAAAGAGTGACTTTCTTCTATTCCCAAGAACAGTCTACAGAATTCTCTACCTGACAGGCCTTTCTTATCTCTCAGCTTTACAGCGTTCCAGCTCTGCACTGTCAGAGGAGAATCCTCTACAGCCCTTGTAGCCTTACTTAGGTTTTCCCACACAGAGACAATATATAAGGAAACCTAGAAATCCTAATCCCATCACAATTATAAGTTTATCTCGTACATGTAATAGACCAAACCCTAATACAAGTACAACTCTATTAATTGTGTGGATCCCACAGAATACAAGACACCAACCCAACAAATCTCTACCTGGCTTGGATTCTGCAAACCACCTTGAAGAAAATCCGTTGATGTTGATTCTGAAAACCTGTCTCTGTCAAACCGCTACACCCAAACTAGCATAGCCCACACCCTGTCCGGATGTCCTGTACAGATCACCACTGTACGATGTGATGTGACTCCACTCTCCCACTGCTGCAGCATCACCGGAAAGATCACCGTCACTCACAGTCCTCCTGCAATTCCAGTTGCACCTGGAACCCGAGCCTCTCACCACCCACCTCCAATGCAGATCTTGAGAACTGACTCCTCATCCCAGCTCTCTGCAACTCCAATTGCACCTGGAACCTAAGTCTCTCACCTCTGCACTTCCAATGCAGACCTAAAGATCCGACTCCTTGTCCCAGCCCTCCGGTCTTCCTTTGCCCCACGATGCGGCATAAACTGACCATTATGCGCACCGTGTGGGGATTCAATCCCACCGTCAGATCTGATACCTAATCCGACCAGATCCACTGTTCCGAACAGTCACCAACGACACTCCCCTTTTTTTCTTTTTTTTCTTCTTCTTCTTCATACCTTCCACGCACTTCCCTCTTTCTCCTAGATCACTGATCGATCTATCAAACCTTAGCTCTGATACCACTTGTTAGGATCGAAGACGCAAATAAGAAGAAAAACACGAAGATTAACGTGGCTCAACATCCCATTGTGGGATGCCTACGTCCACGGAGAAAAAGAGAATTCTTTATTGCCAAGAAACCTCTACAACTCTCCACCTGACAGAGTGTTCTCCTCTGTCAGCCTCACAGCTGTCACCCAACCTTACCTAGGGTTTTTCCCACACAGAGACAATATATAAGGAAACCTAGAAATCCTAATCCCACCACAATTATAAGTTTATCCCGTACATGTAATAGAGCAAACCCTAATACAAGTACAACTCTATTAATTGTGTGGACTCCACAGAATACAAGACACCAACCCAACAAGGTTTGGGTTTGGGTTTAGGCACGGGCATGGATGACATATAATTTTTGGTTGATATCTATTCATGTATAGACTAATGACCATATTTTTTCATGAATAGTCACTTGTTTATACGTATGGATCGATGCATCCATACATGTGTAGACACCCTAATACATTTGAAGAGACACCCATTTACATATACAAGTACCTATACATATAAAAACATATTTATACATATAAAGGCACTTATGCATATATAGACATACACCTTACACTCAAGAGGGCATACTTATTCGGATAGAAACCTTTATATGTATAGACACCTCTCTTCATACGGGATATGTATGTCTCTACAAAGAGAGATGTTGGAGACTCACCTGAAATCAATAAATACTCTACCTAGATTAATTTGTTACTCGTGAATTTACAATCAGAAATACTCTTTGATTTCATTTTGTTTTTGGACTTTGTGAGCATTGCTTTCCTACTCCCTTTGTAATCACAATTTAGGTGTGCAACTTTACGTGATTTGAGAGTTGCTTCATATTGGAGGTATAAATGTATGTAAACCCAAATTGCATTTATAAGAGACGTTTAAGAACCTTAAAGAGAGTATTCCAAATACGACTCAACTCTACATCATTGATTCGTGTTATTTTATCAACTTGTTTGATTTCAAATTTTTTGTTGGATTAAGATAAATCTTGACTTACTGAGTAATTAATTCCTCTACTGTTTACGACAAGAGAACAGAAAATACACATAAAATATCCAGTGATATCTAATTAGAAAAATTATCCACGGATACGTGGCTACACCCCATGCATGAAATCCAGACTTTACCAATAAAGCCTTTAATTTGCAGGAGTGGGCATCTCTTCCTTCTCTCTAATGGATGACCTTTACATTACATCCTACTTTTCGTTCCCAATAAAAAAAAAGTTATTAGCATGTGACATAAGAGATGATCTGCAAAGTGCAGAAAGAAAAAATTAACCAAAGGTGGATATACAGTGGGCGATAACGGAGAAGACAACTACTTGCCTCACAGGCACAGCTCACTTCCAACTCCAAAGTTAACCAAAACAAGTAACCACGAGCCCATTGGCAACTTACTTCCTCTCTCATTTCCCCAACATTTGTAATTAAGAGTACTGTATCCATAATCCTTGAGTGGTCTCCACTAAATTGGAGAGAGAATGACCCATGCCTTTTGTGCAATGTCCACTAATGCTAATTATCTCACAGTTGATTTTACCTGAGTTTGGCTTTTTAATTGATTGAAATATGAAACGGAAAACTGACATTTGTAAGAATATTGTGCATGATTCAAGTAAATGATGCCGATCGATCTGTCTATTCGTATCGGGTTTTTTTTTGGACCTGACCGATCCTTTATCTGATTCCCTATCTTGAAGGCTAATTCACGCATTCTTAGTTGCACCGTGGGGGCATCTATGGTCTTAAGGAGAGTGTCGATAACACACGATTCAGCCCATTATTATTTCTAAGATATTTTGTTACAGATACTTTGAGTTTGTAAAAGAAATCACCTAAGAAAATAAGTTTGTTTTCCCAATATTATTCTGATACCATGTTGGGATGCCTAAATTTAAAACCTTGATATGACATGTACCTGTGATTGATTAGAGGAAGAGAGAACGTGCGGTTGGGTTGAGAGTTGGGAGATGGGAGAGACCCACACGCTTGCAATATCCCACTTGGGGCGCATTTCTCCACATGCATGGCGGAGATGTACACGGCGCCAATCCCCTCCTCCGATTCCGGCGTCTCTTCTACTCTAACTGCTTACTTAGGAACCTCGCTCTCTCCATTCATGGATCTTCTTTCTCTCTTTCTTTCCATTTGTCAGTTTGCCACGTGACTATAAAGGACAACGCCCACGTGGTTGTGGATTTGAATGCAAGTAACCTTTCTTACAACTCTACGAATATAATCAAAGTCAATTATATTGACTCACCACCCATATATATATATATATATATATATATATATATATATATATATATATTTGAGTTTCTATGCAGAAAGGGGACCCGTGTAAGGATGCTAGGAAGTCCGTTCCGATCGATTTTGATCCAGATTAAGTCGGTGCCAGATTTTATAGAGTCAGTCTAAAACATACTCGATAAAAGGTTTGGCCTAGATGGGTTTCTTATTGGACTGGTATAGGTTTGGTTCGGTCTGGGTCTAGTTAAAAGCTTGATAGGAAACTCATTAAAACTGAAGCAATCAAACTAGAGTTTTAATATTCAAGAAAAATTAGCTTGATTTGGACCATTATCGAGTTCGAACTCATTGGTTTAATTTTTCAAGATCTAATCGGGCTAGTCAGGACCAAACCAAGACAGATAGAATATACCATATCTAAACCCAAAACATGATCAATAATAATTTTATTCTGATTCGATCTAAAGCTAAATTGATGCACTTTGATCAGAACAATCAATCGATTCAAGTCCAACTTTGACACCCTTTGACCCATGGGAGTTGGAGGTTGGGTACTTATGACCTAAAAGGAAAAGAACGAAAGTCAAATTGGGAGGGAAGAGTGGAGTGGTAGATGGATGTGTCTTTGGATATGTGTGACAAAGATATTGCACCCTCTTTTTATTTTTTATTTTTTATTTTTTATTATTATTCTAATAACAACTGCCATTATATTTCTTAAGGACTTGATGGATCCTTCTTTATACCCAAAGGTGAGGCCCATAGCCCCCCCCCCACCCCAAAATAATCTCATGCCCATTTCATATCAACATCAGGTTAATGAATGGTCGGATACAAATTCCATTGAGCATGCTGGTGGGCCCATTCCCTTCTTATGTCTTCTTCTTACCTTATTGATCAGGATATTAATGGACCTGTTCCTTTCAACTTTCAATCTCTGCATTGCATGTATATATTGCTCTTCTTCTTTGGTCGTACGTAAAAGAGCGATGAAGAAATAAGTCAAAGGCATCCACTAGAAAAGGAAATTAAAGAAAAACGGAGGGGATTGAAATTGAAATTGTGTGTTGACCATAAGTGATTCTGATCTCATTGACAAGTGGGTGAAAGAATAGATCTAGATGGGTGTTCCATCTTCAATGGAGAAATTTTGGAATGATTAGTAGTAGATATGGATATGAAGGTGGTCATAGATTATATATCTATTTTATTTTCCCATGGCTAATCATTGTCATGCTGTGGGCCTTGGATTGGCCCAAAAGAAGGTGGGACTTTTGGATTTGCAAATCTAGAATGATGGGCCAATCTAAGGCCTACACACCCCAAATCTCTCCACCTTCTTTTACAAGTCTATTACTACTTCTCCTTATATAGACCTTTCATATCTATTATAACAATTAAATTATTCTCTTCTTTTGATCTTAGTTCCCTTTGTTTTCATGTAAAATTCGAGTCAAGCAGCTGACAATACGACAGAGCATAAATTAGCTTTTTTTTTTTTGTTTTTTACCTGCTCCATGCTAGGGTGACAGAATATAATTTTTCTTATAAAATAAGATTTTTCTTTATTTATTTTAACCTAACAATGCATTGAAAAATAAGAAAAAAAATCTTGTAAAATATCATTTGCACGAAAAATTTCACAGCAAACAAATCGAGTCTTAGTTTGCACGAGAAAATAACAATTTAGAGCTTCCTTTGCAGATATATAGTAAAAAAAAAAAAGAAAAAAAGAAAAAAAGGAGGCCATGTTTGAGCTAAAAACAGGAAAATTAAATAGTTGTTTTCAGAGATAATGGAGGTTTGTCCGTAAAAGTGGCAATTAGGAAAACTGCACTCAAAACCTAATGGTTTTCCTTAAGATATGATGGTTTTGCTGCTTAACCACCACCACTTTGGCTTCCCTCCCACAGACCACATTGTCAAAGAATTGATTTGACATTCAAATTGGAGATCCAAACAGCTCTTAATTCGCAATCATAAGCTTTTCCCATGCTTTCCCCAGCTAATAAACAATATAATCTCTTTCTTCTTCATAATCTGAGGAGATCTATTCTTTTTTTTTTTATAAACCTTTGACTTATCTATCAAATTCAAAGAGAGGAAAGGAGAGGAGGGAAGGTAATATTCTATCTTTTTTTCTTCCATTAAAGTAAAAGAAGAGGAGGAGGAGAAGAAGAAAGCGGTGGAGGGAATCGTACTGAAGATCCTCCAAAGTCAGAATTTGAACAATACCGTGGGTGAAACAAATTAAGGGATTCCGTGGTAGTGACGTGAGAAAATGTCAGGATGACTGAATCTCATGATGTTTAACTCTTAAATCATATTTTTAGGTATTCATTCAAATCCTCTCCTCCAAGGTTCTCTGGAGGAGGACGATTCCCACCAGCTGATGCCGGGTATGTAGATGTCGGTTGGATTCTAGCCTATCATTCAAGCCGGTACATAAGTCTACATCCCCTATCGACTCACCTTATAGACTTGGATGAAGGGCTTGGAATCAGCTGATACACATGTGTCAGGCATTGGCTGGTGATAGCCACCCCACTTCCCTAACCTCTAGGAGGAGAGGATTTGAATCCTTGTTTTAGTGCTCTGAGAGATACTAAGGGCCCTTTGAAGACTGTGAACAGATTTAGTGCTTCTCTCTTCCCAAGGGTTCAGGAGGAGGGCGACTCCCATCAGTTAATGTCCAACACGTGAGTGTCGATACGTGGGTGTCGGTTAGATCCGAGCCCTCCATCCGAGTAGGTGCATAAGTCAACACCCCTTGTCAACTCATCTTATCGACTCAGATGGAAGGTTCGGATTCAACCAACACCAACATGTAGGGCATTGATTGGTGATAGCCGCCCCGCCTCCCGAACCTTTGGGAGGAGAGGATTTGGATCCATGTTTTAGTGCTCTCAGAGATACTGAGGGCCTGAGGGGCCTTTGAAGACTGTGAACAGACTTAGAGAGAGAGAGAGAGGGATGCGGACTTGGGTAATATTAGAGACTATTAAAGTCTGCATTGTAATCGGGTGGGCTGGGCTTTGCCTTCCAACGGCCAACTTCCAGATATGCCCAGCTCACAGTTATTTTGGGTTGATAGAAAAGGCTTGGGCTTTGCTTTACTCTGTTTTACAAATATGAGCTTTGCATGCAGTGGGGATTGATGGATGTTTTTTTTTTTTTTTTTTTTTTTTTTTGGTGGTAAAATTTCAGTTTATTCTGAGGTAGGGGTGTTAATCAGTCGATCTCGGTTGGGCCTAACTGGTCCTCATCAATTTAATATCTTGCACCGTGATTGACATATTTAACTAATTGATTTTGATTTGTGAGACATTGACTGGTTTATATTCAGTCCGATCGGTCTTGGTCCTTAATCAGTCTTATATTAATCGATTTAATCAGTTTATTAACGTCCATAATCGGTTATCCTATTCGATCTTATACTTGGTTATGCTATTTGGTCTTATGCTCGGTTATGCTATTCGGTTTAATCTTTGATCCATGTTCAATTGCAATTGGTCATTATTTATTCTACATTCACAACATAATAGCTTATTTTATACTCTTCATTAAAATTTGAAAAAACATAACTTATTTTAAGTTTTTAAATAAAAAATATAGCTAGGAAACAAACTTAGAAATTAATCCCACCAATTCATAATTTCATGAAACTTGCACCAAGGAAGAAAAATGTCACACCCAATATCAAAATTTCTTGGATAATGAATTACAAAGAAGACAAATATCATATAGTCATAATTAATGTAAGTGGTTTAACATGAGATAAGAGGATTTTACTCTGATAAAAACCCAACTAAAATATTATAGTCAAGACATGACCATCATAAGAATGAGGATTTTACTCTGATAAAAACCCAACTAAAATATTATAGTCAAGGCATGACCATCATAAAAATAAGAGGGGTTTACCATTTACTGGTTTAGCATAGAGTAAAAAGTTAAAAACCTCAGTCTATTGAACTTCAAGAGGGAGATAGAGAGAAAGAGAGGGATAAGACAAAGTAAAAAAGTTAAAAAGTTGGAGAGAAAAATAGGAGGAAAAAAATAAAAAAAATGAAACTCATATGGGTCTCCATCGGTCTTTAATGGGTCAATGCCAACTCGATCTTTAATCGGTTGGGCGACCGTTGGTTTACACCCCGGCATCATGAACGACGTGTTATTAATTGATTTGGGTCTAAGCCCGATACATTTATCAAACAGTGCGGCTCGGTCCTATTTTTAATCGGTTGGCCCAACTCGAGGGACACAGTGCAGTCCCATAATTGACAAGACGGATACAAGCTGAGGCCAAAGAATCACAACTAAGTCCAATAGGTGAAAGCTGGGACGGTTATGGAGAGAGTGGCAGGAAGGGTGGGGGGAGCTGGCAGAATGAGGGGGCATGGTGGACGCATTGACATGGAAGAAGGCTAGCAGGTAAGGAGGAGCAAAAGAGAGTAAAAGGACGAACATGATGAAGATGAAGAAAGAAGATTATGGCATGCAAAAGCGTAAAAAGCATATGTTCGTGGTATGAGGTTTGATGCCTGATTACTGCATATCATTCTTTTTTTATGGCATGATTAGGTGGGCTTGGGTTTTCTGTAGCCCATGCAGCCACATCCGAGCCATTGAGAGCAGATCTACACGTACACCAATGCAATTCAACAGTCCGAATGAGATTGCAGTGGTTGCATGGCTGAAGAGGATCCAAGCCCTGATTAGGTGGGCCATATTGATTACCAAATAATATTGTAAATGTTAATTGCTAGGAGTCAGTCCCATATCGTTTGCCAAATAATCTTTAATCCCCTCTTTACACTTGGGCGTCATTTTACTTACCAATTCAAACTTTTGGGATGAAACTTTATATGGTATCAGATCGAGTTTTCATTGTCTTCAGCTTCTATGTGTCCGTAATGGAGATTTGAGTTCCACTGAGCTCATAGTTCTCATGGGCCAATGTGGACTCTTACATAGACCAGGGCTTAGCTAGTTTCCCTCCTGCCGCAGGAGGGGATCTGGATCCGCTAAGGTTCAGGCAACCAAATCCTCTCCTGCGGTCCTGCCGCCTGCCAAGGGTCGGATTTCAGTCGGCCCACCCCCCAATGTATTGGCAGGTGGTCAGATCGAATCCCGGCCCTTGGATCTGCGACAGGAACCTCCTGCCACAGGAGACGATTTGGATCCAAGGTTCAGTCGTCCAACAAAAAAATTTGAAAATTTATACAAAGCCGCAGCTTAGGTTGTTACTTTGGAATGAATAAAACAAAATTTATTCAAAGTCGCACCCTAAATTGTAGCAATTTTAGTATGATTCAGCTGAAGACTTCGACAAGTTTACACACACTCACAAATGGCATAACGGTGTATAGAAGAAAACAGGGTGTTGGAGAGAAAAACTTAAAAAACCCGGCATAACAGTGTCAATGTTTTGCTCTGGTGGTTTCCAGTCGAGAAGGTGATCGAGTGTTGTGCGTGGTAATGGCGCCTAAGCCGAAGAAGAGAAGAACTGAACAAGGACGGCCAAGAAATGGAGACTCCCTTCATTTTCCCAGGTAATCCTTTTTTAGGATTTTTTCTCATTATCTCTTCCTCTGCATTCCATCTTCGTTAGAAGTTAAAAAAAAAAAAAAAAAAAAAAAAACCCTAAAAGAGGCGGATATTTGTTATCTTCTTCATTATTCAATTGTCTCGCTTGTTTTATCACATTTTCTGCTTAAATTTTGGATCGAAGATTTTGTGGGCTTGGATGACATTGAAATTGAGTCCCCTCGCCCCAGGATTCCGTTTGCCCGTGCGAATTTGTGTGGAAAATAGTCAAATGTAGTGCTGTATCTAACTACCTGTCGTAGTAGATTCGAGAATCTATTCTTGAGTTTGTGACAACATATTTTTGTCCTTATACTTATACCATAAGTTCTGGAAACGATTTTTTTTTTTGGGGGGTGTTGTTTGGTGTTAGGGTTTAAGTTTTGTTCCGATAAGGAAACTGATTTTGCAGCTGTTGCATCTGATTCCGATTTCCAATCATGTAACCCTTTTCATCTCCTTCCTCCTATTTCTTGATTTGCTGTTTCCCCACTCATTCTGTGGTTGCTGCTTATTGAATCATTTGATGGTAATCAATTAATCAGCGATCAAGTTCACAATATGAGCTATATTCCATTGTTTGTGTGATGGTTGTTAGTCTTTGATTTTGATTTTCTTTCACTCAATTTTTTTTTGGTAAATTTTCAATCAAAGATGATATCTTTTTAGCTTGCAATCCTGATAATTGGAGGAACAATTAACTGGATGGGCTTTACCATAATAATAAGGAAGCTGTTTGTGAAAAGTTGGGCACTCTAATTATAGGAGTCAGGTTTCTATTGGGCCAGCCACATGTTGTCATTTGCAGCCTGCATATATGTAACCTGACATAAAACTGCTAAAGCATAGTGAAGGAAAATATGTGCTAGGTTCTAAAAAAAAATTCCGCACTTGAAATAAAAAAAAAAAAAAAAAATGGAAAAAGGAAGTAAGAAATAAATGAAGATGACTATGAACTTTTATGTGAAGCATTTCAGATTTACGTCACCATGGCATCAATCCATGGTTGGCTAAAGTTGTTTTTAGTGCATAATGATAAGGTAATACGGAGAAGATGGGTTACAAAATTAAATGGCTAAACAAATAAAAGCTTTGCTAATGAAATAAGTCAATGAGAATGGTCATATGGATACATATTTTCCTTGCTCCTATTATAAGTCCAGTGATGGTAGAGATTATGGCAAATTGATGCAATTTATGTCTCACCCAGGCACTCTGGAAATTCCATGCTGACATGGCTGGACTGAAGGTGCAAGAAGGACCAGAAGGCATTTTAGAGATGCCCTTATTAGGCATGTGAATATATCTGCATACTGCTGGTTATATAACTGCAGTTGCAAAGTCAAGATCAGGAACATTTGCTGCCTTGATGCCTTGCAGTGCAAAAGTTAGAAGTATGGTAAATCAGTAGTCCTACATCCAGCTTAGGGAAATAATCTTGCTGAAGTTATTTGGAAAAATAACCTTGAGTAGAAAAGGAATGTATAATATGGTTCAACAAATTGTCCATTTTAAGATTTCATGACAGTTCCAAATCAAGCAGACACCAATGAATTGCAAAACATGCTTAAACTACTCATGACAATACAAAATAGCTAAGAGGTTGTTTTTGGCGACCTTGAACACAGTTTTCTAGTATGCCTATGCTATTTGGATTGATTTACAGGGTTCACAATTGTGGATAAAGTGAAAAATTACCACATTTGTATGGTTTGATAAACTCATATGCAATTTGTCAGTTTTTACTATGGCCTTGTGTGACACTTCTTTGACAAGTAGAGTCAATAGGACCTCGTCAAAGATTGAGTTGTCATGGAAGTGTTGGACAAAACTTGGCCACCTTTTTGGGCTTTCCTCTAATGGATATCTACTGAGTGAACCAACTAGTCAAAACATCAGCATATTTCTTGTTAGTTGAGAAGTTAAATAAGGATCATAATTTATACTGTCTTATCTCAACTTAATATAAATAGGAAGGTATCAACAACTCGGCCACAATTTTCTGCCCCATGGCAGGTTGCTTGGGACCCATGTTTCACCAGGAAGCAGGCTACACTATTGAGTAATGAACTGAAATTTACACTTGCAGGGTGTTTCTTCCTATTAAATGGTTCAGATTGCCCTACCTGACATGCCATGTGGCAAAAAATAGGAGGCCCAAGTTGCCTTCAAGGGTAACTGAACTGAGCTGCTTACTTTTTGCCAATTAGACAAAATAGAAAAGTGAGTAACTGAATCCCTATATTTTGGCTGCTGGAATAAACACCAATAAAGTTATCATGCACCTGTCCCCTCTCTTATGTGGTTCTGTAGATCTCAATGTATTAATTCAATCCTTCATGGGATTGTGAAGAATTCTAGAAAAATATGTTAAGGTTCCTGATTTTTTTCCCATGTTGATATATTTTCACGTGGCCAGGTAGTGAAAAACATAGTGTGCCCTTGTTCTTATGATATGACTGTAGACTGTATCCAACTTTCACAGGAAAGTGATTTTTTCTTTCTTTCTTTTTTCCTTTTTTTCTTGGGGGGGTGGATGGGTGGGTAAAACTGATGCAGTAACAGTGTCATGGATGGATCGACACGAGCCAATTTGGCTACCCAAGCCAAACCTGAACCGGCTCAAACCCAAACCAATCTTTTGGTCTGGAAAGGGGTGGTAGATGATTAGTTATAATAGGAAGTTTCACTATTAGATTTAGGAAGTTTCAATATTAGATTTCATTATCTATTATTCCTGTTTTGAGTAAGGATTTCATTCCATAGATACAATATGTAGTTTCTAAACTTATGTCAATTAGTTTAGGAAAGTTTTATCTTTAAATAGAACATGTATTAGGTTTTTATTGACAGATTAGAAGATTTAAAGAAGAATAGAATGAATTGATATTCAGTTGATTGCCTACGGGCAGAAGTGAAGTAGTGTGCTCTCTCTCTCTCTCTCTCCTTTCCCTTCTTCCTCTTTCATCTCTGCGAACAAGATCAGACCCTCTCCTTGGTTTGTTCCCCCTCGTTCTTCCTCCCTTCCTAATCTTTCTTCTCTCTTGCTAACCCCTCCCCTGTTCTGGGCGGCAGTCCCAGCTTCATAGAAACCCATCGATCTCCCTCACTTCTTCTCCTTTTCTAGTGAAACTCTGGGTGAGTGTTCCCTGGTCCTAGGCGACTCTAACCCTAGGAGATTACTTGCAGAATCTGTCTCATGTGGTTTGCATATACTTAATGGTTGATTATCAGCACTGATATTAGGTGGGTCAGTAGGGTTAAGTGTTACGATTTGTTTCCTGAAGTTAGAAGTCAATCGGTGACCTGTGGAGAGAGTTCTCTCTCCCTGAACGAGTTCAGGTCACTGTCCCTCTGTTTTTAGCTAGAGGTTGAAGACAACCTCAAAAGCCACGATTAGTTTCATTAGCCTTTATTGTTTCTTTCCAATATTGTCCCTTCTTTATAAAATAATTCTGTTTTGTCCCATTTTATCTCTTATTCCAAGTTTATCCTTATTTCTTTATTTCTAATTCCAATCTCATTCTAAAGTTCTGTTTGGGTCTCTACAAATTATTAGAAGAGTTTGATTTATTACCAAATTGCCATCACTGGTTGAGTTTTCGACTTATTCATAGTTCTGCCATTGTTCATTGAATCAAGCTTGCTTATTATTTGGGTGGGCCTACTAGTGGATCCAATTAGGGTTTTCTTAACCCGGATCCCGCATCAAAAACCTTAAATTGAAAATTTTGATTGGAGTTGCATTACAGATTCTGAACACCATGGTTTACGTGGAATAATAAAAACACAGATAAGTTTATATAAAAATAGGGTATAAGCAAAAATGCGATCAGCCAATTGGGTTTTCTTTTGAACATGGTTAACAAATCATAGTTCTACATTCAATTTTTCCTGCTGTTTTGTAGGTCTTCACCAGATGCAAGGACAGACAAAGCCACAACTCCCCTGCAGAGTTCAGCCGTATGTTCTCATTACATTTGTTTCATGCACAGATATTTATAGGAATTCTTAATTAAACATCCTTACTGTAAAGTGCAGTCTCCAAAGATCCATGCTGGTGCAATGTATCTTAAGATTCAACAGGCCAAGAAAAATGCAGTGGCACAGGCACAACAAGAGGGATGCACTGGGAATTTCAGAAGCTTTGATTCTCCGTTTGGAAACTTTCTTCTGCCTGTAATTCCTACTCTTGCAGACTTGACAGGTTAAACTCGATCTCTTCTGTTGCTTTTCACTTGCATGTGAAGATGCAAATGCATGACTTTTACATTGGGTGATACTGGACAACAAAAGGGCTACTTGGAGTAGTAATGTAAGTTACTGAAAGTATATTTGTATCTGTATTCTCATTATTTTACTTCTGATTTATGTTTCTTAATTGTATTCATAGTCTAAGCGCCGTTTTGGCGTCCAAGCGTTATATAAGGGTCTGGGCGATGGGGCGCTTTATGAGTTTGTGTTACCTACAAAAAGTGGTACTTTGGGTATTTGGACGACGACTAAGCGTCAAGGTGGGCGCTTTGGACACTTTACTACCTGGGTGTTCGCCTTCTGTATTTGCATGTGTTTTTTTTTTTGTATTGTATTATATTCTTATTCCATTTTTAACATTGTTGCTGTATACAAGTTTTGGTACACCTGAGTGGCACAGAATCAATCTATAACTAAAAAGGCTTAAAGAAATTAGAAATCCTTGTCCCTGGTCCTACGAGAAGTCTGAAGAGATTCTAAAGCTTGTAGTTAATTGCTATCTTTGTGGATAATTATATGACTTGATGTTAATTCTTCACGTGGCTTAAATTTTGATTCTTCATATGACTTAAATGTTTATTTTTAATGTAGTATAAGTACAATTATATCGAATTATCAATGTCTTAGTAGATAATAGATACAGTGGATACATATAAATAATAAAAAGGAAGGATGGCGTTTAGGTGACGCCTAAGCGGGCGTTTGGTCGCTTAAGCGCTTCGGGGGGCCTCCAGCACTTTGGGTCGTTTTTTCGTTTTAATAACTGTTAAAGACGGTTGAAGATTGGTCCTATGTAAGGGTGTAAATTGGGACGGTTCCAAGTAAATGGGATTCCTTCCTGATTCTAGTTCCAAGAGGGTCATTTCTAGAATCGTCCCATATACTAAATGGCCCCAAAACTAGAAACTTGTCCCATTTAATAATTGGACGGTAAAAGCATGTCTTTACAAATTTATAATATAGGATTGGAAAAATCTCTTTTTAACCATGGCAATAAGTTTACCATGAAAATCAAAACATTTTAAAAATCATGTAACCTTAATACCTTATATTTTTTGAATCTAATTCACCAAACATTCCAATAATATCAATACTTTAAATAAGTTCCTGTGCGGCTCTGTCGAGAAGAAACATAGATTGCTTCGTTGTGATCGCCACTCGCGAGAGAGTAATTTAGGGATTAGGGTTCAGAATGGAAGATTAGAGGTCTGTGAAGTGAAGAGGAGGAATAACATTAGGACGAGAAATCAAATAGGTTTTAGGGTCTTGGAGAGATTCTTAGTCCAAGTTGTTTATACAGGCTATAAAAATGGTTTTGGGTGGTCCGATTCCAGGCGGTTCCTAAGTGGGCTATTGGTTTGGAACCTCTGGGAAACCCATCTCAAAACCGTCTTGTCCCATTTATAATTCGGCTGCAAAAATAACTCCCAAATCCATCCCATTTTTTCAGAGGACGGTTTTGGGAGGGGTTTTAGTTGGTCGGTTTTGGGATGGTTTTCGATTCCAGGACCAACTTTATACCCTTAGACTTTTGTACTATGGGGGTACATAGTTTTATGTGTTAGTACTATTTAGTGTGGTGATATTTGGTATGGTGTTTAGTAGATAGATGTTTTATGTATTTTAGTTTCTTTTATATTTAAGGTTAGTTACATAGTGTAGCGGATTAGCTTTCCTGTATTTCTTTAATTAAGTGGGGGGCTTCTTTGTAGGTAAGTAGAGATAAAGCTCATGGCCTGAAGATGCCAAAAAAGTGTGATTTGCAGTTGATGGATCTAATTATAGGAGCGGGACTAGGAATCTGGTACTGACATTTTTGTTACAGCTTTTTTTTATGTGATCAACAAGCTCTCTACAAGACATGCTCTACCAAAGTAAAAGTGGTATAGTGAATGCAAAATGCAGCTAAATTGGACAAGCAGGATACATGTAAACTGTTACGTACTCAAGGTTAATATTCAAGAAAGACTGTAGTCGGTTAATTTGTTAATAGGTTATTAATAGATTGTTAGATCTGTAACTGAATATGTAGAATGAGTATAAATAGAAGTAAATAGAAGAAGAGGGTATGAATGAAAATGTTAAGTCCTTTGATGCAGGTTGAGATCCGTTGGAATGGAATCTCTAGAGGATTCTATTTTAGTTGGGATATATTTGTAATATTTTTAATTTAAAATTTTTAATTAGATTTGATTGTAAGTCTTAGAGTTTTGTTAGGTTTCTTATTGTTATTCATGTCCCTTTTATTGTTTTTATTTATTTATTTTAGATGTGGGTCCTTCTTTTTAGATTGATTAGGTTTTTGTTTTATTGGCGACACTATCTCTTACTGCATGGATTCGTTTTATATTCAGATCACCAAGCATTGAAATATTTGAGTTCTCAGACTAAACTGAACCCTAGACATACCAAGTGGGCTGAATTCTTACAAGAATACACTTTTGTGCTCAAATATAAACCTGGTGTTGATAACACTACTGCTGATGCTTTAATCTGGGTTCACATGCCCATTCTTCCATAGAATGTCAAAAATCAGGTTAAGGCATTGTTCCATACCATAAGTATTGAGGTTGTAGGATTTGAGCAAATCAAGGAACAGTATCCTACATGCCTAGATTTTAGCGAGCCTTATATCTCTCTGAGCAGAGACCTATCTGCAAATTGCTCAGATTACCTACTTAGAGATGGATTCCTTTTTAAAGAAACTGGGTTGTGTATCCCTAGACTTCATTAAGAGATTTTCTAATCTGGGAGTTACATGCTGGTGGGGTAGCCGGTCATTTCGATCGAGATAAAACCATTGCCCTTGTTGAGGACCGATTTTACTGGCCTAATTTGAAGAGGAATGTATCTCGAATTATTAGCCAGTATTGAACATGTCAAACTGCTAAACAGTAGAAGCAAAATACTGGCTTGTATACTCCTCTTCCTGTTCCTCATACCCCATGGCAGGATTTGAGTATGGACTTTGTGCTAGGATTGCCAAGGACTTCGAGAGGTCATGATTCTGTTTTTGTGGTAGTAGACCGCTTCTCAAAGATGACACATTTTATTCCATGCTCAAAGACTTCTGACGCCTTCGTTGTAGCCAAACTCTTCTTTAGTGAGGTCGTCAAGTATCTTGGTTTACCTAAGACAATAGTGTCAGATAGAGATGTCAAGTTCACTAGTCATTTCTGACGAACTCTATGGCGCATGTTAGGTACTAAACTCTATTTTTCGTCAGCTTTCCACCCTCAGACCGATGGTCAAACTAAAGTCATAAATAGGAGTTTAGGAAATCTGTTACGTTGTCTAATAGGTGAACACCTTATTAGTTGGGACTGTGTCCTTAGCCAAGCCAAGTTTGCGTACAATCTTTCGAAAAATAGAACCACTGGTCTGTCCCCCTTTGAGGTTTGTCTAGGTCGTTAGCCCAGGACCCCCATGGACCTTATCCCTGTTGTGTCTAGCTCTAGGACATCCCAGTCAGTCGAGTCTTTTATGCAGCACATATATGACTTGCATGCAGAGATTAAACGCAGGATAATTCTAAGTAACGAACAATATAAATCTAGGGCAGATGTGCATTGACGACTGCAAGAGTTTCAAGAGGGTGACATGGTAATGGTCAGAATTAAACCGCAGTGTTTTGTCAAAGAAAAGTTAAGCAAGTTGCATGTTCGCAGTGCAGGACCTTTCAAAATTCTTAAGCGAGTGGGAGCGAATGCTTATGTGCTAGAGCTACCTCCGGACATGGGAATCAGCAACATTTTCAATGTTGAGGATCTAGTTTTCTACCATGACCCTGCTACCGCCCCTTCAGTTTATCCTTATAGCCTTGAGGTTTTTCCTTTCATCGTTGATACTTCTGCATCCGATCCTATTACTCATCCTACTACCTCTACCCCTCCTATACCCAATATTGAGCAGCGAGTTGGGGAGATTGAGGAGATTATTGATGAGCGAGTCACCGCTACCCATACTAGCAGTTCTCGAGAGTTCTTAGTTTGATGGCGTGGACGATCAGATATTGATTGTACGTGGAATTCTATGGAAGAGCTACAGCGACTCGACCCGGATATGCTTGAGCATTATATCAGTGTCTCACTTGATGTGGCATCTTCCAGACCGGGACGAGTTGATGACTATATCTTGACAAATCAACCGTTTTGAGTGTACCAACGGTAGAGACAGAGACGTCAGACTTCGCCTCCTCTCTTGTGGGTTGACGATGCATTCCAATGATATCACTTAGCTAGGGGCAGCGACGATGAGTTCCTAGCTAGGAGCAGCAGTTTGTGGATCGTACGAGTTTATTCACCGGAGGTAAATTCTTCCCAGCCGGGGAGAATTGATGAGGACATCGACACCTAATATTACTAGGAATCCTAGTCCTAGTAGATTTAGGATTCTATTTGTTTTATTTTATTTTTATTGTTAGAGGCGTAGGAGATCTCTTCTATTTTATTTATTTATTTATTTTTAACTGTGGACCCCACCTCCTTAGACGTAGGTGAGTATTAGTGTTTGAGTTGATTTTTTAGTTAATAGTTGAGTTTAATTAGGACTCTTATATTGAAGTCATATTTGAGTTCTAATTGTGTTTTTTAGAATTTCAGTCCAATTAGGATTGTAAGTTTATTTAAAGACATTATTATTAATGAAGTTAGTAGTTGATTATTTTGAAGAAAAAAAGAAAAGAAGCCAGAGTGCTTTCATGGCTGCTCCCTCTCTCCTCTCACATAAGTCTCTCTTTCTCAGCTCCCCTCTCTCCATCTTTCTAGGCAGTGATCCATTTCTCCCTTGATGTTTCGATAACTTCTTTCTCCTCTCTATATCTTTCTCTTTCTTGGTTTTCCCTCCCTATACCATAAGGTATATCTTTATATCTCTTTTGTTTTAATTCTTTATTTTGACTCCCTACAATTATCCCACCATCCCATTAAATATCCTTAAAATCATCCCATGTTACTATTTTGGTTCCCATCCCTTTTTCTCCTTATTGATAATGGTGTTTTCGATATTCTCTATTTTTGCCCAAATCATGTTCACATTAATTTGTATCAGAGCCTAGGTTGAGTATAGGTTAGGGAAATGACAAATTTTGAATGTTGGGAGGAAATTTTAAAGGTTCATATGCGTCAACAAGTAACCTTAAACCTTTTTCTTCAAGTCAGTTTCGAGGGTTTACAACAAATAGAAAGCAAAGTGGCTAGGTTGGAGCAATGGATGGGTATTCTATGTAA
The DNA here is from genome assembly GCA_028583415.1 of Protea cynaroides. Lineage (NCBI taxonomy): Eukaryota > Viridiplantae > Streptophyta > Magnoliopsida > Proteales > Proteaceae > Protea > Protea cynaroides. The sequence continues at coordinate 115,048,062 of CM053276.1, read as the reverse complement.
GCACCCCATTTTTGCCATCCCCAGCCATGAACAAGAGTCTTGATGGGCATATTCAGAAGGGTTGCGGGTCAATTCAAGGTTTGGACGATAAGTGGTGATTTCAAAGCTGATGTTGGCAGGCCCTACAGCAAGGTCATGAAAATACCTTCGAAATGATACCAGAATCACTCAATTCCGATATCAAACGAACAAGATGTCATGATTTTAGTCAGAGTGAAATTGGCTTATTAAATCCAAGGGCTTTTCTATAAATTATCATAAATTAAGGATTTATTGGGCAAATTATCATGTTTAAAATTGATCGGACTTCATTCGACCATATCTTGATCATCCGAAGTCCGAATCAGGCGATTCAAGTGCCACTGTGCTCCATTCTCTGTCCTCTTCAAAGTGGACATAAAGAATTTTGGACAGAAGTCGCCAGAGGCTCCCATGCAAAGTTGTTGGCCGAATTATCGTCAAAAGCTTCAATTCTTCATATTTTGTTCATCTGGCATCCGAATCAGGCGATTCGAGCACCAGTGTGCTCCTTTGTCTGTCCTCTTCAAAGTGGACGTGGAAGATCTGAGACAGAGGTCGTCAAAACTTTTCATGCGGAATTGCAAGCTGAAAGGATCCATAATAGAGAGAGAAATCAATCCAATCCATACTTACTCAGCCCAACCCAGCTCAAGCCCGATTTAGTCCAATCCTGTCGAACTCAACCAGTCCAGCCTGACCCAACCCAGACCGACCCAGATCAAGTCGGGTCAACCCATGTGTATGCACTTTATGTATTTGTTATATATATTTTATATACTATATACATTTATATATTATATATATATGTTTGATATATGTTATATTATATATACTTTTATGTTATATATATATATATATATATATATATATATAAAGGGAGGGAGTGGGAATCCAACAATGCAAGAGAGAGAAAGAGAGAGGGTCAACCCATGTGTATGCACTTTATGTATTTGTTATATATATTTTATATACTATATACATTTATATGTTATATAATATATGTTTTATATATGTTATATTATATATACTTTTATATTATATATATATATATATATATATATATATATATAAAGAGAGGGAGTGGGAATCCAACAAGGCAAGAGAGAGAAATAGAGAGAGAAAGAGAGAGAGAGAGAGAGAGAGAGAGAGAGAGAGAGAATGGGAAGAGAGAAGAAGAATCCTATTCTCTTCTTGAACCTCCATGCCCCTAAATCCCTCCACCTCTTGAGCCATAAATCCCTCCACTTCTTGAACCTCCATGCCCCTAAATCCCTCCACCTCTTAAGCCGTAAATCCCTCCACTTCTTGAACCTCCATGCCCTTAAATTCCTCAACCTCCATGCCCCTAAATCCCTCCACCTCTTGAGCTATAAATCCCTCAACTTCTTGAACCTCCATGCCCTTAAATCCCTCAACCTCCATGCCCTTAAATCCCTCAACCTCCATGCCCCTAAATCCCTTCCACATCTTGAGTCATAACCCATCACCTCATATTCTTGAGTCTTCCACTTTAGCCATCCCCCAAAACCTATAATTAGTCCCTTAGCTACCCTAAACCACCTTCATTTGACACCTACCAACTCCCTCAAGCCACCTCCTTCTTGAGCCCAACACCTTTCCCACCCCATGACCTCACTTCCTTGAGCCCAACTCCATCATACATCATCTTCTTGAGCCATGCTCAAGCAACCAAGGGCCATCTATAAAAGGAGCACCCATCTAACCACTTGAGAGATGAAAAAAAAGGGGGAGGGAGAAAAGAAAGAGGGAGAAAGGCTAGAAAAAAAGAGAGGAGAATAGAAGTAAGTTAGAAGAGAGAGAGAGAGAGAGAGAGAAGAGATATTGGAATCAAGAAGGGAGATTGAGGAAAAGAGAGAAAGGAAAGGAGGAAAGGAGGAAAGAAAGAGGGAAAGCTTGCCATCAATCGTCTTCAACCATCATCAAAGGCTCCACCCCATTGTTGGGGACAAGGTTGGTACCTCAAACCTTATTTTGATAGCTTTCATGAAGCTCAAATAAGCAAAAAAAAAAATTGTCTAAATGTGCTTATTTCGATAATCATGATCTTCAAATGCTATATGGCATGTGTGTCAATACAATGATGTTCATGTTTGATGTGATTTTAATATTGGCCATCAATCTTGGATAAGTTAAATCTAGCCCATTGATTATAAATTTTGATGTGATGAAATATGAGACATTGGATGTTAATTTGGACCGTTGGATCAACATCATTAGTGATTTAAATGGTCTAGAGCATTAGATTATCATTTCAAATGATTTCAACCGTTAGATCTTCACCATGAGTGATTTTGAATGATTTCAACCGTTGGATCTTTATTGTGAGTGATCTTGAATTTAATTCAACGTTGGATCTTCATTGTGGGATTTTGATCTTGAATGATTTTAATCGTTGGATCTTCATTGTGAATAATTTTGAGGTGATGAAGTATGGGCCATTGGATGTTGATTTGGACCGTTAGATCTTCACTGTGAGCGATTTAAATGATCTAAAGCATTAGATTATCATTTCAATTGATTTCAACCTTTAGATCTTCACTGTGAGTGATTTTGAATGATTTCAACCGTTGGATCTTTATTGTCAGTGATTTTGAATTATTTCAACGTCGGATCCTCATTGTGGGTGTTTTAAAGGAATCCGAATGGTTGAATTGTGATCTTGAATAATTTAAACCGTTGGATTTTCATTGTGAGTGATATTGAGGGATTTGAACCATTGGATCTTGATCATGAGTGTATTTGGTGAACCTAAACGGTTGGATTATCAGGATGAGTGATCTGAACCGTTAAATTATCTTTTGTGAGATCTAAGCCATAGGTCTTAGCTATTTTGATGATATTTGAGTCATTGATCATGATTATAACTTGATGTGAGATCTGAGCCGTTGATTTTTGATGTTTTGATGAAATCTAAGTGTCGATCATGATCATCATTTGAAGAGGTATAACCGTTAGATTGAGGATTTGATATTGTCTACGTTGTTATATCCATGCATCTATCATGTTCCCTTGATTACGCTGTCATATTATGCACTACCATGTTTGGAATGCTTACAATGTTAGCTTTGTGCACACTGCCGTACTGATCTGTTGTTGTATGTTATGCTTGAATGATGTTTATGTCGGCAAGAAGTTACTTTTCGCTACACCTTAGTTGAACTGCCACGCATGTACACTATAGAAGACACTCCTAGGTGTGGGGACGTGCATGTAGGCACCCACATTCATGGGAAAGGTAATAATGAAAAATGATAAAAGTCTTAATCAAGAATCATGAAGCCTAGCCCAACAATTCTAAAATCAGGGTTGTAAGTGACAAGGGTAGTTTAGGACGATCCCTACCCCTCAGTTCATTTCCGCTATGATGCAGAATCTAGATAGGTGTAATGTGAATCCAACCACAGATCATCTAGGATTATCTTTCGGTCCGACTGGACCGCCCATATTCTGACCCAAGTGGGTCACCCAATGAACAGTGCCTTTTCGAACTACGCGGATCCTGATTCTCAGGTGAATACCCTAAGATACGTAGGTAATCTGGGAAACTCCCAGATACGGTTCCACACATCAATCAATGTGCCCTCATACATCACTCCCTGAGAGTTTAATCATCACTCCCTGAGAGTACAAGCCTTACTCCCTGAGAGTACAAACCTTACTCCCTGAGAGTACAAATCTTACTCCCTGAGAGTACAAACCCTACTCCCCGAGAGTACAAACATTACTCCCTGAGCGTACAACCCTACTCCCTGAGAGTACAACTCTACTCCCTAAGAGTACAAACATCACTCCCTGAAAGCCACACCTTACTCCCTGATAGTACAACCCATGTAACGAACTACGTTGTACCTGATTTCCAGGACCTCTGGAATACGTAGGCAACTTGGAGGACTCTCCAAGTACGGTACCCCATCTTAGTATCCTTAGGTTCCCCATATCCATATCCATATCCATATCCGTATCCATATCCTCGTTCACTTCGATCCATTTTAGGCTATCTCTAGATTCAATCTCCATCATCATCAAGCATAAACTTCAACTTGAATAAATTGAATCTAAGAAAGCTTAATCATAATCCACATCCATAAACCTTAATCACTTTCTGTCTCGAACTATGTTTTTGGACTTGATTTCCAGGACTGGAATACGTAGGCAATTTGAGATGTTTTTTTACATCTTAGATTCAGTCCATCACCGAACCATCTTTGGTTCGGCTCATTGTATATTATTTTATTTGTTTTCTTACTTCGAGAACATGTTTGGCTGAACTTAAGCTAGAAGAACTCAGTAACTTGGCATAGGATCCCCCATGAGCCCTAGTCATCATCCATTAGCCATGAACAGTCAGAACCATAGAGTCTAAGGAAAGTAGAATCACATAGGAGGCCGATTTTCGGATCAGACAGTTTTGGGTGCCTAACACCTTCCCAAACTGTACTTTGAACGCTTACCCGTTCTCTGTTGGACCAAAGCCGATATGTTGGGTCATGAGTCAATAGAAATCTTATCTCAGGATGAGGCTACATATTAGGTCCTAGACCTTAATCTAGGTGGCGACTCCAAATCATTCACCGTCCATTCAGCGTGGGTGGACATCACTATCCTCGTAATTGAGTTGGAATTTACAAAGTCAGTTCAGGGATGAACCAAAAATAACATGCATATGGCTCACTCTGGGTTTTTCACCTAGCGGGCAATCCCATATGCATGAGGACCCGGGTCGGCTAATAGCACGATGTGTGACTGAACCCAAATCCCCCAAAACAATATGTACAATCATAAATATAGTAGCCTTAGATCTAGCATCCAATGTCAGTCAATCAAAGTAAGGAAAGCGAATCAGGAGTCTGAACGTGGAATCCCCAGCGGAGTCGCCACTGTGAGGATAGTGATGTCCACCCACGCTGAATGGACGGTGAATGATTTGGAGTCGCCACCTAGATTAAGGTCTAGGACCTAATATGTAGCCTCATCCTGAGATAAGACTTCTATTGACTCATGACCCAACATATCGGCTTTGGTCCAACAGAGAACGGGTAAGCGTTCAAAGTACAGTTTGGGAAGGTGTTAGGCACCCAAAACTGCCTGATCCAAAAATCGGCCTCCTATGTGATTCTACTTTCCTTAGACTCTATGGTTCTGACTGTTCATGGTCAATGGATGATGACTAGGGCTCATGGGGGATCCTATGCCAAGTTACTGAGTTCTTCTAGCTTAAGTTCAGCCAAACATGTTCTCGAAGTAAGAAAACAAATAAAATAATATACAATGAACCGAACCAAAGATGGTTCGGTGATGGAATGAATCTAAGATGTCAAAAAATATCTCAAATTTCCTACGTATTCCAGTCCTAGAAATCAAGTCCAAAAACGTAGTTCGAGACAGAAAGTAATTAAGGTTTATGGATGTGGATTATGATTAAGCTTTCTTAGATTCAATTTATTCAAGTTGAAGTTTATGCTTGATGATGATGGAGATTGAATCTAGAGATAGCCTAAAATGGATCGAAGTGAACGAGTATATGGGGAACCTAAGGATACTAAGATGGGGTACCGTACTTGGAGAGTCCTCCAAGTTGCCTACGTATTCCAGAGGTCCTGAAAATCAGGTACAACGTAGTTCGTTACATGGGTTGTACACTCAGGGAGTAAGGTGTGACTCTCAGGGAGTGATGTTTGTACTCTCAGGGAGTAGGGTTGTACTCTCAGGGAGTAATGTTTGTACTCTCGGGGAGTAGGGTTTGTACTCTCAGGGAGTAAGGTTTGTACTCTCAGGGAGTAAGGTTTGTACTCTCAGGGAGTAAGGCTTGTACTCTCAGGGAGTGTTGATTGCACTCTCAGGGAGTGATGTATGAGGGCACATTGATTGATGTGTGGAACCGTATCTGGGAGTTTCCCAGACTACCTACGTATCTCAGGGTATTGACCTGAGAATCAGGATCCACGTAGTTCGTAAAGGCACTGTTCATTGGGTGACCCACTTGGGTCAGAATATGGGTGGTCCAGTCGGACCGAAAGATAATCCTAGATGATCTGTGGTTGGATTCACATTACACTATCTAGATTCTGCATCCTAGGGGAAATGAACTGAGGGGTAGGGATCGTCCTAAACTACCCTTGTCACTTACAACCCTGATTTTAGAATTGTTGGGCTAGGCTTCATGATTCTTGATTAAGACTTTTATCATTTTCCATTATTACCTTTCCCATGAATGTGGGTGCCTACATGCACGTCCCCACACCTAGGAGTGTCTTCTATAGTGTACATGCATGACAGTTCGACTAAGGTGTAGCGAAAAGTAAGTTCTTGCCGACATAAACATCATTCAAGCATAACATACATCAACAGATCAGCACGGCAGTGTGCACAAAGCTAACATTGTAAGCATTCCAAACATGGTAGTGCATAATATGACAGCGTAATCAAAGGAACATGATAGATGCATGGATATAACAACGTAGACAATATCAGATCCTCAATCTAACGGTTATACCTCTTCAAATGATGATCATGATCGACACTTAGATTTCATCAAAACATCAAAAATCAACGGCTCAGATCTCACATCAAGTTATAATCATGATCAATGACTCAAATATCATCAAAATAGCTAAGACCTATGGCTTAGATCTCACAAAAGATAATTTAGCGGTTCAGATCACTCATCCTGATAATCCAACCGTTTAGGTTCACCAAATACACTCATGATCAAGATCCAATGGTTCAAATCCCTCAATATCACTCACAATGAAAATCCAACGGTTTAAATTATTCAAGATCACAATTCAACCATTCGGATTCCTTTAAAACACCCACAATGAGGATCCGACGTTGAAATAATTCAAAATCACTGACAATAATGATCCAACGGTTGAAATCATTCAAAATCACTCACAGTGAAGATCTAAAGGTTGAAATCAATTGAAATGATAATCTAATGCTTTAGATCATTTAAATTGCTCACAGTGAAGATCTAACGGTCCAAATCAACATCCAATGGCCCATACTTCATCACCTCA